>CM067366.1:72292853-72438638 GCA_034401795.1 Chaetoderma sp. LZ-2023a | reverse complement strand
ACGACACGACGATGTTCTCTGACTCCCTGCCCAGTAGGGGCACCTAACTGTTTTAAGTCTGAGTGTTTATTGAGTGAAAGCCAATATTTAGCAATATCAAAAGTATTAGGGAGGTAAGTATACTCTTGAAGTGAAACGTCCTAGCTGGATTATGTTGGCGTTGACGTCTCCGAGAAAGCCACCACCACTTCTAGCCTGCTGAGGGTGGAAGGCAGGGGCTGGCTGTTGCTTGAATGCGCTCCCTGCGGAGCACTTCAAACTGCTCACACAGCAACCTCTGGTGGTTCACCAGGTTTATGGTTTGTTGGCGGTGCAGGCATCCTTCACCTCCAAACAACCCTGGACTTGACATCGGCGTCCGAAGAAGCCGAGTGTACAGGTCCGGCGAGGAGCACAAATTGTCCAGGGCAAATGTGCGCCTCGCACATAAACTCCTGTTTACGGATCTCGTCATACAGTCCAGAACCAGGTTAATGCTGTCCTGGATGGCTCTCTGGACTGTAAGAGAAACTTGGCGGGCCACGGATGCTGCTACTACTCCCTGTAGCAGAACAGAAACATGCGAGAGGGCCGAGATGGCTCCTCTTGTACTTGCCTCCGTGTCCCGCAGCGCAGAATTTGCGTTGCGCAGGGCGCTAGGGCACAAGGGTTCCGTGTCAGACTGGGCCTCAGGCCACGTGTCTTCGCCCAAAGCCGCACAGTCATCCATGCAAGGCTTTGGGATGCCGCCGTACTTCTGATACAGATCAGAACTGATATGGCAGTGCCGTGCCACCTCGCGATGGGGCTTATGCCGTGGCTATTCCAGGAGTCAGATCTATGGCGTCATGGGGGCGGGGGCTTTATGCATGACATCATAGTCCAGGCCTTCCGCACGGTAACTCTCAGCAAGCCGAGGGATACAGTATGGACGGCCATCAGCTCCTAGCCGGCCTAGCCATCAAACCGTGAAACCTACTCCCGAAGAAGTAGTTCCATGGAAAAGGTCACCCATGGGCCCCCTGGCGCCATAACAGTGTTCTCTTCTTCCTGCCCAGAAAGATTAGATGCCAAGCTTGAAAAGGGATAAAACTCGGCCTGGGCAGGAGGGGCATCGCGTGAGGCACTGACACCCTTAGCCTTAGGCTGCTCTAGAACATTCGATAAGCGAACGTCCAAGGCAATGGCTTTCGCTCCCGGGCCCACATGTGAGGCAAACCTCAATGCCGGACCAGCAGGAGCCATCTCTGGGTCTATAACGAAAACTGGCTTCCTAAGAGAACCAGACCCAGAGACGGGAACACTCTGTCCTGGAGCAAATGAGGAAGACAATGGCGAACTTAAACCAGGAAGAAAGCTGCGAAGCAACTCCGGGACAAGATCCGTGATTGTCTTCTTCATTTCTCCTATCACCTCAAGATGGAAGGCCTCCATGTCTGGCATGGATGCCTTCTTCTTCTTACCACAAGACTCTTTGTCAAGTCGCCTTTTCTCATCCGCCGCCCAGTTCTTTACCTGCTGATTTATAAAATCAGTGAAAACCTCCACTGGCCACGACTCAGAAATGAGACAAACGAAAACAATTAGTTTTTAGTTATGACGTACCAAAAAACCAATTGCAGAAGGTTAATAATTTCATTAAGGAAAATTTAGACCACGAGATGAAACTAAGTCAGGACCCTATAAAAACACTATGGGCCTGACTAAACGTAAACAAATCCTAAAAACTTCTTATTCTTATATAAAACGTTATATTTTGATTGATTCATGGCGGACATTTTTTTTTACATATCAACTTTCCATTGACAAATTTTAATGGTGTTACGGCCCTAATCATATCAGCCAAATTTCAGCCCGATCCATTCAGTGGTTCTTGAGAAGTCGTCTTCGTGAAAACTAGGTCATCCAAGATGGCTGCCAAACCATTTGGTAAATTAAGTTCCCTCGAACAAACTTGGTTCAACTCTTGCCCTAGATCATATTTCATGAGGTCTGCATCGATTCCCCCCCTCAAACCCTTCTGAGACGATTTTTAGACGTTTCTAAGTCGGCCAAAATCCAAGATGTCCACCGGCTAAATTGGCAGATCGTCTTCCTTTGAACAAACTTGTATCCCTATGCCATACGGATGCTTCCTGTTAAATATACTTGAAATCGGCCCAGTGGTTCTCGAGAACACATTTTACATTTACCATTGCTTTAGTATGGGAGTTTTTGGCGGGAAAAAGATCCAACATGGCCGACAAACCGCTTATCGGACAGTTTTGAAAATTTGAAACCAGAATACCCAAAAACATATATACAAAATCATTCTCAGCTTCAAAAACCATCAAATAAATATATCCAATATGGCCACCAAATACACTCCATTTTGATTGCTCCATGGCATGCATTACTTATCAACTTCCCTTCAACAAACTTTCATGGCCCTTAGTCTCTAACCATATCTCCCAAATTTCTGCCGGATCCCTTCACCGGTTCTGAGTTGTTTTCGCGAAAACTAGGTCATACAAGTTGGCCGCCAAACCATTTAGTCAGTCAAGTTCTCTTGAACAAACTTGACTTAGCTCTTGTGCTAGATGATGTTACGTGAGTTTTGAATCGATTCCCCAAGCGGCCTCAGAGATTTTTTTAATTTGCCCACTATTGGCTTCCTTTGAATGAACTTGGATCTCATTGCTCTAAGGATGCTTCCTGTCAAGTAAATTGAAATCGGCACAGAAGTTCTTGAGATGAAGTCATTTAAAGAAAAACTTGATGGACACATGCCGGATAGACGGATGGTCGGCATGGCATACGGGCCAGGTGAACTAATAAATGGTCAACATAACTGACCTTGTTTGCAAGAGCTGATGTTAAGAACTCCAGTTCCTAGGCAACCAGTCGCCTTAGGTGTGCAGAACCCAGCGTTGTCAGGATTCACAGATGAATTAGCGAATATGGATGGTGGCGGGACGAAGTGATATAGGGCTATACCATAGAGAGATGTATCGGAGTCATACGTGGAATACAGCGAACTGTAAATAATACAAAAATACAATTCATAGAAGAGCTCGAAAATAAGTTAAATTGCTTCCAAAACAATGTTAGTTAGGACAATTTTGAAGCTGATGTAAGAAATCTTCTGTTGAATATTTTGTACAGTAGTACACTTCTATATGATTGACCCTTTAACCCTTGAATTTGCTCAAGAAAATTTCAATTTTCTCATAGAAAATGTTCATTTGCAGCCCAAGAGAAGACTGTTTTTGAAAATTTACCACTGGAATGACTGGCTCGGTTATCAAGCCAGTCATTCCAGTGGAAATTATTCTAAAAATAAGTCTTCTCTTGGTCTGCAAATGAACATTTCTTAAGACCACTATCTGGCTGATATGAGTGTTAAAGGTTTAGGTGTGACTCGCCCTCGAGGCAGCATCTTTACAACTCAACATTGACTGATTTGAGTTTTCCGTCATGAGCTCCTAATTCAGACAAGGCTGGTGATATGTGTCAATAGATATAGCAGATAATGAAAAGTAAGCCTCACTGAGGAGACATTTATTCGCTGATACACGAGTGTTATATGATTTACTGACATCTATGATATTTTGGACGCAATTTGGATGGAAGCCATTGCTGCCTTAATCAAATCAAGTCCGAAATATTCAACAGGACATTTTATTTTGAAACTTATCATCGATAAAAGGGTTAATAGACCTTTCCAATTTATCCATCCATCAATCATATAACATCATAATCAACTACATCATGTGTAGGATGACATCATAATAATGACCGTATGAATGATTCGAAATAGTCCGTCTTTAACAATTCAATAAACATTCTGTTGAATATTTTGAAACTAATTTTACTGGATACTGTTGCTGCTTATGGCAGAAACAGCGCTCAGTCACATTAGTTTCAAAATATTTAACAGCTTACCTGTATAGTTTTCTGGAAATTGATAGCTAGGGAGTTCAGGTATCGAGCGATCCCAACATGAGCAACATATGGGTGGAGCTTAGATAGTGATGGGCAGGGCATGGCTAAAACTGGAAAGGTCCATTGCCAAAGAAGCCACAATACATTCTACAGTCTGAACTTCTGAAGGCAAAACTAATTATTTTAAAGGATTTATCACTCCATGTCTGGCTGTATAACCAAGCCAGTCCTTCCAGTCCTAAATTTGTAAAAAAACACCAACCAGTCAGTGTTCTATTGACCTGTGCCTGCAAATGGACCTACACAAAGCAAAAATTTAGATTTTCTTATCTAGTCTTGACAAACAGATAATTAAGAGATAAATTCAAGAATAATTTTGGACACAATACTGACCGGCACACATCAGATGAAAAGAACTGAAGCGTGTCCGTCTTCTTTATCGATGGCGGAAACATCGTTCCATCTGAAATCAAAGCCAGAATCAACATCTACATTTATTTTATCAACATTAACTACAATATAAGAAAATATGTGTGCTTTTATAACACACGCATATATATATGTATATATATATATATATATATATATATATATATATATATATATATATATATATATATATATATATATATATATATATATATATATAGATCTAAATGTTGGCACCTTGAATTTCATAACCTGCATAGCAGCGACAAATTCTGTATGATGTAAGGAATATTCTGTTGAAACTAATTTGACTGGGAGCTGTTGCCACCTATGGCTGTCTTGAAATAGAAATTCTTCAATAAAAACTCAGATTAAAAAAGTTAGGTGCCCCTACTGGGCAGGTAGTCAGATGAGTCTGGCGGATGCTAGCCCCAACCACCGCGCATGCGCAGACTAGTACTTCCCCTGACTAATTTATTGGCTGACATTATACAACTTTACGAGAGCCTGAAGACTGAGCATCTGTGGGGCGGAGAGGTTGGGTCCGTATTAGGGAGGTAAGTATCAACTCTCTCGTGAAAAAAGAAATCCGAGATTTCGTTTATTTCACTTCAAGACTATACTTACATGTACCTCCCTAATACTCTTTGATATTGCCAGAATTCGACAGAGAATTCGGTGATAGGGAGGCGAGGTCAAAAGACCAGCTCTTCCCTATGCGCTTTTCTGCGTTTAAGGCACTTAAACTTCTGAAATTGTGTGAAAACACAACCAGGGATAGATTTGAACATCAGCTAACACAACCGATGGCCAAGAGATGACCATATGTCATATGCCCTCAGCCCCCCCACCCCCTCTTCTTGGGAGGAAGACTGAATGACCTCAATGTCCCATACGCTCTCTACGTATAAGTGCCATGTACTTTAGGACATTAAACGAAAAGGCTTCATTTTCGTATACTCTCAATAATGAACCACATAAAACACGAACCAGCACCATATTAATAACGAAGGATCACGTGACAATACAATTAACAATAGACAACACATAAACAAGACTGAAATTGCTGAGGCTGTATGCTGTCAACATCTTCCCCTTGGTGAAAACTGATGCAGTCCTAACAAGTGGTTGTCTCCATTGATTAATTGTGTAATATATTAAAAAATGAGGAAACCATCAAAATATGTACACCTAGATTATTTCTTCAAGATCGATAACGCACGAGGATTCGAGGTGTCACGGACATAATGGTCGGTAAAACTTGACTCACAGTGCCACTGGGCTACTGCCATAATGTCATCCACAGGAACCCCATTAAACAGGCCAGTAAAAGCTACTATGCCACGAACACTGTGAGCCTTGGCCATGTCAACTTGTTTACCTGTGGCGGATTTATATATATAGGTTGACCTGGATATTTCAAAGATTGGTTCTTAGCTATGAAATTTATCCTAGTTAGAAGCCTAAGGCCCTCCCCTGTAACCACAAAACGGTCTGCCTCGGCTGATAAGGCATCAATTTTGCTTCTCCGCCTTGCCGAGGCTGCAGCAATTAAAAATACAGTGTTAAAGAGTCAACATTTTCATAGAAATGGAACTTAGTGGTTCAAAGGGCTTATCAGCTAGTACCTGGAGCACTAGAGACAACCTCCAAGACGGAATCACTGGGGGATTCCTTGGTCTTAGATTGGCCATGCCTTTAATTAAAGTATTTAATGTACTTACTTCATCACCTCCCCTATTAGCCAAGCAAGGGATAAATGACATTAAAGCTGATTTATAACCAGCAATAGAGTTAGGCTTGAAGCTATAGGCACCATACAGGTGACAGAGGAAATCGGCTACTACCTGAATAGATGAATCCATTGGATTAATACATCTTTTTGAGCACCACATTTTATAATTATATCCTCTGGAGGTTGACCCCCTTCTGGCTTTTGCCATGAACATGGCTGCTTGCTCAGAAAAGTCCTCCTTAATTCTAGATTCCTTGACAACATTCACGCAGTCAATCGGAACATTGACGGATTGTTGTGAAGGGCCTTGCCCTGGAAGATAATATTGTCCATCAGAGGCAGAGGAACCGGATTGCAGACCAGAATGTCCAGCAGATCCGTATACCATGATCGGCTTGGCCAATTTGGGGTGATCAGACGCACTTGGCACTCCCCCCGTCTGATTTTCTGAAGAATTTTTGGAATCAGGATTGCTGGAGGGAATGCGCATGCATACATTCCCACCCAGCTGATAGCTAACGCATCTGTTGCGATAGCGCTCGGATCTGGAATCGGAGAGACGTATGTCGTCCTCTTCGCATTCTTCTTCGTTGTGAATAAATCTATGTTGGGTTTCCCCTCCCGTGGTTGAACAGACAATCCGCCACACATTGATTTAGTTACCATTCCATAGGTAAAATACTCATCCTTCGGCTCAATGAGTCTGCTAACAGATTTAACCTTCCCGGAATATGAACTGCTTTCAGGATAATCCTGTGATCCAGGCACCAGCAAAACAGCTTCCATGTCATCATACAAAGACTGGGCGACTTCGTTCCGCCCTGGCGGTTTATGTAAGTCACTACTGTTGAGTTGTCTGATCGAACCAGAACACTCTTGCCCATGAAATGTTCCAGGCCCAGGACTACTGCTCGTAATTCCAGTAGGTTGATATGTTCTTGTGACTGACCCAGATTCCAAAGCCCTGATACTGTGGATTCTTCCAGGCAAGCTCCCCACCCCTCCATCGATGCATCTGAATACATCGTTACCTGAGGGTGAGGAGGGTTTAGCATCACCCCCGCAAGGAGATTCTCTGTCTTCATCCACCACTGAAGGTGGTGAATAAGAGGTTCCAACACTGACACATTCGAGTCCAGTGAACCTGTACTCTGGTTCCATTGCATCATGAGAAATAACTGGATAGGCCGCCTGCGTAAAGCCGCCTGAGGAATGACTGGTTCCAGAGAAACCATCAACCCCAGCATTCTCAGGTAAACTCGTGCCAGGACATGACGACTGTTGCACACGGACTGTATTACTGAGATGAGTATTTGTACCCCCTCCTGAGTAGGATAAACATATCCTATCTCCAGATCAAAGAACATTCCCAGGTAGACAAACTTCTGGGATGGAGTCAGCTCTGATTTTTGAAAATTGATTATCCAGCTTAAGTCTGTGAGAGTTTTCAAAACTATCTCCAGATTTGCTGATAAACTTTCCTGATTGTGTGCTTTTAACAGCCAGTCGTCTATGTATGTGTGGACTGCAATACTTCTCCTGCAGAGGAATGCTGTTATCGCAAGAATCACCCTGGTGAAGACCCAAGCAGCCGTCGAAATTCCGAAGGGTAAAACCTTGAATTCCTACTGTCCGCCCTGGAATGCGAACCTCAGGAACCGACGAAAACTCCTTGCTATTGGAATGTGAAAATAAGCATCCTTCAGATCTATTGAACCTGTCCACATTCCCGTCTCTAACCCTGCAAGCACCGATTTCACTGTCTCCATTTTGAAACTGGGTGTGTCTATGAACTTGTTCAATGGCTTGCGGTTGAGATTTGGTCTCCACCCTCCAGTGCTTTTCGTTACTAGGAACACGGTTGAATAGACACCCGGGCACTTTTGTGCCGGTTGAATTGCTCCTTTTTGTATGAGGGAATTATTTCTTCCTCTATACACAAACGTTGATCTGGATCTCTTGGAATTTGAGTCCATGACAGATCTCTTGGAATTTGAGTCCAGACTGGCACCAGAGACTGTCGCGATGGAGGGCCTGTTATCCAATCGGGATGATACCCGACTGAAAACCATCGCAAGACTAAACGGTCCTGAGTCAACCGTTCCCACTCTTGCTTGTGGTGGGTCAATCGGCCTCCCACTGGACCACCTAAGGAGAGAGGTGGACATAATGAGTGCAAGAGTGGCACTGTCTCCTTTGCCAGAAGCACCGGAGTGGTTCTCACCATGATTGTCGACCCATCAGGCACGATTACCATTACCAGATCCTCGCGCACCACGACCAGCGACACGCCCACGAGGTGCGCAGGCGGCTGCCTGGCTGGCTGCACCGGAGGAGCCTGTGGCCCCCTCGCTGCTGGCCGAACCACGCGTGGCCGAGGCTGAGGCCGACGCTGCACTGGTGGCTGGCCTCTGACATGGCCACCGCCACCTCGAGCCTGCAAGGGATGATACGCAGGGGGAGCTGTGCGAACGCGCTCTCTGCGGAGCACTTCAAATTGCTCGCGCAGTGCCCTCTGCTTATTGACCAGGGTGACCATCTCCTGGAGGTGCTTACATCCCTCACCTCCAGAGACCAGGACCTGCCACAGGCGTACGCAGCAGCCTATTATACAGGTCCTGAGACAGGCACAGGTTGTCTAAAGCAAACGTGTGCCGCGCCCGGACACTCCTGGTCACAGACTGGGTTAAACAATCCAGAGCCAGGTTGATTCAATCCTGGTTGGCTCTCTGGACAGCTACCGGACTAGGCTGGCATGATGCGAATGCCGTTACCACCCCCTGTAACAGCTGGGAGACATGAGAAAGCGCCGCAATAGACGCTCTCTCACTCTCCTCCGCATCGCGCAATGCGGTGTTTGCTGAACGCAAAGCGTTCGAGCACAGCGCTCCCGTGTCAGACCGAGAGCCTGGCCGCGTGTCCTCACCTAATGCCACGCGGTCTTCGCGAGACGTCCATGTGCCTCGATGGACGTCTCTGCCACTGTGAACATATCTACAATATGGTCTGCCAGCGGCAGAGATGGCATATCGTTAGCAGTCGGCTTACCTGCCAACCACGGGCGGTGATCCCGCTGGCTGGCCGACTGTTCCACAGGCAGGTCTGGCCTGATGCTTATCAGCCAATGACAAGTGTCCGACAAATCCTCCTCTGTGGCTACCTGCGAAAGCTCTACATGATGAGGACCTTCGTCTTCCTCCTGAGCGTTCGCACGCATGCATGAGGCTGGATGACCGGACACTCCTGGCAAGCCAGAGAAAGCATGCGGGGCTGAAAGCGCAGGCATACTAAAGTGACTGACTTGAGCAGGAGTAGGCGTGCGGTAGACTCGGCCATCAGATCCAACCCGGGCCACCTTCTGTGCCGTGAACCCTACTCCTGCGTGAGTAGAACCATGGACAATGTCGCCTGTATTCCCCGCGAGGGGTGCACAGACATCAATGTCCATGGTCACGGCATCAGAAGGAGAACCCAACAGATAATCCTCTTCATCCTGGCCAGAAAGATTAGACTCCGGGTCAGCGAAGAATGTTAACCCGGACTGGCCAGGAAAAGTACCATAGGAGGAACTGGTACCTGCGGTGTGCGGATATTCCTGGGCCGATAAGCAGGCACCAGGCTCCAGCGACAACCGTCCATGGATCACTGGCGCGGCAAGCCTGCTGCCAGTGTCCTGGACCGCCCCCTCTAATGGGGCCACCTCTGAATCGTGATCGAAAACTGGTATTGTCCTAAGGAAACCTGATTCAGAGGCGAGGATTATCTGTTCCGAAGCAGATGAAGAGGACAACAAAAGATTTGGTCCAGGAAGCATGCCACGGAGCAACTCTGGAACCAAATCCTTGATTGTGCTCTTCATCTCTCCCAACATCTCAACTCGGAAGGCCTCCATATCCAGTGGGCGAGGCCTTCCTCTTACCCTTCTTACTCGGCACCTCTCTTTGCTCTTCTCTCCTCCTCACACACCTTCTCCCTAGCCTGCAATGACAAGAATTCCGTTATTAGTTCGGTTCCCCCCCCCCCCCACTGTTAACATATTTCACACCTAAGCAGTGGTCCACAGGAACTAAAAGCAGAGATGAGGGGCGAAATGTTCTTTAAGGAAACATCCACAAGAGGGACAACCAGGCTTCTGAAACAGGCCAGAGGATGAAGACAATGAGTATTTTAGTTAAAGAATTAGTAACTCAAAACCAAAATAAGAAGGAGAGGGAAGGTGGTCATACAGACCACCTACAAAGATAATAAACCAGCGGTGGGCAAACTTTAAATGTTAATAAAGTGCAAGGCTGATTATGACGTCATAACTTGAAAAAATAAGAAGTTAGATTGATCCGAAACAAACATCCAGGTGTAAGGACGAATTGTATTCATATCCAGAGCATCTTAACTGGAAAGGATAGAATATACAGACTATACAAACATCAGATATACAATGATAAAATGGCAGCAGATTTTATAAATATTTTCAAATAAAATTGAAATGCCTCATATCATAACTAGAATACCTGAGTCTTTAGCATAGACAAACCATCCGATTTGATGCACTGGAAACTCCACCAACACTGACCTCTTAACTCTCTCCACCCATAAGGGGAAGGAAGTGGACCAAGAGGGAAAAGTGAGGAGACCTTCCGAGGCCTCCAACTCACTGGGCATAGATTTTGGTTAGATAACCTAACAATGTTAGTAGGAAATGGAACCTTGGTGGAGAGAAAAACAAACCTTCTGACGATGTGCTGTCCTGTTCAATCCATAGATAGATATCTGTGGACATAAACACAAAGAGAGATTAGCATTTCATAGCGCCATAATAGAACTAAACCAGTTTTTAGGCGCTTATCACGTTAAACGAGAGTCCCGGAAACACATTACAACGGAACAAAACTCGCTAGTGTAGTTGAATTCACCTGATGATTAGGTCCTGGGCCCTCCTCTGGAGACATAGTGCGCTCAGACATAATCTCAGGTAATTAATATCTTGAATTGCTTATTCTTTTTTGAAAACCAGCAGAAAACTTTATGGAAAAAATTCGCACTTGGTCTCTCTGCCAATAAATTAGCAAAAAGGAAGTACTAGGCTGCGCATGCGCGGTGGTTGGGGCTAGCATCCACCAGACTGTCATCTGACTACCTGCCCAGTAGGGGCACCTAACATTTTTAATCTGAGTTTTTATTGAATGAAAGCCGATATTTAGCAATATCAAAGAGTATTAGGGAGGTAAGTACTCTTGAAGTGAAATGTCCATTTGCAGACCAAGAAGACTTTTTCGTTTATATTACCAGTCATTCCAGTGATAAATTTCCAAAAATAGTCTTCTCTTGGTCGGCTAATGGATATTTCGCAAGACCACTGCAGGAGGCGTTTTTAGCTGATATGAGTGTTACAGGGTTAACGTTCTCGTGTCCCATTAAATATAGACACAAGATATGAGATACCTGTTGATATATATTCAATTTACGCAGCATGCAATGTTACCTAGCATTCAATGCCCTGAGTCCCTAATTGTTGCAACTATTAGATGCCATTTTCGTTTAGTCTTGTCTGTACAGGGCAGGATTTCTCAAATGAAAAGAACCTGTCTGCACATGCAAATGGTCATTTATGAGCCAGCTCTGGAAGCTGAAGCATGCACATAGGACGTATTCATGGCAGTAGATTCGACAGCCTGTATTTCAATACAGTGTGTCAATTTCCAGGATGTAATGTGACCACTTTTATATACTTTGACAATGATTTGTGCGAAAGTTGTCGCTACATGTATCAATTTAGGAAATATATATATGCAAGATAAATTCCACTCACCGGACCCATTGATCATGTTACACGTGTCCGATGTCCAATATGGCAATTTACTAAAAAAAAGAAGATTTATACAAACTCTTTATAAACAATCACACTTCTTGACCCTCCATGCATCCACAATGAAGATATCATATTGTGAAGCTTTACTATGAATAGAATGAGATTTCATATACATGTTCGACAATCTGACCAATAGAGGAATCTAGTTTCATCTTTGCCTGGCACATCTTTAGGTAAGCTCCACTCACATGTCACCCATGTTGGGATCGATCGACCCCTGCAATCACTGAATCTCAAATTCCAGAAACCTATACACGTAAACTGTTGAATATTTTGAAGCTAATTTGACTAGGTGCTGTTGCTGCCTACGCAAAATAGCAAAGACATACAATTCGTACAACCTGACAGCCAGAAGTGCTTAAAACATATTAAATTGAGTCATTCATGACATAATGGATTATGACGTAAGCCTACACATCACATCTTTGATCATGATGTCATATTGCTTGACTGAGAAACTGGATTCCTCAATTGTGTATTATTGTTAACCCTCGCAGGCCTGAAGTGACAAATTCTTTATCAGGAACGGAAACTTCTGTTGAATATTATGGAACCGGTTTTAGTGGGAGCTGGTCTGCTGCTTCTGGCAGTAACAGTTTCCAATTTAATTATTTTCAAAATATTCAACACGTGTCCTGAAATTGTGACAACTGGAATTTCACAGATTAAAGCATTCACTCATAAAAAAACCAGTGCATCATGATAAGCTGCATGTAACTAATTTTATTTAACACTATTACATAACAATATAAAACTATATAAAATATCTGAAAAATCAACACAAATGCCTACAAATTTAATAAATATTTTGATATATGCATGATCTCAAACTACGTAACATGGATTCATGACACGTTTTTCTGAACTTGGCTTGAAACTAAAGCCAGTTTAAAATGTAATTTACAAAAATTATGTAATAAATTTGATGGTTACTCCTTTAATGGTCAAGCTAGAGAAACCATTTGTGAAGAACATTTTCATCTTGACCTATTATGACCATTAAAAGTTTGATTAAATTAAAACCAAATTCAATTTGCTGCTGGCCAAACAGATATATGTTCAAAACATTTGCAGACCTCCACCTCCGCCTACCTCATGCCATTCCATTTGTCTATGATCGCAAACTTGGAGATATCTGTTGCACCTGTGTACATTGTATAAACACCGTCACTGGAACCATTTTTCTGAAAAATAAACATCATTAGAGCAAAACACAGAAATAACGTTAACAACTTTCCAAAACCAAAACAGAATTGTGTTAGTTAGTACAATTATTATCACTATACAAGAAATGTTCTGTTGATAGCTATGCCCCGCCCACCTATAGCTAAGCTCACCCCACACTTCACCATATTGGGATTGATCGATCTCCGAATGCCCTGACAATCAATTTCCTGAAAACTATACAGGTAAGTTGTTGAAGATTTTGTAACTAATTTTACTCAGTGCTATTGCTGCAACAGCGCCCAGTCAAATTAGTTTCAAAATAGTCAACAGGATATTTATTAAATAGTAGACATACAATTCACATAGTCCGTCTTCAATTATGCATTCGTGACGTACTAATCTATGTCATTCATGACGTCATTGATTGTGATGTCATTCTACACATCATGTAGTTGAATATGACGTCCTATGATGGATGGGTACATTGGAAGTTTCCATTAGATTGAGACATTGCTTCCTAATGCAGCAATGTCTTCACATTCAATTATGTTCAAAATATTTAAGGACATTTTATTTTGTTTTGGAATCATTATAAGTTATTTCTGAGCTGCACTGTATATAGATTAAAGACCAGTTCTATTAAAGATCATGTGCCGCAGGTATTTTAGTACAAACCTGATTTTTGCAATCCATATATGTTACAATACTTCAAAAAATCAAGGGCGATATAGCCAAATATTAGTATAAATTTCCGAGATATCCATAGATTCAAATTTGATCGTATCCAGATCCGGGTTCTGTCATCCGGATCATGGCCAAAGTTGGGAGATCCTCTTGCAGTGTAAGTTCCTTCCTTGTGTTAAAATTTGATCCAAATCAGGGCAGTATTTTATTAGATACAGGTGTGAACTAAACGAAATCTAGGATTTCTTTTTTCACGAGAGAGTTGATACTTACCTCCCTAATACTTTTGATATTGCTAAATATTGGCTTTCACTCAATAAACACTCAAATTAAAACAGTTAGGTGCCCCTACTGGGCAGGGAGTCAGAGCGTAGTCTGGCGGATGCCAGCCCCACCACCGCGCATGCGCAGACTAGCACTTCCTCTGACTAGATTATTGGCTGACACACATGCAACTATTAAGAGCCTGAAGACCGAGCCTCTGTGGGGTGGAGAGGCCGGGTCCGTATCTAGGGAGGTAAGTATCAACTCTCTCGTGAAAAAAGAAATCCTAGATTTCGTTTATTTCACTTCAAGAGTATACTTACCTCCCTAATACTTTTGATATTGCCAGAATTCGAAAGTGAATCTGGCGGGAGGGAGGCGAGGTCAAAAGACCAGCTCATCCCTATACGCTTTTCTGCGTTTAAGGCACTTAAACTTCTGAAACTGTACGAAAAACAGTCAGGATTTGACTAACCATCGGATAACACCACCGATGTATGAGAGATGACCGAATGTCATATGCGCTCCCCCCCCCCTCCTTCCTGGGAGGAAGAGTCGACTGACCTCAATGTCCTATACGCTCTCTACGTACAAGTGCCATGTACTACAGGACAGAGACGAAAAAGCTCCATTTTCGTAAACTCTCAACAATGAACCACACAAATACACAAACCATCACCATATTAATAACGGGTAACGTGACAATACAATCAACAACGGACAACACATGAACAAGACTGACCTTGTTGAAATGGCTGCTGACATCATCTTCCCATTGGTGAAGACTGATGCAGGCCCAAAAAAGTGGGTGTTTCCATAAATTAATTGTGAAATATATAAGCAATGAGGAAAAACCTCCTCAAAAAATATAAACCGAGTTATTTTTTCAAAATCGACAAGGCGAGAGGATTAGAGGTGTCACGGAGATAATGGTCTGTAAAACTTGACTCACAGTGCCACTGAGCCACCGACATAATATCATCCACAGGGACCCCATTAAATAGGGCAGTGGATGTCACTACGCCGCGGACACTGTGAGCCTTGGCCACGTCAACCTGCTTCCCGGTGGCGGATTTATGGCAAAACTGAATGCATTCTACAATCCACCTGGAAATGGTGTCCTTAGAAGCCCTGCCATGGGGTTCAATATATGACAACCATAACGCTGACTGATCGGTGCGCCACTCCGCCGTACGTTGCTTGTACCGGCAAAGCGCCCGGACAGGACACCATGCTTTAGAATTAGGATCATATCTAGTTAAAGCAGGCAAAATAATAGGTTGACCTGGATATTTCAACGACTGATTTTTAGCCAAGAAATTAATCCTAGGTAGCAGCTTAAGGCCTTCCCCTGAAACCACAAAACGGTCATCCTCGGCTGATAAGGCATGAATTTCACTCCTACGCCTAGCCGAGGCCGCAGCAATTAAAAACACAGTCTTCAGTGTTAATAGTTTCATAGAAATGGAACTAAGTGGTTCAAAAGGCTTATCACCTAGTACTTGAAGCACTAGCGATAAACTCCAAGACGGAATCACCGGTGGATTCCTTGGTCTTAGATTGCCCATGCCTTTAATTAATACATTTAATGTATTTACTTCATCACTTCCCCTCTTAGCCAAGCAAGGAATAACAGACATTAATGCTGACTTATAACCAGCAATAGAGTTAGGCTTGAGGCTATAGGCATCATAGAGGTGACAGAGGAAATCAGCTACTACTTGAATAGATGAATCCATTGGATCAATACATCTTTTTGAGCACCATTCTGCAAATCTGTTGATTTTATAATTATATGCTCTGGAGGTTGACCCCCTCCTGGCTTTGGCCATAAACATGGCTGCTTGCTCAGAAAAGCCCTCCTTAATTCTAGATTCCTTGACAACATCCACGCAGTCAATCTGAACATTGACAGATTGTTGTGAAGGACCTTGCCCTGGAAGATAATATCGTCCATCAGAGGCAGAGGAACCGGATTGCAGACCAGAAGGTCCAGCAGATCCGTATACCATGATCGGCTTGGCCAATCCGGGGCGATCAGAAGCACTTGGCATTCCTCTTGTCTGATTTTCTGAAGAATTTTTGGAATCAGGATTGCTGGAGGGAATGCGTATGCATACATTCTCCCCCAGCTGATAGCTAACGCATCTGTTGCGAAAGCGCTTGGATCCGGAATCGGAGAGACGTACGTCGTCATCTTCGCATTCTTCTTCGTTGCGAACAAATCGATGTTGGGTTTCCCCCAATGGTCGAACAGACGATCCGCCACACATTGATTTAGTTGCCATTCCGTGGGTAAAACACTCATCCTTCGGCTCAATGAGTCTGCTAGCAGGTTTAACCTTCCCGGAATATGAACTGCTTTCAAGGTAATCTGGTGATCCAGACACCAACAAAGCAGTCTCCATGTCATCATACAGAGACTGGGCGACTTCGTTCCGCCCTGGCGGTTTATGTAAGTCACAACTGTTGAGTTGTCTGAACGAATAAGAACAATCTTGCCCTGAACTTTCTGTAAGAAATGTTCCAGGCCCAGGACTACTGCTCTTAGCTCCAGTAGATTTATATGTTCCTTTGACTGTTCCGGATTCCAAAGCCCTGATATCGTGGACTCTTCCAGGCAAGCCCCCCAGCCCTCCATCGATGCATCTGTATACACAGTCACCTGAGGGTGGGGAGGGGTCAGCATAACCCCCACCAAGAGATTCTCTGTGAGCAACCACCATTGCAGGTGGTGAATCAGAGGCGCCAACACTGACACGTTCGAGTCCAGCGAACCTGTACTCTGGGTCCATTGTGTCATGAGAAACAACTGGATCGGCCGCCTGCGTAAGGCGGCCTGAGGAATGACTGGTTCCAAAGAAACCATCAACCCCAGCATCCTCAAGTAAACCCATGCCAGGACATGACGACTGTCGCACACTGACTGAATTGACGAGATGAGTTTCTGCACTCTCTCTTGAGTAGGATAAACATATCCCGTCTCCAGATCGAAGAACATTCCCAGGTAAACAAACCTCTGGGATGGAGTCAGCTCTGATTTCGGAAAATTTATCATCCAGCCCAAATCCGAGAGAGTTTTCAAAACAATCACCAGATTGGCCGATAAAGCTTCCTTGTCGTGTGCCTTTAACAGCCAGTCGTCTATGTACGTGTGGACTGCTATGCTTCTCCTGCGGAGGTATGCTGTGATCGCAAGAACCACACAGGTGAAAACCCGAGGAGCCGTGGAAATTCCGAAGGGCAACACCCTGAATTCCCACTGTCTGCCCTGGAATGCAAATCTCAGGAAGCGACAGAAACTCCCGTGGATGGGGATGTGGAAATAAGCGTCCTTCAAATCTATCGACGCCGTCCACATCCCCCTCTCCAACCCCGCCAACACCGAGCGCACCGTTTCCATCTTGAAACTGGGCGTCTCGATGAACTTGTTCAATGGCTTGAGGTTGAGAATCGGTCTCCACCCTCCGGTGCGTTTTGTTACTAAGAACAGGGTTGAATAGAAGCCCGGACACCTTTGTGCCGGCTGAATAGATCCCTTTTGTACGAGGGAATCTATCTCCTCCTCGATACACAACCTTTGCTCTGGATCTCTCGGAATGGGAGTCCAGACTGGCACTAGAGACAGTCGCGACGGCGGGCCTGTCATCCACTCTGGATGATACCCGACGGAAAGCCATCGCAAGACTAAACGGTCCTGAGTTAACCGTTCCCACTCTTGCATGTGGTCGGCTAGCCGGCCTCCCACCGGTCCACCTAGGGACAGAGGTGGACACGAGGCATGCAAGAGCGGCACTGTCCCCGTCGCCATAAACACCGGAGTGGTTCTTACCGCGGTAACCGTCCCGTCAGGACCGATAACCACGCCCAGATCCTCGCGCGCCCCGCCCCGCCCCGCGCGCACCTCTGTGCGCGGGCGGCTGCCTGGCTGACGGCGCCTGAGGAACCTGCGCCCCCCTCGCTGCTGGCCGAATCGCACGCGGCCGAGGCCGACGCTGCGACGGTGGCTGGCCTCTGACTTGGCCAGCACCACCTCGAGCCTGCAGGGGACGATACGCAGGGGGCGCGGCGCGAACGTTAGCACGACGCAGCACCTCAAACTGCTCGCGCAGCGCCCTCTGGTTATTCACCAGGGTGACCGTCTCCTGGAGGTGTCGACATCCCTCACCTCCAAAAAGACCAGGACCCGTCATAGGCGTACGCAGTAGCCTATTGTACAGGTCCTGAGACGGGCACAGATTGTCCAGGGCAAACGTGCGTCTTGCCCGGACACTCCTGGTCACCGCCCGAGTCATACAGTCCAGCGCCAGGTTAATACCATCCTGGATGGCTCGCTGGACCGTGACCGGACTTGGCTGGCGCGACGCGGATGCCGTTACTACCCCCTGTAACAGCTGGGAGACGTGGGACAGAGCGGCAATCGAAGCCCTCCCACTCTCCTCCGCATCACGCAACGCGGTATTCGCCGAACGCAACGCGTTCGAGTACAAGACACCCGTGTCAGAACGGGAGCCTGGCCGCGCATCCTCACCCAAAGCCGCGCGGTCATCCACGCTGGGCTTGGGTACCACACCGTACCGCTGGTAATCCAGGGGCACGATGCGACAATGCCTGGCCACCTCGCGAGGGTCCTTCGCGAGACGTCCACTCGACTTAATGGACGACTCCGCCGCCTCGAACATGTCAACGACATGCTCCGCCAGCGGCAGAGAAGGCATAGCGTTAGCAGTCGGTTTCCCAGCTAACCACGGCCTGTGGTCACGCTGGCTAGCCGACTGCTCCACGGGCAGATCAGGCCTAACGCTCACCAACCACTGGCAAGCGTCAGACCAATCCTCCTCCGTGGCTAACTGCGAGCGCTCTACAAGACGGGGGCCTTCGTCTTCCTCCTGAGCGCAAGCAGCAGAGCTTGACGGCGGGTACGCTGATACACCTGGCAAGCCAGGGAAAACATGCGGGCCTGACAGCACCGGCATGACAATATCACTGGTTTGACCAGGAGCAGGCGCTGTGGCAGAGCGCGGGGCACATACCGCCCCACCACGGGCCCGGCCAGCACCAGCAACACCCTCGGCAAGCCGAGGTATGCGGTACCGCTGGCCATCAGCAGCGCCCTGGGCCACCACCTGAGCCGCGGACTCTACTCCAGGGTGAGTAAAACCGTGGAAGAAGCCGCCTGTATTCCCCGCGAGGGGTGCACAAACGTCTTCATCCATGTCCACGTCGTCAGACGGCGACCCTAGCAGGTAATCCTCATCACCCTGGTCAGAAAGATTAGACCCCGGGTCAGCAAAGAGAGCTAACCCGGGCTGACCAGGAACGGTGCCATAGGAGGTACTGGCCACCGCGGCGTGCGGATACCCCTGGACTGATAAGCAGCCCGCGGGTTCCAGCGACAGCCGTCCACGGTCCCCTATCGGCGCGGCAATAAGCCTGCTGCCAGGGTCGTGGAACGCCCCCTCTAATGGGGCCACCTCTGAATCGTCGAACAACGGAAGCGGTCTAAGGAAAACCGATCCAGAGGCGGGGATTACCTGCTCCGAAGCCGATGATGAGGACAGTAAAGGATTTGGTCCAGGAAGCATGCCACGAAGCAACTCTGGAACCAAATCCTTTATTGTCCTCTTCATCTCTCCCAACATCTCGGTCCGGAAGGCCTCCATATCCACCGCGGACGAGGCCTTCCCCTTACCCTTCCTACTTACAACCTCTCGTTTCCGCTTCTTCTTCTTCTCCTCCTCTACCACCTTGTCCGTCGCCTGCAAGCACAAGAATTCGGACATTAACTCGCCCCCCCAGTGCTTACATATCTCACAATTACCCGAGGGACCACAAGGGCTACATTGATAGCAAAGATGAGGCAAGAACTTATCATGCAGAAATCGTCCACAGGACGCGCAACCCGGTCCCTGAAACAGGGCAAAGGACGAGGAGTATGAGCAAACTAGTTAAGCTTAGACACTCAAACCAACTCAAAGAGAAGGAAAACGATCATAAAGATCAATATACATCAGAAACCAGCATTGCAACTTGAATTGCTGATAAATACATAGCCAGGCTGATTATGACGTCATTAATCCCGTGACAGGAAAAAATCGATCCCAACAAACATCCAAGTGCGAGGACGAATTGTATGCTGAATGGATACGTCGACTACACAACCATCAGATACACATAGATAACTCTTTTCTGGCAAAAATGTTAATTATCTCCCTTTGCTTACTATAATTAACATCACCACATTATCAATAACTAGATACCTGACACCTTGTATAGACAAACCATCCAACGTGACGAACCGGAGTACTCCACCACCTGCACGCCTCTTAACTCTCTCCACCTCATGGGGAAGGAATTGGATCAAGAGGGCAAAGCGAGAAGACCTTTATACTAGGCCTCCAACTCACTGGACATAAATCATTTGGTTAGATAACCTAACAGTGTTAGTAGGAAATGGAACCATGGTGGAGAGAAAACTAACTCTCTGCTGCTGTGATGCCACCACCTAGCGTCATACAGACCTGTGGACATAAACAGAAAGAGAAATTAGCCTTAGGTAGCACCGAGTTGACATAAACCAACTAACCAAGGCGCTCATCACGGTAAACGCGAGTCCCGGAAACACAATACACCGGGAAAGAAAACTCGCTAATTTTACTAGAAGTCACCTGATTCAAAGGTCCTAGGTCCCCCTTTGGCGAAGTGATCCTTCCTGCCATCCTAATCAGTGACTATCACTCCAAAATAACACAACCAAGTTATGAAAACAGTTTAAGAGCAAGGAAAAGCTTTTGCACAAAAAAACATGTGTGATCTCTCTGCCAATAATCTAGCAAAGAGGAAGTGCTAGTCTGCGCATGCGCGGTGGTGGGGCTGGCATCCGCCAGACTACGCTCTGACTCCCTGCCCAGTAGGGGCACCTAACTGTTTTAATCTGAGTGTTTATTGAGTGAAAGCCAATATTTAGCAATATCAAAAGTATTAGGGAGGTAAGTATACTCTTGAAGTGAAAACACACACACACGCACGCACGCACGCACGCACGCACGCACGCACGCACGCACGCACGCACGCACGCACGCACACACACACACACACACACACACACACTTATGGGACAAACTGTCCAGTAAGTTCACTGAACTAACAAAACAAAACACACATCAAAATATGCTATAGGATAGAAAATCAAAATGATAAAAGTAAAACACCTTATAAAACAGGCCAAAATGGTCATCTAAATCCAGCTGAATATGAACAGTATCTAAGAAACTTTTCAGCGTTTTCAGAAACGGGTCTTCATATTCCCAAAGTAGTTGTCTCACAGACAGCTTCGTGAAGAACACCTCCCGTGTCACTTTGAAAAGAATCTGTACCACAAACCGGATCCAGTGAGAAGCATATCGGAGAAAGTTCATCACAGTCTGTAAGAAAACAAGCATCATTCATGCGGATTACACTTAACTCGTAGAACTCTGACATCAAAATCTTAAATTTTCAAATTAAATTAAAAGATGAACTGGTGTTCATTTTTAAACAAATTTGGTGGAAAATGGTGCTGTCGTAGACAGCAACATTGTCCACCAAAATTGTTTAAAAATGTACACCAGTTTCTTTGCTACTGGCACCATAAAAAGACAGAATGTTGACATCAGAGTGGTAAGGGTTAACTCTTTAACTTTCGTCGGCCAAAAATGTCTTCTGTACACGGGTCTTGAGAAATGTTCATCTGCAGACCAAAAGAAGACTATTTTGGAAAATCTACCTGATTACTTAACCAGTAATTATAATTACTGGTAAATCTTAAAAAAGTTTTCTCGTGCTCTGCAAATGAAAATTTTCAGAGAAAATTAAAATTTTTATGAACAAACTTGAGTGTTAAAGTTCTCATAAATGATGAAAAGTATACTTCTTAAATAAAGTGTGGACTATTTGTTAGCTAATGAATGGGTCCTTGAACTAAGGCGATTGCTAGGAAATTTATTTGTTTAGCACGACCCGCTCACATCTATATTTTCGCTATGTATAGTGCACCTACCAATACTCCTATATACAAATGTAGACAACATTTATAAATATATATGTCCATATCAGTATACATGTACATGTGCCAACTTTATCAATCTGTTTACCTGGGGCGTAATTGCAATTAAAAACATGCCTTTGTAACCATTTATTGAGTTTATTTGCAGATCAAGGGAAAAGTATTTGTGAAATTGACCACTGGCGTGACTAACTGGATAACAGAGCCAGTAATTACAACTGTAAGTTTTAAAAATAATCACTTAACAGTTTATAAATGTGACCAATTCTGAGAAAATTTAAATTTCTTGACAACATTTGTGCATTAAATGGTGAATTAACCCCTTCACTGATGAACTTCCGATATCCAATTTTCAAGGCAACCATGCAGTAAAACTGTTGAATATTTTGAAATTAATTTGACTGGAAGCCGTTGCAGCAACAGTTTCCGGTCAAATTAATTTCAAAATATTCAACATAATAAGTTTTATATCGTAAAGAATAAACTTTTTCAGGGATTTGTCAGTGAAAGGGTTAATAGCATACCAGCATTGGGATATTTGGCACGGTGAAGATGTCTGTTTCGTCACCCGCCGACGCATTCCTCTCAAAATTGTACCAGATATATTCCTTGTACGAGACAGTGCCATTGTCATGGAACGCAATGTCCCTTTTCTCTCGACGCTCTCTGTAAAGAAAATGTTAATATAAACCAATTAATGGAATGTATCTTATAACGCAAAGGTTCTGTTGTAATTACCACCATCACCAACCAACCAACCAACCAACCAACCAACCAAACAAACAAACAAACAACCAACAAACAAACAACCAACCAACCAACCAACCAACCAACCAACCACCCACCCACCCACCCACCCACCCACCCACCCACCCACCCACCCACCAACCCACATACACACACACGATGTCTGAATATTGTGGTCAGTACAATCTGTCCCTCCATTTGTTTATCTGCATCATATTTCCGGAATCACTAAGGATTGCTTTGAATTTGAGGTCAACGGGTTCAATATCCCACTAACTGGGTCACTAAGTGCATACTGGAATACACGTTGTGGCCATAAATCAGGAATGGAAGAGGGTAAAATTACTAGATTAAAGGCACAACCCGTCACCATGTTCCCATAGCGACTAAGTATTGTTTTGAGTGTGACATCAGAGGCAAATATTTAGATCATTGGGTCACTAGGTGCATGGGCACAATGGAGAACAAAGGCATGAATGAGTCAGCAGAAACTTAGACCTAATTCAAATTCACAAAACCAGGTCGATAGAATCTCGGTAGCCGCAGTTGAAGTGCCAAAAATAGGTCACACTGACATACTTTTGTTATGCTACATATGCTAAGACTACAATGCATACCTACACCAAGTTAAATTACTGTATGTGACAAAATTCTTGAAATGACAGCCAGGAATTAGCTTTTGTGACTGACTGACTGACTGACTGACTGACTGACTGACTGACTGACTAAGGGACATCATGGTTTATCTAACCCGTCCAGTAACTGCTCGATGTACGCACGCATTTGCACAATTCTTGTCAATCGCATATGGAAGTTTTGTATTATATCACTGACCATGATATTTGACACTTTGACCCCAAATTTATCACACTTCTTTAGGATGCCACGGGCAATCTGCCACCAATATCTGGTCAAGATATCTCAAATCGAACCAAAGTTATAGGCAAATTAGTTTTCAAAATAATATTTTAATTAATCTGGTCGCCGTGACATTCACCTTTTGACACCAAATTTATCAAATTTACCCAGGGCCCTATTGGCACACTTCCTTCGTGACACTACGTACAACATTCCACCAAAGTTTGGTCAAAATATTTTCAGTAGAACTAGTTATTGAGAAATAACGTTATATATGTAGGCCGTGTCTTACAAGTGGTGTAGCAGTGGCACAGTATGGCTCAGAAATAACATTAAATATGAAGGCTGTGTCTTAGAAGTGATGTAGCAGTGGCACAGTATGGCTTAGAAATGGCACAGTATGGCTTAGAAGTGGTGTAGAAGTGGCACAGTATGGCTCACAAATAACATTACATATGTAGGCCGTGTCTTAGAAGTGGTGTAGCAGTGGCACAGTATGGCTCAGAAATAACATTAAATACGTAGGCCGTGTCTTAGAAGTGGTGTAGCAGTGGCACAGTATGGCTCAGAAATAACATTACATATGTAGGCTGGCCGTGTCTTAGAAGTGGTGTAGCAGTGGCACAGTATGGCTTAGAAATGGCACAGTGTGGCTTAGAAGTGGTGTAGAAGTGGCACAGTATGGCTCAGAAATAACATTACATATGTAGGCCGTGTCTTAGAAGTGGTGTAGCAGTGGCACAGTATGGCTCAGAAATAACATTAAATACGTAGGCCGTGTCTTAGAAGTGGTGTAGCAGTGGCACAGTATGGCTCAGAAATAACATTACATATGTAGGCTGGCCGTGTCTTAGAAGTGGTGTAGCAGTGGCACAGCATGGCTCAGAAAATTTACAGGAAATTGTCAAAATGCTACGGGTACATGTATAGGCTTCAGAGCTTGCATACTGAATTTTGATTGGTCAACTTTTCCAGTGGCCATATTATTTAATGTAAAGAATCATGTATATATTTAAATGCAAATGTTTCAAATGCAAATGTTTCAGGTGATCGTCACAGGCCCCTGGGCCTCCTCAAGAGGCCCTCTTGTTACTATTAGTTAATAATTAGTGGCTAATGCAAAACACAATATTAATATACCTACAGCCAGCTACACACACCGAAAAGGATTTTGATTATTTTTTATACATTGTTGTCTTACCTAGTAACTGAGCAACTCTCCCCAGTCCCCACCTCAACATATTCTACCAATCACCTTGCGCTAGCCATAAACTTTATTCAAGAATTTTCTTTTCTCATTTTTTTCTCATAATTCATTTGCAGACTTAGAGATGAGTATTTCTTGACAATTTATTACTGGAATGGCAGGCTCATTAACCACATCTGTTATTCTTGTGATAAATGTTTAAAAATAGTCTTCTTAGGGAAGACAGATTTTAAAAATTTACCACTGAAATGCCTGGCGCGCTCAACAGTTAATATCTTTAGGGCGTTGAGTTTGCTGCCTGCTTACCCCAGAACCCCTACCCAAGCAAAGGAAACAAAAAGGCAGTTGTCTCAGAAGACTATTTCGAAAATTTACCACTCTAATGACTGGCACGGTTAATCAGCCAGTTATTCCACTGGTAAATTTTCAAAAATAGTCTTCTCCTTCACGCATACACACAGGTGACATATGCACACACCAAATATTGGGTGCATACTTGCTGTATGATGTGATGCGCGTATGTAGTTGCATTTTGCCATGACCCCTGGGTTCAGGAATTTTTAAATGAAATTTATAACAAATATAATTGCATTTCCGCAGACGATATTTTCATGACAGCTGTCTAAATTCAAATGCAGACCTGCCTAACCCCTATAAGCTCAATCAGTAGTTTCCAATGGGAAAACCATGATTATCAGTAGTTTCACCATGTCAATCAGTAATTGTTTTTGAGTAGTTTTCAGAGTCTTTCAGTAATTCAGTAATCACTTTTAACACCATTAAAAAGCATGAAAATTTAATTCTTTAACCCTTTATCAGCCAAAAACAGTTTCTACAGTGGTCTTGAGAAATGTAAATTTGCATGGCAAAAGAAAAATATTTTTGAACTTTTACCACTGGAATGACTGACTTCATAACTGAACCAGTCATTTTGGTGGTAAATTTTCAAAAATTGTCATCTCTTGGTCTGCAAATTAACATTTTCTTTGAGAAAATTAAATTTTTCTTTAATAAAAGGGAGTGTTAAAGGGTTACTTGTCACACTCATAACACCCCTCCCACCACACCTCTTGATGCAACATTATCATTGAAATTTACTCAAGAAAGATTTTAACACCTAGAGTTATTTTACTACAGAAAATGTAACACCAACAAATTTCCTAAAAATTGTCTTCTAAGTGTGGAAGACAAGTTTTGAAAATTTATCACTGGAATGACTGGCTATATTAACATTTTCCGGGGTTGAACCATACCACTACCCACGCCAATGTACCCTTATCCAGACCAAAAAAAATTGGAATCTCTAATCTTACTCTGTTGACCCTTGAGCACCCAATTTAACCCTCGGATTTGGATAAAATTAATTTTCACATACCACTGCAGGGTTTGAAATTAGCACTCGTCCGTTACTACCAAATATACCAACCACATATTATATATCGATATCAATAGTCCAACATACTACCAGACAAAATTGACCCAAGTAGAATAATTCAGCTAATTTAATGCAGAGCGCTCTAAAAGTAACCATATTTCATTGAAATATAGCCAAAGCAATACAACCTATGCAACGTGTGTATTGAATGCTTTAGTTTAGGTAATTTATCATGAAAATGTCATGTTGATCTGTCAATTCAAATGGTGTATTCACGGTCGTCGACATATTGCTCGTAACAGACTCTCTTGTAAATCTAAATTCTCCTATAGGGGGGTATGACTGTTGATCATTGCATCGTTAGCGCATCCCCAAATCAAGGCCGAGACAGTATAGTTAGCCATGCTATGGCAGCATATCGCACTTCATTCACGCAAGTTACAGATTTAGAATGGCATGTCGCCAAAGTTGGGAACATACTTTCTCGAAAGATTATTGGTTAATAAATATAATTATATAGAAAGCAACCGATGAATCGCAAGGAAACTACCGAACGTAAAGAAAATAAAGAATGTTTTATGCGGTAAGCTCAAGTGTGGATTGTTTTGCCATGCCAGCGTTGTCTATTGCATAGCTGTGACTGCGGAATCTTGTTTTTACAACTTTCCGTAATTCTTAATGCCCATCACCAATTCTTCCCATACGTAGTTTTGAAGAGCCGACCGTAGTACCGTATTTTGGATGCTATTTCCGTAAGAATGAAGGAAATTTCAATTTCCCTTTCTTCGAGATCTAACAATACTCACCATTCTATCACTTCTGATACAGCTAGCCTGGATAGGTGGGCCCTAGGACTATAGACTTGGTAAGCTTTACCAACTCCTGGAACCGGGTACTCGGCTCCCAAATGCCGAGTACCCGTTTGCTATGAAGCTCCTATTGTTTGCATAGCCACCAAACAAGAGATACCCATGGCTTGCCTCCGTGGGGCTGGGAGGCTGGGTCCGTAATAGAATGGTGAGTATTGTTAGATCTCGGAGAAATGGAAATTGAAATTTCCTTCATTCTCCTTCAATCAATACTCACCATTCTATTACTTCTAATATACACCAGATTTAGTCAGTAACCTGGTGGGAAGGGGCAAGCCATCAATTGCTACTTTTGCCCCTTGGAGAAAGAGCTAGACTTAAATTTGATTAATGGAGACCTAAAAGGACCATCAAGTTAACAGAACTAAACCACAATCACTGGCCCCCCACCACCCCACCCCCCTTTTTTTTTCTCCTAAGAAAAGGGAGAGAACTCACAAACATGCATCTCGCCTGAAAACACAAATATGCCAAGAGGGTTAACTGCTCTTTGCATATATTAGCCTGGGAATTAGCATGAATATATATATAAGATGAATGAACATGATATATAGACATAATACAAAAAAAACCCTCAATCTTGAATTACCTCATGATATTTGGATTTCAGATGTGGAGCCTCCAACCATTCACTTGTCCGGCCATCAGTGACACAATCTGGTTGATATCCTCTCGCTCGACCATGTCTGCTACTTAATTCTTTCTTACAAATGTCAAAAAAGGGAGAAGAGCAGTGTGGTCGTATAACTATCGTTTCAAAACAGCTAAAGCGAGTGGATTGGCGGAGTCTGACACATCCCTCATATACTAATCCGTGAAAGAGGACTCACAGTGCCATTGTGCAACAGCCATGATGTCCTCTAACGGAACACCATTGTAAAGGGCGGTCGAGGCGGCTATTCCTCTAACATCGTGTGCCCTTGCGCATTGCACCTGGTGCCCAGTCGCAATCTCATGGGTAGTCTGAATGTATTCGACTACCCAACGAGAGATAGAATCCATGGATGCAGCGCCATATAGCTTCTTATGGCAGATCAACAGATGTCTATCATTCGACCGTAACGAGTCTGTCCGTTTCTTGTACTTAGTCAAAGCAAGGACTGGGCACCAGACACTGGCATCACGATCAAACCTAGTTAGTTTCGGTATAATGATCGGTTAGCCGGGATATCTCAAAGATTGATTCTTTGACATAAACTCTGCTCTTGGCAGTAGACGCAGACCCTCTCCGGAGACAATAAATCGGTCCCTCTCAGCTGAAAGTGCATGGATCTCACTGCGCCTTCTAGCTGAGGAAGCTGCCAATAGAAAGACCGCCTTTAGAGTCAAATGCTTTAGAGTAGCCGAATGCAACGGTTCGAAAGGGTGCTTGGCCAGTACATTAAGCAATAAAGATAGACTCCATGCTGGAATGACTACCGGTTGTCTCGGTCGGAGATTGCTCATTCCCTTCACCATCACATTCAACTGGGCCACCTCTGGACTATCCCTGTTGGCTAGAAAGGGTTAACTGATGCCAAAGCTGACTTGTATCCAGCAATTGTGACAGGAGCTAGTCCTGAAAAGAACAGCTCACAGAGAAAGTCTGGAATTTGCTGAATAGTGGATTGAAAGGTATCAATACCCTTTTCTTCACACCAGTCTGCAAATCTGTTAACCTTGTTGTTATATGACTTGGAGGTTGACCTCCTTCTCGCAGCTGCGATGAAATCTGCAGTTTGTCGAGAAAAGCCTTCCGACATGGAACGTTGTTTGATAACATCCACGCAGTCAATTTGAACATTTCGGGATGCTCATGTAGGAAGCGTCCCTTGGACTGGGAGATTATGTTCGGAATCTCGGGTAACTGCACTGGGTTTTCCACCAAAAGATCTAGAAGATCCGTGAACCACGCCCTGCTGGGCCAAAATGGTGCTATTAGCAGGACCAGGCACGGCTCCCCCCTGATCTTCACCAATATCTTTGGTAGAAGAATGGTGGGTGGGTGGGTGGGTAGGCGTAAGCGTAAGCGTGCATTCCTCTCCAGCTTATCGCCAGAGCGTCTGTATCGACGGCATTTGGATCTGGATAAGTCATGAATTGAGCATTTTCCCTTGTGGCGAACAAGTCCACGTTGGGTTTGCCCCAATGCTCGAAGATCCTGTGTAGAACTGGAGGGTTGAGGGACCATTCTGTTGGCAGAATTCTCTGTCTGCGAGACAAAGCATCTGCCAGAATGTTCAATCGCCCAGGAATGTGAGCTGCTTTCAAAACAACCGAGTAATTCCTGCAGCATTGAATCAAGTGCCACACTTTGATACATAGTGTGGGTGACTTGGTCTCGTCTTGGCGATTTATGTATGATACTACTGTCGAGTTGTCCGACCGTATCAATATCGCCTTGCCCCTGACTTTTGGAAGAAACTTTTCCAATGCCAGTTCCACTGCCATCATTTCCAACAGATTGATATGCAGCTGGCTCTCCTGCCCCACAGGTGCAGCGAAACTCCTACTAGGAGATTCTGACGCTCTTTCCACCCTACAAGATGTGACATTATTGGCTCCAAAACTGGCACCAGTTTTGACAGGGGTTCTGTTCTCTGTTTCCACAGAGACATCAGATAAAACTGGATATGTCTTCGCTATTACCTGCTCCATGGAGACCATCATGACCAGCATCTGAAGAAACCGCCTCGCCTGAATGTTGTTTCCCAATCGAAAACTCTTGAGGATGGCTAACAGAGACACCACACTGGGCTCTGATGGGTAAACCCTGCCCTCCTTGAGATCGAATCGCATCCCTAAATAAACGAAATGTTGAGTGGGTGTCAACTCAGATTTCTCCTTGTTGACTATCCAGCCTAGATCTGAAAGCAACTTCAGAGTCAGAGCAGTATCCACCTCTAACCTGACTGATGTGTCTGCTTTGATCAGCCAATCGTCTATGTAGGTGTGAAGCGCCACGTTCTCTTTTCTGAGAAACGCTGTCACCGCAAGGACCACTCTGGTGAAAACTCGTGGAGCTGTCGACAGGCTGAATGGGAGGACTATAAACTCCCATACTTGATTCTGAAACGCAAATCTCAGAAACCTGTGACAACTCCTGTTCATTGGAATGTGGAAATATGCATCTTTCAGATCGATCGATACACACCACCTTCCTTAATCCTGCCATTACCGACCTCGGAGTTTCCATCTGAAACCGAGGCGTATGGATAAACCAATTTAATGGCCTGAGATTGAGTACGGGTCTCCATCCCCCTGTGCTCTTGGGGACAAGGAACATGTTTGAATAGAAGCCTGGAGTGTTCCGGTTTGCTGGTTTTATTGCTCCCTTCAGAAGCAAACCTGACACTTTGTTTTGAATGGCTTCCAACTTGTCTGGTTCCCTTGGTATGGGTGTCCAGACAGGTGCCAAAGACAGATTCTGTGATGGAAAGTCCCACCACTCCGGCATGTACCCCTGGTATAACCATCCCAGGACCAGACTGTCTGGCGTCACACCTCGCCAAGCCTAGACGAAACGCATGAGCCTTCCACCCACTATAGACGCATCGACGCCTAATGGGGGTGTCTGGCTCGCGATCCGCTCCACCCCCCCTCTCTTGACGAGAGATAGAGAGAACCATTTTGGTTTTGGCTTGGCTGGTCTAACTGGCACCGCTGTTCCTGTCGCACAGGTGCGGTCCAGGCAGATACGAAGGGAGGCCTCGTACCCTCAGGTACGATCCGCTCCCTTCTTTCCGCCCTTTGAGGACTTCCCCTTCCCCTTGCCCTTCCGGCCTCTCGGGCGATCAGAAGCAACATTGGGGAGGGTAGGGGCCTCCACAACCTTCTTGGCTTTCTTCGCCGGAGGCGGCTGAGAAAACCCAGTAAAAACAGAAGCAGCACTAGGCTTAGCTTTCGCCTTGTTTTTATGCTTTTTCTGCTTCTTAGCAGGTTGTCCGGTCAGCGGCTTAGCTACAGCCCCTAGTGCATGCGCCTGATGCACTAGCTCTAGCTGCAGATTAACCGCCAACCGATTGCGCAATGCTGGCAGTGTCCTCTTAAGATGGCCCGCGCTTGGCCACAAAAGATGCTAGGGCCTGTCGGGGGCGTCCCAAGAAGACGTTCCCTGACGGCAGTAGCCGGATGCATATGGTCAAGGATCATCTGCCTCCTGGACTTAGTCACATGCGCCTGGACCCTTGCCAATGCGTCCATAGACAGCACCAGGCCGTCATTAACGTACGACCTGAGCTTTGTCCACCAGTGCCGGGGCGGGGCCACCCGCTCCAGCACTCTGGACACCCAGTACCCAGTCGTCATCCTCAGTGACCGACGGGACAACACCATACCTGTCGTATTCCCCCCTGGAATACGACACCTCGCCCGCACCTCCCTGGAGGCCGGAGGAAGCTGGCCCTTGGTCAGGAGTTGTTTGCTATAAATAGCATCAAGCAACCCCATAAACCTTGGATCCAGTCCAATAGACTGGATCCGGGCTGTGGGCAAGATCCCGGTCCTAATCGATGCAACCGATGGACGGGGTGTATCCTCCTTGGCCGTGGTCGAAACCACAGACGGGTCTACCCTGGCTAGCCAAGCCAGAGCATCAGACCAATCTGTTTGAGGAGGACACTCCCATGAACACGTCACCCGTTGACATGTTCACGGCCCTAGCAGCAACGGCCTCCCGGCTAGGAGCCATTGCTGATATGCCAGGAACTCCGGTACCGTACATTTCCGCCGCCACCCTATGGAACACACCATTCCACGGAGTAGGCCTGCACGGAAAGCCGTGCGGACCCGTAGTGGTTGAAGAACCGTGGCCAAACACGGGCGCCAAGGACACCCCATGTCTGACCGCCTGACCAGGCGAGATAGGTGAGTACCACGCCTGGCCCGCCACACCCGTCACCGTGTCGGTTGGCGGCAAACCAACCATCACGGGACCGGTGCCCGGTACCGGAGTGGCCTCAACCACGGGCGGAGCCGCTGACCTGGCTTGCGCCAAGCCAGACAAATGGAGGACGGTTCCGTCCAGGACGGAATCGACCTCTATTCTCTCCACCCGCGGCATCACAGGCCGCAGCAACCTCTCCTCCTCAGCTTCCTCATCTTCAGACCCCGAAGAGTAGTCTGTCGAGCCCATGCCTAACGGACCGGCCACCGCTACTGGACCACCCGGAGGTGGCTGCAGAGAGACAGAGCTGATCAGGCCGGAGCCCGCCGGGACTGCCAGGGAGCCATACGAGACGGCTCCCTCAGTGGCCAGTCCAGAACCCTGTCCAAGGACAGGGTTCGAATCAAACATGGGGAGAGACTGCCCTACAACTTTTGGCAGCAGGGACGACACCAGCGTGGGCAGAACGCTATGCAAGAAGCCTTGCATAGCAGGACCAAACCACGCCGGCGGTGCCATTTCCGGTTGCAGATGTGGAACGCCCCCAAGGGCCGAAACGGACGCTCCACGATTTACTTTCGGACCGCCTGACCCCGTGTCAGACCCTGCCAAGTCTTTCTGGGCAAGGAACTTAAGCATCATATCGCCGACCACACTGCGCAAACATTACACCTACTGTCAAGATTACACTTAGTACAGCGGAAACAGACATGGTCCTTGAACAGAACCTTTACGTATTTGTGGCACTCGTCACATGATGGCGGGGCTGGCTTGGCCTATAAATAAGCACAAACCTACAAAAAGCAAGTGGAACGAAACAAACATGGAAGGCAGACAATTAATTTTCAAATATTTTGACCATAAATTAACTGTTAACCCTCCCGCACCCCACCCCGCAACGTTACAGCAAAGATCGCATTGATTATGATGACAAGAACGAAGCGGCCAATAATACACCCATACACTGATCCTCAAGGATGTATAACGGAACCAGGAATCATATCGCATAGCATTCGGGGTATATTTACTAATAAATATAAATTATACTCCTAACGAAGGTCAAAACGATATGTGAAGAAACAACAAAATGTAAACAAACTGCTGTAGCACACGGTAAAACCGCAGACCACACATCTAAATCAAGAATTTTGAAACCACTGATCATTGCAAACCGATCGTGATAACACGCAAAACTTGAAAATTCCAAAGTTTTTCTGGTACCAAGAAAAGTATGCAGCACCTAGAATCAGATGCGCGAATTAATGAAACATTTTCTTCACATAAACATCCGAGTAACACGGGTGTGATGTCACCCGCTCAGATCTTACGGAGAACGATGTCAGCCAATTTTCGTGTCAAAAAACACCGTCAACCAACACCTAATTTCAAATCTGAACGATCGCCTGTTGGGGTTTAAAGGAAGGCGATCATCTGGCATATTTCGTTGTTAACACACATCCCAGATTCTTTGGGGTTAGAAATTGGAACATGCGACACATACAAAATTTTGAAGACCTAAGTCTTTTTAACTATGGAATAACATGGAAATATACAACCTGGTTATCATCGGCAGCATCCATGGTAATCCAATATATCCTTAGTGAGCGCACAAAGCTTTCACAATTTACACAGAAAAAAGACTTAAATAATCTCAAGACTTCCCAACTGCAAAAAAGCATGTGTCTCTTGTTGCTATGCAAACAAGAATGAGCTTCATGGCAAATGGGTACTCAGCAGTTGCCAGCCAAGTACCCGGTTCCAGGAGTCGGTAAAGCTTACTAAGTCTATAGTCCTAGGGCCCAGCTATGCAGGCTAGCTGTATCAGAAGTAATAGAATGGTGAGTATTGATCGAAGAAGAACAACTACGTCTGCAAATGATTCAACGGTTGAAATTCGTGAAAAAATCAATTTTACAATTGTTATGTTAAGAGACATATTACTGAAGTGTGATAAATTCCCTGTATATAGGTTTGTATGTTGGTATGGTTAACAAATGCAGTTTAGAGATGAGAGTCTAGAGGTCACCGGGACCCAATATTAACTTGCCGACTAAACATTTTCGCCGTACTCACAGTGGGATTTTGCAAGACTAGTGAGATTTCGTGTTTGTTAGCATTTTATGAGAAAATGGCCATCACAAGACTTATATAATTGCTGATATTTTAATTTTCTATACACTGCCATTGTAGTAACACTAAATATTGAATTTTCCATACTTTTTCAAGCCCTGGAAAAGGCTTTCTTAATTTTCCATACTTTTTCCAGACTTCCATACATGCGTATGAACCCTGTAACTAGCAATTTCCTGAAATCTATACAAGTAACCTGTTGAATATTTTGTAACTAATTTGACTTGGTGCCGTTTCAAAATCTTTCAACAGAATATTTCTTAAATAGTAAAAGCATACATGTACAATTCATACAACAACGCATAGTCCATCTTCAAATATGCATTCATGACGTACTTATCATCATTCATGATGTCATTCATTTTGATGTCATTCTAAACATTGCATAGTTGATTATAACATCATAGGATGGGTTGATAAAGTGGAAAGTTCTATTATGTTCAGAATATTCAACAGAACATTTCTTACATCATGTTCAAAATGCACATTTCTGTTTTTGTTTTAAAAACAAGTTAACTTATCTATGGGCTGTACTGTATGTGATGTGTACATTACTATTACTCAACCCTTTAACCCTCGAATTTTGCTAAAGACAATTTCAAACTTTCTCATAGAAAATGTCCATTTGCAGACCAAAAAAACACTATTTTTGAGACTTTACCACTGGAATTACTGGCTCGATAATGTTACATCGTGGTATCCAATACTGCTTCTAGGAGTGGGTATTGCTTCCAGACCGCTTCCATGGACAGCAGTGCTCGCCTCTTGGAAAGCGCTTCCTGAAAACGGTCTGCCTCTCCATGGTGAAGGTGAATTGCTTAATGGATAAGGGACATATTTAACTCTTCTAGCATTGTTAACCTTTTCAACGATAATATTTATAAAATTCTCCATATCTTATTTTCTAGGCATCCATACAGGAAAACACTTGAATTTTTAGGCAGCAACGACTTCTAGTCAAATTATTTTCAAAATATTCAACAGAATAAGTTTTATCTTGTAAAGCATATTCTTTTCAAGGGATTTGTCTGTGAAATGGTTAAGAATATGAGTATCATAGATCATTAACCTAGCACACAACACTTACCTGTATGTATACGGACCATGTTCAGTAACAATTGGCTTTTTACCTGCCAATATCTCATCCGGATTCATCACATTGAACACATATACCTGGAAGAACATGGGAATGGACGGGTTCTTCCAGTCATCAAAATTAGACGAGCTATTCTTTAAAACAAGATTCTGAAAGAGAAACACAAAATTTGTTAAAGTCTTGGGTGTCTTCCTCATTGTCTATAAGCCTCAAAGGTCAGTGACCTTGACATTTAGTGTTGGGAATTGGTACTATTTTTGTGATCAATGATTGGTTTTATATACTAACCGATGATCAATTAATGATTAATCATAACGGGTTCTCATTTTTTACCTATTTTGAATGCAGTAATTATAAGGATTATTATAAGTGTTGAAGGATAATTACGCCTTTCAAACCAAGTCGCAGGTATGACAGTCTTAATAATTTAAGAAATAATCTGTTGAATATTTTGAAACTAATTTGACTGGAAGCTGTTGCTGCCTTATGGTTGCTTTGGAATTAACATTATTTCAGTGCTGAAAGAATTAATGTCTTAGACTAAGGAGTAATACTATATAGTTGTAATAATTAAATTTAAATTCTTCAAAAAAGTATTCGTTTTCTAGCTTGACCAGTTAAAATATATTAATAGTCGATTTATAAACAACCAAATTCGATTTCTGAAATCATGATCGATCGGTTGGTTGAACATACAACCCAATCAATCACTATTGACCTTTGACCACGGTATCATCACACTGATTCCTAACAGCATGTAGCCAATCATGTATCCATGCTTATTTCCAATAGGACCAAACATTGAAAAAATTGGTCTTTTACCATGGTAACAGTGACCGTGACTTGGTTCTGACATTGTGAGGTCAAAGTCCTCACATTGATTCTTAACACTGTAGCTAATCACACATTATCCAAGGTTAGTTCCAATAGGCTCACGCAAGCCTGAAATACATGACATAGAAAAACAAAGTTGCGTACCAATGTCACAACGATCATCACCTTTGACACTGTGCCCGCATCTGTGTGTGTGTGTGTGTGTATGTGTACATGTGCGCATACCAATGTCACAATGATCGCCACATTTGACACTGTGCCCGCATCTGTGCGCATACATGTGTGTGTGTGGCCATGCACACGTAAATTTTATATAGTTAACCGTTTAATGGCCATACCGGCCAAAACCGCCCTCACATATGGTCTTGTGGAATGTCCATTTACAGGCCATGAGAATAGGATTTTTGAAAATTTATCACTGGAATGACTGGCTCGATAACCGAGCCAGTAGTTCCAGTGATAAATTTTCACAAATTGTATTCTCTTGGCCTGTAAATGGACATCCAATTAGCAAATATTAATTTTCTTGAGAAAATTTTACTATTAAAGGGTTAAAAACTCTCTTAACCATTTAACCCACAAACTGTCGGGTTTCAGCTGAGTAAGCAAAGCTAAGTTTTCCCGTCTGCATGTGACGTCCTCAGATGATCGCCTCTCAAGTCATGTTTAAGCTGTGTGTGTGTCTCCTGCTGAGCCTGTAACTCTGGCTTACCTGATATGGATAAGTGGTATACCAGTATTGGAAAAGTCATCAGCTTTGTAGATGTGACTGCATATTTGGAACCTAATTGGCAGTAATAGTTCCCGGTCAAATGAGTTAAAAAATATTCAAGCAAATATTCCTAAGTACATCACAAAGAACCTATGGTATCTGGTCTGTAAGGTTTTAACCCTTTAATGGTCAAGGGTCCATTTGCAGGCCAAGAAGACTATTTTTACTACTCGAATAGATGGCTCGATAAGCAAGCCAGTCATTAAAGTAGTCGATTTACTAAATAATCTTCTCTTGGCCTGCAAATTGACATTCATTAGAGCAAATATGTATATTTTCTTCGACAAATTTTACCATTAACTACATAACACTCAAATTTGTTCATGAAAATTAAAATTTACTCATAGATATTTGTCTATTTTCTGACCAAGAGATTATTTTTGAAAATTTACAATTGGAATGGCTGGCTCATGGTAAATTTTCAAAAACAATCTTCTCTTGGCCTGCAAATAGGCATTCAGTATAGAGCAAATATTTATATTTTCTTGACCAAATTTGAAAATTATTAAAGGGTTAGGACTGTTAGTTGGCATGTTCGAGCACATGGCTTTCTCAGACAGGTGGCCTTTTCATCAGGTATCCCTGTGACAAGTTCAAGTTCACTATATTACACTCAGGCATATGACACCTGCTCATGTTCATGACATTGTACAGGATTTGTTAGATGATATGTTTCAGACACAAAGCATTCAGTAAAGCGGGTTAAACCTCCTGGATGGAAATACACAATGCAAACATTGGGCGATATTAAAACTTTCAAATCTACTATAGCTACGACTTAAGACAGCTTTGTCAGATATGTTAAAAATTTGATAGACAGACAAACACACACAATTTTTATACTAGTTGTGACTCATGAACTAAAAACATGGTCAAGTTACATTGATCAGTTAGTTGCGAAAACAATACTGGTATAGTGTGTAAATTGAAACCGTAAAACAAGAGGCCTAACAGCCTGTAGCCGACCTGCAGCCCTAGTATTTGAAATGTTTCATATGACTTCATGATAATTATATTTCATAATACATAGGACTATACACGTTAGTTAAAATCTGCCAACCAGCTAATGAGGAGAAACATTTGAATACAATTTAAGAGAATTATCTCCCTAGTATTCAAAATCATTTAAAACAAATTCTAAATTGTACCACCTTAAGGTCCTTCCAGCCAAGGTTGCTTGAATAGGTTGCTTGAATTTGGGCCATCATTAAAATAGAACATAGGCTTTGAATGATGAAAATCGAAGATGGCTGTCAAAAATTAGATCTAATTTATCAAATTTCTAGTTAGATATCTATTCAAAGCGTAGTTCTCCACCCACCCACCCCCCCCACCCCCCAAACACTGGACGCGGAGCTTATTGCATATGTCGTCTTGCAGTGCCCAACCAAATCCATGGGATAGACAAAATGGACTGATGGATGGACAGAGGTGATCGCAAAGTTTTTAACCGAAAATAAAGAAAGGAGCGGAAGAAAGATCCTGAGTGATTTTAATTTGCGATTGCATTACAGATTAATAAGTATTCATTTTACCCAACCCCCTCAACTCTTTGATACCTCTGTAATTACTGCTCTGATTTTGATGGGGAATGGCTGACTTTGTTTACAATTGAAGTCTTTCTGTGAGATTGCATCTTTTTAAGATGCTAGCAGCATAGCTCAATAGGAAAGTGGTCTAATTTTAGGTTAAAGTAGGCCCATAATTCTCCTGTAATTCTGTTCATTTAGGCTAGCTAAATGCCTATATAGTTCATGAACCCTTTGGAAAATCTTAATTCTGTAAATGGTGTCATGCAAGGAATGAAGGAAATTTAAATTTCCCTTTCTCCGAGATCTAACAATACTCACCATTCTATTACTTCTGATACAGCTAGCCTGGATAGCTGGGCCCTAGGACTATAGACGTAGCAAGCTTTACCGACTCCTGGAACCGGGTACCCGGCTCCCAACTGCCGAGTACCCATTTGCCATGAAGCACATATTGTTTGCATAGCCACCAAACAAGAGATACCCATGGTTTGCCTCCATGGGGCTGGGAGGCTGGGTCCGTAATAGAATGGTGAGTATTGTTAGATCTCGGAGAAAGGGAAATTGAAATTTCCTTCATTCTCCTTCGATCAATACTCACCATTCTATTACTTCTGATATACACAGATTTAGACAGTAACATGGTAGGAAGGGGCAAGCCATCAATTGCTACTTTTTCCTCTTGGAGAAAGAGCTAGACTTAAACTTGATTAATGGAGACCTAAAAGGACCATCAGTTAACGGAACCGAATCACATTCGCATCACTGCACCCCCCCCCCCCCCCTACCCCACCCCAACCCCTTTTTCTCCTAAGAAAAGGCAGAGAACTCACGAACATGCATCTCACCTGAAACACAAATATGCCAAGAGGGTTAACTGCTCTTGGCATATATTAGCCTGGGAATGAGCATGAATATATAAGAAGAATGAACATGATATATACACATAATACAAAAAACTCTCAATCTTGAATTACCTCATGATATTTGGATTTCAGATGTGGAGCCTCCAACCATTCACTTGTCCGGCCATCAGTGACACAATCTTGTTGACATCCTCTCGCTCGACCATGTCTGCTTCTTAATTCTTTCTTACAAATGTCAAAAAATGGAGAAGAGCAGTGTGGTCGTATAACTATCGTTTCAAACCAGCTAAAGCGAGTGGATTGGCGGAGTCTGACACATTCCTCATATAGTAATCCATGAAAGAGGACTCACAGTGCCATTGTGCAACAGCCAATGTAAAGGGCGGTCGAGGCGGCTATTCCTCTAACATCGTGTGCCCTTGCACATTGCACCTGGTGCCCAGTCGCAATCTCATGGGTAGTCTGAATGCATTCGACTACCCAATGAGAGATAGAATCCATGGATGCGGCGCCATATGGCTTCTTATGGCAGACCCACAGATGTCTATCATTCGACCATAACGAGTCTGTCCATTTTTTGTACTTAGTCAAAGCACGGACTGGGCACCAGACACTGGCATCACAATCAAACCTAGTTAGTTTCGGTATAATGATCGGTTTGCCGGGATATCTCAAAGATTGATTCTTTGATATAAACTCTGCTCTTGGCAGTAGACGCAGACCCTCTCCGGAGACAATAAATCGGTCCCTCTCTGCTGAAAGTGCATGGATCTCACTGCGCTTTCTAGCTGAGGAAGCTGCCAATAGAAAGATCACCTTTAGAGTCAAATGCTTTAGACTAACCGAACGCAACGGTTCGAAAGGGTGCTTGGCCAGTACATTAAGCACTAAAGATAGACTCCAGGCTGGAATGACTACCGGTTGTCTCGGTCGGAGATTGCTCATTCCCTTCACCATCACATTCAACTGGGCCGCCTCTGGACTATCCCTGTTGGCTAGACATGGGATAACTGATGCCAAAGCTGACTTGTATCCAGCAATTGTGACAGGAGCTAGTCCTGAAAAGAACAACTCACAGAGAAAGTCTGCTATTTGCTGAATAGTGGATTGAAAGGTATCAATACCCTTTTCCTCACACCAGTCTGCAAATCTGTTAACCTTGTTGTTATATGACTTGAAGGTTGACCTCCTTCTCGCAGCTGCCATGAAATCTGCAGCTTGTCGAGAAAAGCCTTCCGACGTGGAACATTGTTTGATAACATCCACGCAGTCAATTTGAACATTGCTGGGCCAAAATGGCGCTATTAGCAGGACCAGGCACGGTTCCTCCCTGATCTTCACCAATATCTTTGGTAGAAGAATGGTGGGTCGGTACGCGTAAGCGTGCATCCCTCTCCAGCTTATCGCCAGAGCGTCTGTATTGACGGCATTTGGATCTGTCATCGGCGAGACATAAGTCATAATTCGAGCATTTTCCCTTGTGGCGAACAAGTCCACGTTGGGTTTGCTCCAATGCACGAAGATCCTGTGTAGAACTGGAGGGCTGAGAGACCATTCTGTTGGCAGAATTCTCTGTCTGCGAGACAAAGCATCCGCCAGAATGTTCAATTGCCCAGGAATGTAAGCTGCTTTCAAAACAACCGAGTAATTCATGCACCATTGAATCAAGTGCCACACTTTGATACATAGTGTGGGTGACTTGGTCCCGCCTTGGCGATTTATGTATGATACTACGGGCGAGTTGTCCGACCGTATCAATATCGCCTTGCCCCTGACTTTTGGAGGAAACTTTTCCAATGCCAGTTTCACTGCCATCATTTCCAACAGATTGATATGCAGCTAGCTCTCTTGGAGAGTCCATGTGCCTGAGACCTGGTGTTCTCCCAGGCAGGTGCCCCCCCCCCCCCCCCACAAATCCCTCCAGCGATGCATCCGTGTACACGGACAGCTGGGGGTGGGGTAGGTGGTGTGAAACTCCTACTAGGAGATTCTGACGCTTTTTCCATCATACAAGATGCGACATTATTGGCTCCAAAATTGGCACCAGTTTTGACAGGGGTTTAGTTCTCTGTTTCCTCAGAGACATCAGATACAACGGGATAGGTCTTCACATCAGAGCAGCGTACGGGATTACCTGCTCCATGGAGACCATCACGCCCATCATCTGAAGAAACCACCTCGCCTGAATGTGATTTCCCAATCGAAGACTCTTGAGGATCGCTAACAGAGACACCACTCTGGGTTCTGATGGGTAAACCCTGACCTCCTCGAGATCGAATCGCATCCCTAAATAAACGAAATGTTGAGTGGGTGTCAACTCGGATTTCTTCTTGTTGACTATCCAGCCTAGATCTGAAAGCAACTTCAGAGTCAGAGCAGTATCCACCTCTAACGTGGCTGATGTGTCTGCTTTGATCAGCCAATCGTCTATGTAGGTGTGAAGTGCCACGTTCTCTACCGCAAGGACCACTCTGGTGAAAACCTGTGGAGCTGTCGACAGGCCAAATGGGAGGACTATAAACTCCCATACTTGATTCTGAAACGCAAATCTCTGAAACCTGTGACAACTCCTGTTCATTGGAATGTGGAAATATGCATGTTTCAGATCGATCGATACACACCACATTCCCTTCCTCAATCCTGCCATTACCGACCTCTGAAACTGAGGCGTATGGATAAACCAATTTAATGGCCTGAGATTGAGTACGGGTCTCCATCCCCCTGTGCTCTTGGGAACAAGGAACATGTTTGAATAGAAGCCTGGAGTGTTCCGGTTTGCTGGTTTTATTGCTCCCTTCAGAAGCAAACCCGACACTTCGTTTTGAATGGCTTCCAACTTGTCTGGTTCCCTTGGTACGGGTGTCCAGACAGGTGCCAAAGACAGATTCTGTGGTGGAAAGTCCCACCACACCGGCATGTACCCCTGGGATAACCATCCCAGGACCAGACTGTCTGACGTCACACCTCGCCATGCCTCGACGAAACGCATGAGCCTTCCACCCACTATAGATGCCTCGACGCCTAATGGGGTTGTCCGGCTTGTGGTCCGCTCACCCCCCCCCCCCTCTCTTGACGATCCGCTCCCTTCTTTCCGCCCTTTGAGGACTTACCCTTCCCCTTCCCACCTCTTGGGTGATCAGGAGCAACATTGGGGAGGGTAGGAGCCTCCACAACCTTCTTGGCTTTCTTCGCCGGATGCGGCTGAGAAAAGCCAGACGAAGCAGAAACCGCACCAGGCTTAGCTTTCGCCTTGCCTTTATGCTTCTTCTGCTTCTTAGAAGGTTGCATGGTCAGCGGCTTCACTACAGGCCCTAGTGCGTGCGCTTGCCGCACCAGCTCTAGCTGTAGGTTCACCGCCAACCGATTCTGCGCAATGTTAGCCGTGTCTTCTAAGATGGCCCGTGCCTGGCCACCGAAGATGCTAGGGCCTGTCAGGGGCATTCCAAGAAGACGCTCCCTGACGGCCGTAGCCAGACGCATATGGTCAAGAACCATCTGCCTCCTAGACTTAGTAACACACGCCTGCACCCTTGCCAATGCGTCCATAGACAGCACCAGGCCGTCATTGACGCACGAAAGCGCCACAGGTGGCACAGGGTGGCCTGCCACCGCTTCAGCCCACACCGACTGAAGGTGATAAGAATGGTTGACAGCACTCATAGCTGCCCTCACACCCTCATCACAAAGGGACAGGACTTCATTGTGGTGTCCCTGGGATTTGTCCACTAGTGCCGGGGCGGGGCCACCCGCTCCAGCACTTGGGCACACCCAGAACCCATCGGTCATCCTCGGTGACCGACGGTACAACACCATACCTGTCATATTCCCCCCCGCGGAGGTGGCCCTTGGTCATGAGTTGCTTGCTATAAATAGCCTCTAGCAACTCAATAAACCGTGGATCCAGCCCAATGTACTGGATCCGGGCTGCGTGCAAGATCCCCGTCCTGATCGATGCCATCGATGGACGGGGCGCATCCTCCTCGGCCGTGGTCGAAACCACAGACGGGTCTACCCTGGCTAGCTAAGCCAGAGGCTCAGACCGGTCTATTTCCGAGGAGGACACACCCGTGAACACGTCACCCATTGACATGTTCACGGACCTACCAGCCACGGCCTCCCGGCGAGGAGCCGTGGCTGACATGCCAGGAACTCCGGTACCATACGGTTCCGCCGCCACCCCATGGAACACACCAGTCCATGGAGTAGGCCCGCACGGAAAACCATGTGGACCCGTAGCAGTCACGGAACCGTGGCCAGCCAGGGGCGCCAACGGCACCCCATGTCTGACCGCCAGACCAGGCGAGATAGGCGAGTACCACGGCCGCCCGGCACACCTGTCACTGTGTCGGTTGGCGTCAAACCAACCATCCCGGGACCGGTACCAGATTGGCCTTAACCACCGGCGGAGCCGCTGCCCTGGTTTGCGCCAAGCCAGACAGATGGAGGACGGTCCGTCCAGGACGGAATCGACCTCCATATTTTCCACCCGTGGCATCACAGGCTGCAGCAACCTCTCGTCCTCGGCCTCCTCATCTTCACACTCCGAAGTCGTCACTAGACGAGGAAACCGTGGAGCCGTCCTGACGGACGGCTCCCATGCCTGATGGACCGGCCACCGCTACTGGACCACCCGGAGGTGGCCACAGAGAGACAGAACCCATCCGGCCTGAGCCCGACAGGACTGCCAGGGGGGCGTACGAGACGGCTCCCTCGGTGACCAGTCCAGAACCCTGTCCAAGGACAGGGTCCGAACCAAGCATGGGGAGAGACCGCCCTACAACTTTCGGCAGCAGGGACGACAACAGCGTGGGCAGACCGCTATGCAGGAAGCCCTGCATAGCCGGACCAAACCACGCCGGCGGTGCCATCTCCGCCACCTCCAGCTGTAGACGTGGAGCGCCCCCAAGGGCCGATACGGACGCTCCACGATTTGATTTCGGTCCGCCTGACCCCGCGTCAGACCCAGCCAATTCCTTCTGGGCAAGGAACTTCATCATCATATCAACGGACCACACTGCACATATATTACACCTATTGTCAAGATTACATAACGTATACCGAAAGCAGACATGGTCCTTAAACAGGACCCGGATGAACTTGTGGCACTCGTCACATGATGGCAGGGCTGGCTTGGCCTATAAATAAGCACAAACCTACAATAACCAAGCGGAACGAGACAAAGATGGAAGGCAGACAATTAATTTTCAAATATATTGACCATAAATTAACTGTAACCCTCCCGCACCCCACCCGCAACGTTACAGCAATGATCGCATTGATTATGACGACAAGAATGAAGCGGGCAATAATACACCCATAAACTGATCCTCAAGAATGTATCACGGAAGCAGGAATCATATCGCATAGCATTCGGGGTTAAGGGTGGGCGATTTTTCGATATTATCGTCAATATCGCGATATACCGAATACCGATACCGAAATCGTCATAATTTCAAAAAATCGTAAATATCGTCAATACCGACAGGACGATATTGCACTTTTAACTGTGAGTATAATATAAATAATTAAGTTAGAAATGTCATACTCTTACCTCTATTCGGTCCAGTAATATTCTTTAAGTAATAACCCAGTCTTTGTCTAAGGTAATAAAAACTTAATAAACTCCAAAATAATCTGTGTTCATTTAATTCATGGTTTGTTTGCGCTAATAACATGATTTAAAGTACAAAATAATCCTTTGTTGTTCACTTTTCATAATTACACAAATAGACGACGCCATGTTTTTCTTGCCTCATTCTGAGTATTAGTCAGTGGGGAATACCATTTGCACTACTCACATTCCATTCTGATGACATCATTACTACAGGTCAAGCTATTTATCCATTAGTCATTGATCTGCGTTAAACATTCTTCTGACCATGAAAGATTTAAACTTTAAAACTTTTTAGGTCGATAGGAAACCACACACACTTAATCCCTTATCAATACCACAGCTTGGAACGGTGGGTGAGAGGGAAGTTAATCTCTTGCTTTACCGTTATACTTTTTTATGTAACTTTATACAATATATTTAGCATTTTTAAACGAATCAGATCAAAATTCATTCCACATATAACATTACGGATTTATTCTAATTGAGAAATGTCCTTAAAATAAAGAATTTAGGCCTAATTATTTCCAGTCTTCTATCTGTTGTGGCAGTCTTGGCTGCAGAGTTAACTGGGTTAATTTCACACATCCCGACTACGCCTTGAGATCAATGGATAAACCCGCTAAGCAGTGAGCGAATTTGAATAGGTCTACAATGGGGCAAATTAGTATTTAATATTACAGACCAAATAAAATCTGATATAATTGTTTCCAGTCTTCACGCTGGTTCTCGTTCAAAATCATGCAGTTATTTTATTAATTAGCGGCGGGCGTGATAACAGCTGTCGGAATTCTGCAGTGTGAATTCTGATTGGCTCAAGTATGATACGGCGGCCAATCAGATCTTGCTCTGCGGAATTCCTTTCTGCACAATGAAGTTAATGCGTATTCCTTGCTCAATCCTTTGACAGTTGTCATGAGGTAAAGATAACACAAAATACAACACAAGAACAGAAGAAAATCCTTTATTTGTCTTATTTGTGATGAATACGGTTAGTTGCATTACATTCGTTGCTTTAAACTGTATATTGAAGGGTGTCAAAGTGTGGCATTTCGTGTATTAAATGTGTGGAAATGGCAATCATGGCGTCTTAATTTACGGTTTCAATGCAACAAATTTAATGAAAATAACTTGCAGACGCCACCAATTTGAAATACATGTTATTCTATGTTTACACCCTAACTCCACACCCCACCCAAATGACGATATATCGTGATACCGCGGTATTTTAATGAGATACCGATATCGTCATGGCTTGAACAATATCGGCCAACCCTATTCGGGGTATATTTACCAATAAATATAAATTATACTCATAACGAAAGCCAAAACGATATGTGAAGAAACAACAAAATGAAAACAAACTGCTGTAGCACACGGTAAAACCGCAGACCACACATCTTAATCAAGAATTTTGAAACCACCGATCATTGCAAACAGATCGTGATAACACGCAAAACTTGAAAATTCCAAAGTTTTCTGGTACCATTTTAGTACGCAGCACCCAGAATTAGATGCGCGAATTAATGAAAAAATTTTCTTCATATAAATATCCGAGACACCCGGGTGTGACGTCACCCGCTCGGATCTTACGGAGAACGACGTCAGCCAATATTAGTGTTCCAAATACCGTAGCAAACACCTATTTTCATATCTGCCGATCGCCTGTTGGGGTTTAAAGAAGGCGATCATCCGGCATATTTCATTGTTAACACACGTCCCAGACACAGACAAAATCTTAGAGACCTAAGTCTTTTAACTATGGAATAATAAGGAATAATACAACCTGGTTATCATCGGCGGCATCCATATTAATCCAAGAAATCCTTTGTAGAAACGCACTAAGCTATCACAATTAATCACAGACAAAAAGACTTAGAAAACTCTTAAGATCTTTCCAACTGCAAAAAGCATGTAACTCTTGTTGCTATGCAAACAAGAATGAGCTCTATGGTAGACGGGTACTCGGCAGTTGGGAGCCGAGTACCCGGTTCCAAGGAGTCGGTAAAGCTTTCTAAGTCTATAGTCCTAGAGCCAGCTGTCATGGCCAGCTTGTATATCAGAAGTAATAGAATGGTGAGAAAGGAGAAAGGGATTTCAACTTCCCATCGATTAACTGGTGCACTGGAGTTTCTTCAAATGAAGACAAAGATGCTTTTCTTAAAACTAGCAGCGATATTTTTCTACAGCAACTAGTTACACAACATAGAATAAATCAGACTTCAAATATTTTGGATCTAGTTTTAACAAACAAGCAAAACATCGTCCATGAGATAACCCACCTACCTCCACTAGGGAAAAAGTGGCCATGATGTTCTACAAATATCACTACATCTTGACATCTTAAGCACAAGCAAACAAATAGCTACGCCAAAGCTACTGTTGAATAAAGGACGGTATACGGAAATGAGAAAAGATTTAGGAACGACTGACTGGAATCATCTGCACGAACTTAATGCCACAGAAACCTCCTACACATAACATTGATCACAATGAAAGAGCAGTATATCCCTTCATCAAAAAATGCAGTAAGTAAAAGCACCTCTGTCTTGACCTTAGAGCAACAGAATCACTAAATAGCAAAAATCAGGCATACAAAAGATACAGTGAAACAAAGAAAACCACAGATTACGCCCTTTACAAAATTGCTAGAAACAAAGCGACAGCATGCATCAGAAGATCAAAACAGACATTTGAACGTAAAGTAGCAAATGAAAGCAAGAGAAATCCCAAAGCTTTATAGAACTATGTCAAGAGTAAAACAGTTCTACATGATTCAATTAGCAAGTTACGTAACCCAGCTAACGACACTATGACTACAGATGATAAAGAAAAAGCAAACATTCTTAACAAATTCTTCTCAAGTATGTTCACTTTAGAAAATCTTCATTCTACACCATTCATTAACCCCAGAAGCAATGGTATTGTACTAAAAGACATAATAATAACACCTATTGCCATCGAAAATAAATTGAAACGACTCAACCCCAATAAAAGCAATGGCCCGGATGAAATACCAGTGAGATTATTAAAGGAAGCGGCTAAAGAAATTAGTACACCACTATGCATAACATTTAACAAGTCTCTGGAAGAAGGCATATTACCTGACAACTGGAAAATGGCAAATGTATGCTGCATATGCAAAAGTTTCCAAAAAACGATCCAAGCAACTACAGGCCGATCAGTCTCACCTCTACCTTATGTAAAGTCCTAGAGTCTTTTATAAGAGACAGCATTGTAATTTTCTGGAACCAGCCAATCTATTTACCAAATGTCAGCATGGATTCAGACATAATAGATCATGTAAAACACAACTACTAGAATACCTGGAAGATATAACAGCCAAACTTGACTCAAATGAACCTGTCGATGCAGTATATTTAGACTTCTCAAAAGCATTCGACACTGTACCACACAAACAACTCCAAACAAAACTGAGAAGCTTTGGTATTGGTGACAACTTAGTAAGATGGATATGAAACTACCTATGTAAAAGAAGCCAGAGAGTAAGGATCAATGACACAACATCAGACCGGATTGAGGTGACCAGCGCCGTGCCACAAAGAAGAGCCCTGAGACCTATACTTTTTAAATATATATAAATGACCTACCCGATGGACTAACCTGCCGCTGCAAAATATTTGCAGACGACAAATATATATGGCAACCCAGCTACCAGTAAGATTCAGGACAACATAGACAAAGTATTAAGTGGTCACAGATATGGCAACTATCTTTCAACACAGATAAAACGCATGTCATACATTTCGGCAGAAACAACCCTCAAACCAAATACTACATGACAGATACGCCCGATGTGCATCCTGTATCAACGTGAGAGGGAGAAAAAGACTTGGGAGTGCATATTGACAGAAACCTTTCATTTGATATACATATAGGGAATATCGTATCCAAGGCGAACAGCACATTAGGACTAATCAAGCGACCATTTACCAACATTGACCCATCTACTTTCACACTCTTGTACAAAGCTCTAGTGAGACCTATTCTCGAATACTGCAACTCGGCATGGTCACCAAGATTGAAAAGGCAATCACAGCTATTAGAAAGAGTTCAATGCCGAGCAACAAAACTTGTCCCGCAAATCATAGAGTATAGCTACACAGAACGACTCGAAGCCCTAAATCTAATGTCACTGAAATATAGACAATTTCGAGGAGATTTAATTGAAACATTCAATCTCATCAGGGATCTATATAATATTGATACGGACTGCTTTTTCGAGCCATCCAGTATTACACAGACCAGAGGGCATAGGTTCAAGCTCAACATAAAGCACAGCAACAAAGATTTTCGCAAGCACTTTTTCGCTAACAATGGTACCAAAGTGGAATTCATTGCCAGCTACAATAGTCGAAGCAACAACAGTTGAATTATTCAAAAGCAAACTAGATATCTACTTCAAAGAAAGAGCATTTGAATTGGACTGAACAGGCATACGTATACCAGCCCATCACAAAGTCCTACTGCAATTGTTCCGATACAGTGGACTTGTCTTGGAGTAGCCTGTGTATACTACAAAACATGCTATGTAGCGATTCCAGGCCTGGCATGCGCGGGAAGCAGACAACGACCGCATTGAAGGGACGTATTAAATAATCTGTTCTTTAATGTGTTTTTAAGTTATAATTTGAACAGTATTTTGTTTGTGCCATCCAGTTTTCTCATCAAGAGAACCATCTAATTAGCGTTATTAACCATAGTGATCACAACACAAGGTGATCCCGGTTTTCATATCGGCGCCATTTTTCTGGATTTCATGGGTCTCCAGTCTAATTAAATTGCGTCTCCACTCTCCAGCGCTGATTTTAACAAACTGCTATCTATATTATTTCGCGAACACGCCCTGGTCTCACTCCTCATTCCTCTCGTGCAACATTTTGTTTCACAATGTAATTTTTTGGTAGATGATTTTCTTGTTGACCTGGTCTCACTCCTTGTTTCACTTTCGCGGAAACAAGGAGAAAGGACGAACAGTTGTTGATAAATTTCTCTAGGGGTCGATGATTATCTTATTGACCTAGGGCCATGTTCAGGGAGTGGTCGTGGCTTGCGCCTGATATAGCTCTGCCATGGAGTCATTATGATGTCATAATAGATTGTGCCGTCATGCTCTCCAACGTGGTTGTGCCGGGTGTGGGTTGCGACCCGTTCACGACCACGCCCCTAGTCTCACTCATCGTTCCTCACTTGTTGTCTTGGAGATTATTGATAAATGGGTAACGAATAGAAATGTGCGACAAAATTTCTCTATGAAATATTGTTGAAAATATATTCTAATTTACCGTGTGTGCTATAAGGTATCCGCCATGCATGTATAATGTTGTACACTCAAGGGCAGATTGCCCATTGTGAATAAATTATCTATCTATCTATTAAGAACATCATAGAACGTCAAAATTTGTTTTATATCGCTGAATACTATTTTCTGCCTGCGCCTCCCGACTGATGACACCGACGCCTAGGCCCTTAAATCCATAAAATGCAACACACGCTCCGATCTTATTATTTCTACAGGTTATATTCCTAATTTCTTTCGTTTACATACACTAGGTTCTCAGTTAAATTTTAGCCGTTTCTTGATCTTTTTATTCACGTGGCATTAACTTAATTTATTTCTTCTTGATGTGATAGCGTTACTTTTGATTTTCATCTTGCTTTAACGTTTTTGTTTCAATTTTAGCTTAATTTGCCTTCTAGATTTAATTTCACAGACTTTGCCATCCCCCAGACCAAACCCCAAGTTATATCTTTACCCAATAAAAGGTAACCCTGGCACCACCACTCAACCCTACCCTTCATACCCCAATCCAAAACAACAGCAACGCACGCGCGGCGGCCCCCCATCCCCGCATGCACAAACACACACACACACGTCTTCTAACAGTACATTAGGAGATAGCAACAATGCCACATCCATCATAAGCAGAAAATTAGTTTTTGGTTTTATTTTAGTTTTCAAAATATTATTTATATCTATGTGACACGGGGAATATGGATCAACTTCCGGTCGTCCCCGAAATAACCACAAAAAGAAACATATCAGTCGATAGGCCTCTGCTTTCCACATCCGCATTTTGTGGTAGTATGAAGAGACACTAGCGTAGAGAAGGAGATTCGGATAGCGATAAACAGAAAATGAAAACAGCAATAAGACCATCTACGGCCTCCACACGTCAACGTATAATCAAATGCCCTGTGCAGTGGGGTGTAACCATGAGTGTAGGCGCCACGCCGCAGGTAACCTGGTGGGGGGGCACACATTTTCAACACAGCATTTCCACAAATCAGTGTTAACCCTTGCCACTTCGATGTCAGAATTTTAACTTTATATTAAATTAAAAGATGATCTGGTGTTAATTTCTCGGCAAATTTGGTGGAGGAAGTACACCCATTTCTTTGTTATTTAGGCCACACAGCAAACGATAGAATATTGGCATCGGAGTGGTACGGGTTAAACACTTAAATCTAACAGTTTCAAGGAGACTTAAAAATCAACAACAGACAACTCATTCAAGAACAAACTAGGTATCCACTTCAGAGAAAGAACTTTTGAATTCGACTGAGCAAGTCATAATACAACAGAAACACTGAGGCAATAACAAGTCTATGCTTGTAAAAGTGATGATGATGATGATGATGATGATGAATAAACATTCTATTGGATATTTTGAGAGTAATTTGAGTGGGCACTGTTGCTGTCATAGGTAGGCAATAGGGTCCAGCCAAATTAGTTCAAAATATTCAACGGGTTATCTGTATAGTTACCATGAAATTGGGATTCTGGGAATGCAGGATTCAAAGTATATAAATTGATCCCAACACGCACAAAGTCTTGGCGGTTCTTAGCTAGAAATGGGTGGGCATAGCTAGAAATGGATCTTTCTAATTACTATTAGTCGCCAGGACTCTATAATGGACATGTTGTAACTTTTCCACTATCATAAGTTATGCGTGTATTGATGCGCTGTATTGATCAATTGGCATGTTGCGATTAAATGGGGCGAGTGACAATACCAACTTAAGTGATCAGTTCAGTTCAGTTATAGATATCTTCTTGATAAGAAAGATGGGGCAGGAAGTTGAGTGCGTCGTTTGAGATTATACTGTCCATGACAGACATCGGCCCACAACTGGTGGAAGTGTCTAGCATCATAACACACACTCACTTCCATCAAGCAAACGTCATGACCACTGACACGACCATTCGATGTGCCCATACAATGTCGACGAGGTCTTTACTAGTGTGGATTTGTGAGACACAGTGGAATTCTGTGGTAAACACTCGTGAAAGACTAGGATTTTTTTCATGCAGCATTGGTCTGATGGAAGCGGTTGTGGGATATGATGCTAAGCACTGGTGCAATTCCTTGGTCCAATTCCACACATTTCGCAGTTGTTCTGCAGCTTTAAGGAGGTTATCGAGTGGGTTTTTTCCCACATCTATGACATCCTCTATTATCTGCGCACTCCATCTCTAGCGGGAGGCACAATGGAGATACTGGTGGGTTTGGACTTGTGGAGTGTTCTCTCACAGATGAGAGAGCTTTGGTAAACTCAACACCGCAGAACCAACTCCATGTGTAAAAGCAATGAAGTTCTCGAAAGCTGCAGACTCCACATTGTTGCTCCTCATTCAACTTGGTATTTGTCAATAGTAGTCTGACTAGTCACAGCTCATCATCATTGTGAGCAGCATATTTCATGTGTGATGGTGTTAAAGGCCTGTGATATGTCGATGCTTATCTTAGGAAAGCCCCGGTGCTTGGACATGACCACTGACACGACCATTCGATGTGCCCATACAATGTCAGTGCAGCTGCATCTTCATCTAAAACAGCTCTGGTAGGCTCCAGTGAAACTGTTAATCTTTCCTCGGATGCAGCACAGTGTCCCAGTGGACAAGATCTTACGGGTGCTGTTGGGGAGCACTCTATCCATATAGGTTTGCTGGTGGACTAGGAGGTTCGTGGGTTTGATCAGGGTAGCTTGGCCAACAGCGTCGAAAGAGAGGTGTTGCATCAAGGCAGAGTTCATTATGTGCGTGATTGGTTTGAAGAAGCTATCACCTGTATACTTAAAGTTCATTGCGATGCTGTCAGGTCCATTTCTCAGGGCCTTAATTGATTTCTCAACCTCAGTTGTTTCGATCAGTGTTTGTAGTGGGCTACAATCGACTGCAAATGGGTGTAATAGCTTATCGCCTGTATTTGTGAACTGGCGTCAACTTTCTCAGTCGGGAAGTTACTGTTAATGTTATGCATGAAAAGCGATGGTGGTGGATCAGCAACTCTCAGAGCCCAGGCCACCCTAGACAGTATACAATCAACTGTGGCTGTGATGTCATCTACCAAAATGTCTGCTTGTAGGTTGGCGAGGCTTTTCAGTTGTTCACTAATCTGACAAAGTATTGCATTGTGTTCTTGGTGTAGCTTTGTGCGGTCTTTGCTCGTTGATAGGCGAGGAGCGGTAGCACCATGTGATGTTCGGACAGCTTTACAAGGTGTAGGTCTACATCATAATGTTCAGTTCTGTTGTTATGCTTGGCAACTTCATTTGAATACTCTGGGTAAAGCATCATTTGGATTTGAGTCTATGACAATAGTTTGTGTCTGTTCCTCATGGACCCACTTGTATGACAGTTTGGTTGTGGTGTCATTGACAAGCCTTTCTAGATCAAAGCTAGGCTTGCCAAGTTGGTTGATATAGTGCGTATGCAGCAGGCAAATGTGGTCATTTGAAGGCGGTTGGTCACTGGCTTGTGGTCAGACTTATATATGTATATGCCTTGATATGAACGTGAATCCCGAACTAGTGGCTTTACACTGATTTTACCCATCACATCAATTTGGTTGAAGACAGCTGTTGTGGCATTGGAGCCTGTTTCTGTTCTATGGTCTATGATGTGTCCTGTCCATGTCGTTCGGTTATGGCATGGATGTTTGAAGACAGTGTGGCAAAGAGGCCATGAACACTGATAAACAAGGCCATGCTGGAGCATCTCCATTGCTGCTACGCTTGCCCATAGCATAAAATATCATGTACGTGTTGAGTCCTGCATCCTTGTCTGCTTTGATGAGACTTTCTAGCTTACAATTAAGTCTTTACACACAACAAATTGCCATCTGGTTGAAGTGGTGATGGTAAAACTCAGTTCGGCATAGAAAGACTCGATCGAGGAAGGATTCTTCTTGATTTTTCAGCAGGTGGGGCATATGCATTAGCAATGCAGCACTTGGTGGTGGCACCATTTCGCAGTGGAAAATCCAGGTCAATGAATGCAACATGATCACCGCTGCATCCGAAAGTTAAGATGTGATCCAAGAGCCCCGGTCCAATTACAAAGACCAGGACATGGCGCAGTCTGTTTCTGCTGTGAGGATCAGATTGTGAGGGTGGTCATCTGTAAATGAGTGGATACGTTTGCTTCTTGGATTCATGCAGTGTCAATGTTTTAAAGTGTCCACAGTCTGATCCTAATGTTTGTCGCTGAGATGCAGTAGTCAGTCAACATACTTTGCATGTTGCTACTGCAAACTTGTAAGGAGATTATGATGAATGGCGATGTTTCTTGGAAGAAGGTTAGACATAATCCGAGTTGCCTCTAAATGTGGATGTAATCTCACAAAACGTATGACACTAGTTTCCCAACTAAGTTGGTTTTCCAAATAGGTTGGTACTTGCATAGTGTGTGAACAGAAACGCTGTTGCTATCGCTCATAAGGTAATAGATGAATCAAATCTGCCACTCAAGCATATGACGGCATAACCACTTAAAACACATGTAGGCTGATGTCACAATCAAAATGTGTAATAAATGCGGTATCTAGGCACGTGGTGAGTGTACGAAATGCATGTCTTTAATATTTAATAAACATTCTAGCTGTTGAATATTTTCAAAGTAATTCGACTGGTCACTGTTGCTGCCATAGACAGAAACCACTGTTCAGGGTTTGTACACCTTTTAGTATTTGAAATTCCATGACTTTTCCATGACTAAAATTTAAAAATTCCATGACCTCCAAGAATAAATAGAGCTCTAGGTAGTCAAATTTGTTTCAAAATGTTCAACAGCACATAGTGAATCATATGTAATTCACTTTATCTAGTATCAAAGGGTCAACATGTGAGAATTTTCGGCACATTTAAAATAAAATCTGAGGTTTTCACATAAAAAATTGATGAATAAAAATTCTGAATGGAAGGTCTAGAGCCTATGATCATACATGTAGCATCCTTTCAGCCTAACTTGGTTGAAATCAGTCAAAAAGGTAAGAAGCAATATGACCCTTTCTAGTAAATTTTGAACAAAATCTAAGATTTTGACCCAAAAAATTGCCTATTAATCCTTTAACACTCATATCAGCCAAAGACGGCTTCTGTAGTGGTCTTGAGAAATGCCCATTTGCAGACCAAGAGAAGACTATTGTTGAACATTTTTCAAAAATAGTCTTCACTTGGTCTGTAAATTGACATTTTCTTTGAAATTTAAAAAAACCATTTTGTACAAATTTAAGGCTTAAAGCCTAGGCTTGTATTTGGCCATGGTGTTCAAGAAAAGAATTGAAATCCATTCCTTAAAATGGTTACTTTCACGAATATATTGCGCACTAATAGATAACACACAGCGGAAAATTTGACAAAATATGAGCCAAAAGAGCCTTATACAGGTATATAACACACAGTCGTAATTCAGAAATACTGCAAATCATATTTTTCCGACGAACAAAAAATTGGTAACTTTGCCCCTAGATTCAAAATAATAATAATCCTTTTCGGCTAAATATCTGGTTATTTTTATTAATATTAACAAGTTTATTTCATACTTTAACCATAATAGAATGCATAAAACCATCTTTGAGCGAGAAATACATTCAATATTCAGGGCAGGGTTCGGTTTTGGACTGTCCAAAACTAATTTTGAACAGACTTTGTCCAAAACCTGTCTAAAACATGTCTTAAAGGGTTTAAACCAGTCCTAAACTGTACAAAACTGTCCAAAACCTATTTCATTAATAATAGGATTCTTGGATGAGAGAGTTAAATACAACTACCCTTCTGTCCATAAACCCTCTCAATGACACAGACAAAGTATAACAGTTACTTTATAAGTAGAAATATTCTGAAAATGATTTGACTGGAAGGTATTGCTGCCAAAGTCAGAAAAAGCTTAGTCAAATTATTTTCAAAAATTTAACAGATTTTATGGTTTAGTCCATTTAGCATAGAGGAATTCACAGGGGTGAAAGGGTTAGCAGGATTAGTTTTAACTATACTAGCAGCTAATTATAGGCTCATTCACCTGTGAGTGTTATAACATAACATCCACAGAAGTGCCTGCTGGTTATCTGAACTTAGATCTATTTACACACAAAGAACCCATTGTTAGTCCACCCAGCCAAGGTCTTGCTGTCCCCAGTCAAGGAACAGAAGTTACAGCCTGTAGTTAACACTTTCAATGATAATAACCAGAAATAGCAATATTCCTTACAATTTAACTGTTATACAGCAAATTTTCTGTTAAATATTTTGAAATCAATTTGCCTGGAAGCTGTTGCTATAAATAATCAAATTATTCTCTAAATATTCAACAGTTTTTCTATCATACATACATTATTTTGCTGGATAAATAGGTGATATAGTATTATTAAAGATTTAACTGTACATGTAGTTACACTCTCTAAGATAACTGAGTTAAATTGTGTTCAAACTAATCTATGTATGTTAACACTTTCAACAATCATGAGTTCCATACATCTCACTTTCAAAGGAAATAGTCTGGACTAAAATTTTAGGTTTTTTGACAGTTTTAGACATTTTAAAGTGTCCAAAACCTATTTTGGACAGACGGTTTAAACCACTATTGTCCAAAACTTGCCAACCCTGATTCAGGGGAATCCCCATATGCTAGCGAGAGCGAGATATCATCGCCATCTAATTATCATAATGTAACCAATTCGGCCGGGACAAAATCGCCCAAATGAACAAAAATCTCACCAATAAATATACTGCAGAATGCATACGCTGAGTAGGAAATAGTGAATTTATTGCTCAAATTGTTTTAAAAACATCTTCTGTACATGTTTTATTAATTTGGGATATTGGCATTCGCAGCGTTACAAACCTGTTTTTATTTTATTTCCGGTCCAGATATACATAGTTCAGTGGAATGCCTCAAATCACAAGAGTTTAATTTGCCCTTCCAACATAAGAAGCGATTTAACCTCATTTTAATTCTTACGTTGTTTTGGGTCATTTTATGTTGGTCGGACATATGACTTTGATAATGAATGAAATCATGTGATCTCAGCGATAAAGAAATGAAATGTGTATTTCTGAACTTTATTTCCTCATCTTACATTGTATGTCATCAGATTTTATTTTTTATTTAGGGAGATTATCATTTTCCATGACTTTTATCAAAATGACAAATTTCCATGACTTTTCCAGGCCTGGAATTTAGATTTTCAAATTCCATGACTTTCCATGACCCGTACGAACCCTGACTGTTGCTGTCATAGGCAGCAACATCAACCAATCAAATTAGTTTCAAAATATTGAATACGTTATCTGTAGGCTATAGTTACGTTGCTATTCCTGGGATTCTGCAAATTCACGGTTCTATCGATCCCAACACTGGAAAAAGAATGGGTGGAACTTAGCTAGAAATGGGCGGAGCATAGCTAGAACTGGATCCCTCTATTGTGTTGCCATGTACCTGTATACGTTTCTTCCTTCTTTATAAGAGAGCCGTCAAGCCAGCTAGACTGCTCAGTGAGATCCAATCTGCGATTTATGGCACAGACACCACATACGATGGACTGACGGTTTTTCGACCCCACTGCCAAAAGACGTGTCAGGTGAATGACGCATGGAACAGCCAAATATTATACACCTTGATCGCATGCCTGAATGCGGGATCGTCGGGATCAAACCCGGTTCTTTGGATTGGAATTCCAAGCACAGCACAGCCATTTACCCCACTAAGCCATTCATTGATATTCTGAAAGGCCACACACGTTCAGACTGTTGCAGATGTTCAGATGACTCAATTAATTAAGCTGATCGCTCTTGTTGTGAAGTATGTGGTATGATATGGCATGGTAGACACGCTTGACCATTTTTATACATAGCAATGCATATTTTGCTAACCGTTTACCTTTGATCCATATAGGCTAGTTCGTAATTTCCCTAAACCCGTTAATAGTATTATTCGACGCATTAAAAATTATATTGCTTCGAAATAACTTAATCCCCATTGTTTATTTAGAGTGCAATTGTGGAATCTATATGAAAAAACTGTGTAAAGAATTTATTTATTGTGACTAATGTAACATTAGAAATTTGATTTTGACAACTAGATCGCCTTGTAGCATTTACTGCGAGCCGACCATCTACCGCTGTCAATGGTCCCCACAGATTTCGTCTGGAGCATATATTAGTTCATAATTTTATATGATAGACCTTAACAAACCTAGTGTTATATGTTTCCGGTGAGAGCAAATATACCTCTACATGTAGGCATCGATAATTAAGCGATGCAAGTAATAATATGAATTTAAGCATCGCCTATCCAACCGGGGTGTCAAATTAGGTTTCACACCGTGTGTATATTATATATAGTACTAGTAGGTATATATACATATGCGGTAGTGATATGGATGGACGAAAATTCAAACTCCTGTGATCAGTACTTCATGTATAATATATATATAGTTCTATGCTACTAGAGGTCCACCGTCTATATAGGTTCTGCCCTTGGTGGACCACCTGATGCAAGTGTAATTACAAACTGTGCATTTTACATCAAAATAAATGAATTTGAACTTGAACCAACTACTAACTACCAAGTGAGCTAAAATGACTAATTTTCAGAACAAACCTTGTCTATATCATTTCTGATGATTTTGTTTGACAATGCAATAAGAATCACTCCGATAAACAGCAGTACAACACCTACAACGGCGCAAACGATCAGTGCAATCTTTCCCTTCTTCATCGCGCGAAAACTTAACGATTACAATGTGAATACAATGAAAATGTCCGAGATTCTTTACACGAATGAACTACTTCCGCGAAACATCTATCACATTTTTGTTTACGTGTGATTCTATCACGTGACAAGTTATATGACTCTGATTCGGTCACGTGACATTAAATGTTAAAGGTATCACAACACAATAAATAGACCAGATCCGCGTACGTGTGGGCATGGCCATGGCGCGGTGAGTGCTGTATCTTCAAGGTAGGCCAATTAACACCAGTCTATAAGAAAAAAGGCAATCCTAGCCAAGCTACATCCTATCGCGGTATTACAGTAACGTCAACAGTTTGTAAAACTCTAGAAATGCTTCTGGAAGTCCGCATCCAACAGACAGTACACTAACATCAACACGCCGCAGGTACACATGCTCCGACTGCACCAAACTCACCAAACATATCATGGATTTTTTTGGCATGGAATTTGAACAACCAGCAGATAGAGTATGAGGTTAATATATCCACAAAGTCACAGGGACAAGATAATGCAGAACCAACTTCAGAAAATGCTTCATTCCTACTGGTCTCTGAATGTGGTGAGTCTTCAACATGGGTAAGTGACCAGAGTAACATCCATGAGCCGATTGACTACACCAACACACACAAGTTTTCAACAGGTAAAATAACATCCACAACACGCTCAGACTCTGCCAAATGTGATGAAACTTCAGTCCTACTAAGGACACTAATTAAACAGATCAATGAAATTAGAGAGGGACAGTCTGTTCTGAAATCTCAGGTCCATGAGCTGCAATCAGACAGGTCAGGTGAACACCCGAATAGCAACCACTTACAGACAAACAGAAATACACAATATCAGAACACTAACCATCATAATCACCCCACGTACTGTATCACGCAAACCAGTCAGGCCACAAGCATACAATTACTGAAGCTTAAGTGAGTCTCAGGGACGAGTTCGCGAAATTCAGGCTCTACCAGGTAAGCGACAATACAATGAGGTAGTCGCAGGTACATCACATAGTCATAGACATAACACTAACCAGAGCAGCTCAATTAATGAAAGCAACAGTCACAATGTATGCAGACACAAACTACAGTCAGATAACCCTCAAAACTTCAATTCATACAAACACCCCACCTCTGCACACAAGCAACGTCACCCAAGCAACATGCCTTCACCACAACAGCACAGTGGACATTCCAACAATACACACAAGACTAATGTACTGTTAATTGGAAGCTCAACATTTAAAAAGCTGAGTGGGCGATACATGTCATCACATCCAATGATACCAACATCAAAATTAAGTCTTTCAGCAGTGCGTGTATAAGTGAAATAACCTACCAAATCGAGAAATCGGTAGAAAATGAACAGTACAATGGAATTGTAGTACACGTAGGTACTAATGATATCGGCCGTAAGAGTCTTGATAGAATGATAGAGGACTATACAACACTCGTACAAACGATCCAGCGCCAGTCACCTGAAACACAGGTATTTGTATCATCCCTGCTTCTACGCCCAAACGAATCACACGAAAATGACCTGGTCTGTGAGTTCAATACTTGATTAGAATCCCTGGCTGCATGGCGCACCGTAACATTCATTAACCACTCCTATTTATGTGCCAGCGAAGAGGGCCAAGTATACGGTGAGATTTTCTGGGACAATGTCCACCCCAACAAATCAGGAATTAATCTTTTATCCAGCAACATCCAAGACTTCTTAAATTATTACCTGTTACAGGATTTTCGAAATGGAAGGATATGGAGGTACTAGATTTACAATCCTGTGACCTATCAGGTAAATTACCAGTCACATATAAACACTCAGCTTTCGACCAACTCATAGTATTACCTAAGTTCACAAAAAATCCAGTCATCTGCAAACCCCAAAACACAGTAAATGCATCCTCAGTAAACCGTTTTTCACCCTTAGCAGATGAACTGACACACTCTACAGAAACGGAACTGTTGGAGTATAACAGGATAAATAAAAATGAAACATGCACAAAACGGAATGCTACTTCTAAACGTCACAAAGCAAATATGAACAAACCAATGCCTCAGTCAAATCAAAATCTCCAAAAAGAAGACAATACTGGAAGGAGCAGTAATAGTAGATATATATTATCGGCGAAGACATTCACTGCACAGAAAACTCTACCTACAAACATATGCATCTATACCAATGCAGATAGTCTGCTGAATAAAAGAAATGAACTCGAAGCAATAGTCCATGGAACCTCTCCAGCCATTATATGTATCACTGAAGTACTCCCTAAATACCAAGATCCCAACACAAGCATCAAATTAAGCGAACTGCAACTAGATAACTATGATTTATTTCTTAATAATAACCCAGCTAGGGGAGTTGCCATCTACAGCCACAAACTACTACAAGCCCAACAATGTGAGACACTAAGTGGCAATTCTTTCAAGGAGTCAGTTTGGTGTACATGGACTATCCAGAATAAAGAAAATGTTTTAGTAGGATGTATCTATAGGATTCCCAATAGTGATAGAGATAATAATTTAAATCTCATGACCCTAATAAACAACACTAGTAAACTAAAACCAGACCACATTTTGATTACAGGAGACTTTAACTTCCCAGATATCAACTGGTCTTCTCGTCTCTCATACACTCATGATAGTGACAACTTTATCAATACCATAAGAAACAATTTTCTCCACCAGTTTGTATTAAAACCAACAAGACACAGGATAAACCAGAAATCAAATATCTTAGATCTCATTTTCGGAAACAGTACACACATTATCAATGACATATTTCATCTAGCCCCATGAGGAAAAAGCGATCACGATGTCTTACAAATAAACCTTCACGCCTATATATTTAATGTTTCAACTGAATCATATTTGCCCAAACTTTTTCTGAATAAAGGTAGGTACAATGACATGCGCAGGGAAGTTAGCAATATTGACTGGACAAACATGCAGGAGCTTCATACACCAGAAGCATGGAACCTTATTTACAACATCTTAACCACAATGCTAAATCAACACATCCCAAAAACAAACAAGTCGAGTAAACAGAAACACCTATGGCTTACTTCCAGTACCACACACACCCTTAAAGCAAAAAACAAACTGTGCAAAAAATACAAGAAAACAAAGAGTTCTGATGATTATAACCAATATAAAATGGCAAGGAATAATTCTACATCATGTATCAAACAAGCCAAACGGTCATTTGAACGAAATATAGCAACAGAATGCAAGAAAAAACCCAAGTCCTTTTGGAAATATGTCAAAAGCAAAACAACTCTCAAAGAAACAGTAGCCCTACTTAAATATTCAAACGATGAAGTGTGTAAAAATGATATAGAAAAGGCAGAAGTTTTGAACATCTATTTTGCAAGCGTATTTACAGAAGAGAACGTAAATACAATGCCAGAAAATATCCCCAATATCACAAACATTGTTTCACCAGACATTTCTATAAGCCCAGAGACTATTGAAGCCAAACTAAAAAACTAAACCCAAATAAAAGTCATGGACCAGACGGCATACCCATACGAATTTTGATTGAACTGGCAAAAGAGATCAATGTACCCCTTAGCATCCTATTTAACAAATCCTTAGAGGAAGCCGTAATACCTGAGATTTGGAAAATGGCTAATGTCTGTCCGATTTATAAGAAAGGCCCAAAAAGTAATCCAAGCAACTACAGACCCATCAGTCTAACTTGCTCACTTTGCAAACTTTTAGAAACATTTGTACGTGATGCAATAATGAACCACATGGAAACAAACAACCTTTTCACCAGCTGTCAACATGGCTTCAGACATAACAGATCATGCAAAACACAGTTACTGGAGTACATGGAAACCATAACATCCAATCTAGATGTAAACAAACCTATAGACGCAATATACTTAGATTTTTCCAAAGCTTTCGATACAGTACCACACAAAAGACTTCTAAAGAAAATGAGAATGTACGGTCTAGGAGAGCAACTAATTAACTGGACTGAAGCATTTCTAACCGATAGAAAACAGTGTGTAAAGATCAATGAAGCAACATCCGACTGGACAGCCGTCACTAGTGGCGTGCCACAAGGCAGTGTTTTGGGACCTACACTTTTCCTTCTGTATATAAACGATCTACCCGATTCTGTAACCTGCCCTTGTAAGATCTTTGCGGATAATACAAAACTGTTTGGTAACCCTAACACCACGAACCTTCAAGACAATATAGATAATGTATGTAATTGGTCTCAGCTTTGGCAGCTACACTTTAATACAGACAAAATACATGTAATACACTTTGGTTCAAATAATCCTAGGACCCAGTATTATATGACAGACACTACATGCCAGTCACAAACCACTGAAATCATACCGTCCACAAGTGAAAAAGATCTTGGCGTACACATAGATGAAAATCTCTCCTTCGATATCCATATAAATGCAATTGCATCAAAGGCTAACAGCATAGTTTGTCTAATTACATAGATGAAAACACCCTTACCCTGTTATTCAAGTCACTAGTCCGACCAATTTTGGAATACTGTGACTGCATATGGTCTCCTCGTTTTAAAAGACAATCTTGCATAATCGAAAGGGTCCAGCGCAGAGCCACTAAACTTGTTCCCCATTTGAGAAACTACTACTACACAGACAGGTTAAAGGCTTTGAACCTCATGTCACTAAAATACAGAAGACTTAGAAGAGACTTAATTGAAACATACAAATTTATCCATGATGATTACAACATTGACAAAAACACATTCTTTGACCGATCAGGTAACACGCACACTAGAGGTCACACATTCAAGCTCAACACTAAACGCAACAGAAAAGAAATTCGTAGGCATTTTTTCACGAACCAAATTATTAACACATGGAACTCACTCCCTTCTTTTGTGGTCGAGGCACCAACGCTCGGCGTGTTTAAATCAAAACTAGATATGCACCTAAATGACATAATATACGATCATGACATAACCAACTAATAGATATATAATAAGACAATCTATAAATATACCCAAATGCTAGGCGCGGAAGGGTGTAACCATGAGCGTAGGTGGCACACCGCAGCTGATGCGGGGATAACCCATCTACCCCACAGCACCTCCCAAAGTCAACCAGGGTCCTGATTACTGTCAATGATTAATGCCAACCAAACAAATAAATAATTGTAACTAAACAAAGTACAAGCACTAGTAATACAATACTAACACAACTCCAGAGGCAATAACAAGCCAAGGGCTTATGCTTCGTAAAATGATGATGATGAGATGAAAACACAACACCCTTTTCAGTTTGGGTTTGCATCCGGGTTATCGCCAATGTACAGCGCACTGATGCGCCAGGAAGCTACTTCTAAATCGTGAATCAAGAAGCTTAGTACATACGTTGCTCTCCTTGATGCCACGACAGCCTTCGATGTAGTAAACCACACAAGCCATGCACGTAAACTGTATCTTGCTGGAATAGAGGGAGCCACTTGGACCCTCATCACATACCTTCACAAAAATGCTACCACCACAGTGAAATGGCAAGGTGGGTGCTCAGAGCAAATTCCGTTCAGGCAACGTGTCAGGCAAGGTAGCATATTATCAACTGACATGTACAAACTGTGCATCAACAATCTGCTCAACTTCCTAGATGCCACTGGTAATGGTGCCTATATTGGGACTGTACACTCGGCAGCGTCGCCCTGTGCTGACGATGTCAGCCTAATCGCAAACAGCGAATATCAGCTACAGCACCTGATAGACACCTCAAGCTATTACAGCACCTACGAGTTCTACGAACTGCAGATAACGAAATCTGCCATCTGTATCTGTATGTGGAAATCCAGCCTCGATGGGCTCACCCATATTCCGTAGGGTATGAACGGTTCCTCAAAATGTCTATATAACACAGTCTTAAATACACGAATATAGAAACTTTGCTCTGACTGAGTAGGATTAAATTAATTAATGTCAAATTGATTGCAGAATTTTTCATTCACACATTAATAAGAAAGTTCTGTTAGTAACATTTATTACTTGTAGAAGGATTACTATATGAGGGATGTGTCAGACTCCGCTAATCCACTTGCTTTGCTGTTTTGAAACGATAGTTAAACGACCGCACTGCTCTTCTCCCTTTTTTGGCATTTGTAAGAAAGAATTAAGAAGCAGATATGGTCGAGCGAGAGGATGTCAACCAGATTGTGTCACTGATGGCCAGACAAGTGAATTGTTGGAGGCGCCACGTCTGGAATCCAAATATCATGAGGTAATTCAAGATTGGGAGTTTTTTGTATTATGTCTATATATCATGTTCATTCATCTTATATATTCATGCTCATTCCCAAGCCAATATATGCAAAGAGCAGTTAACCCTCTTGGCATATTTGTGTTTCAGGCGAGATGCATGTTCGTGGGTTCTCTCCCTTTTCTTAGGAGAAAAAAAGGAGGGGGGCAGTGATGCGAATGTGATTCGGTTCCGTTAACTTGATGGTCCTTTTAGGTCTCCATTAATCAAGTTTAAGTCTAGCTCTTTCTCCAAGGGGCAAAAGTAGCAATTGATGGCTTGCCCTTCCCACCAGGTTACTGTCTAAATCTGGTGTATGTCAGAAGTAATAGAATGGTGAGTATTGATCGAAGGAGAATGAAGGAGATTTCAATTTCCCTTTCTCCGAGATCTAACAAAACTCACCATTCTATTATGGACCCAGCCTCCCAGCCCCACGGAGGCAAGCCATGGGTATCTCTTGTTTGGTGGCTATGCAACCAATATGAGCTTCATGGGAAAACGGGTACTCGGTAGTTGGGAGCCGAGTACCTGGTTTCAGGAGTCGGTAAAGCTTACTAAGTCTATAGTCCTAGGGCCCAGCTATCCAGGCTAGCTGCATCAGAAGTAATAGAATGGTGAGTATTGTTAGATCTCGGTGAAAGGGAAATTGAAATTTCCTTCATTCTTCTACCGAAGATATTGGTGAAGATCAGGGAGGAACCGTGCCTGGTCCTGCTAATAGCGCCATTTTGGCCCAGCAGGGCATGGTTCACGGATCTTCTAGATCTGCTGGTGGACAATCCAGTGCAGTTACCCGAGATTCCGAACATAATCCCCCAGGCCAAGGGACGCTTCCTACACGAGCATCCCAAAATGTTCAAATTGACTGCGTGGATGTTATCAAACAATGTTCCACGTCGGAAGGCTTTTCTCGACAAGCTGCAAATTTCGTCTCAGCTGGGAAAAGGAGGTCAACCTTCAAGTCATATAACAACAAGGTTAACAAATTTGCAGACTGGTGTGAAGGAAAGGGTATTGATACCTTTCAATCCACTATTCAGCAAATAGCAGACTTTCTCTGTGAGCTGTTCTTTTCAGGACTAGCTCCCGTCACAATTGCTGGATACAAGTCAGCTTTAGCATCAGTTATCCCTTGTCTAGCCAACAGGGATAGTCCAGAGTTGGCACAGTTGAATGTGATGGTGAAGGGAATGAGCAATCTCCGACCGAGACAACCGGTAGTCATTCCACCTGGAGTCTATCTTTAGTGCTTAATGTACTGGCCAAGCACCCTTTCGAACAATTGCGTTCGGCTAGTCTAAAGCATTTGACTCTAAAGGCGGTCTTTCTATTGGTAGCTTCCTCAGCTAGAAGGCGCAGTGAGATCCATGCACTTTCAGCAGAGAGGGACCGATTTATTGTCTCCGGAGAGAGTCTGCGTCTACTGCCAAGAGCAGAGTTCATGTCAAAGAATCAATCTTTGAGATATCCCGGCAAACCGATCATTATACCGAAACTAACTAGGTTTGATCATAATGCCAGTGTCTGGTGCCCAGTCCGTGCTTTGACTAAGTACAAAAAACAGACAGACTCGTTACGGTCGAATGATAGACATCTGTGGATCTGCCATAAGAAGCCATATGGTGCCGCATCCATGGATTCTATCTCTCGTTGGGTAGTCGAATGCATTCAGACTACCCATGAGATTGCGACTGGCCACCAGGTGCAATGCGCAAGGGCACATGATGTTAGAGGAATAGCCGCCTCGACCACCCTTTACAATGGTGTTCCGTTAGAGGACATCATGGCTGTTGCACAATGGCACTGTGAGTCCCCTTTCACAGATTACTATATGAGGGATGTGTCAGACTCCGCCAATCCACTCGCTTTAGCTGTTTTGAAATGATAGGTATACGACCACACTGCTCTTCTCCATTTTTTGGCATTTGTAAGAAAGAATTAAGAAGCAGACATGGTCGAGCGAGAGGATGTCAACCAGATTGTGTCACTGATGGCCGGACAAGTGAATGGTTGGAGGCTCCACATCTGAAATCCAAATATCATGAGGTAATTCAAGATTGGGAGTTTTTTGTATTATGTCTATATATCATGTTCATTCATCTTATATATTCATGCTCATTCCCAGGCTAATGTATGCAAAGAGTAGTTAACCCTCTTGGCATATATGTGTTTCAGGCGAGATGCACGTTCGTGAGTTCTCTCCCTTTTCTTAGGAGAAAAAAGGGGAGGGGGTGGGGTGGCAGTGATGCGAATCTGATTCGGTTCCGTTAACTTGATATTCCTTTTAGGTATCCATTAATCAAGTTTAAGTCTAGCTCTTTCTCCAAGGGGCAAATGTAGCAATTGATGGTTTGCCCCTTCCCACCAGGTTACTGTCTAAATCTGGTGTATATCAGAAATAATAGAATGGTGAGTATTGATCGAAGGAGAATGAAGGAAATTTAAATTTCCCTTTCTCCGAGATCTAACAATACTCACCATTCTATTATGGACCCAGCCTCCCAGCCCCACGGAGGCAAGCCATGGGTATCTCTTGTTTGGTGGCTATGCAAACAATATGAGCTTCATGGCAAACGGGTACTCGGCAGTTGTGCGCCGAGTACCCGGTTCCAGGAGTCGGTAAAGCTTACTAAGTCTATAGTCCTAGGGCCCAGCTATCCAATCTAGCTTGTATCAGAAGTAATAGAATGGTGAGTATTGTTAGATCTCGGAGAAAGGGAAATTGAAATTTCCTTCATTCCCATGATGACTTGTCCATCTTATGCCACTTCGACATCTGCGCAGTGATGACGACGTACCCAAGTTATCCTATTTCAACATCTGCATGCTTTTGAAGCAATTGCACTCTCTGATAAAATAACTATGGTCGGATTATTGGGTTGTTGGACTACTGGGTTTGTAAAGCTTCTGTTGTGTCGGGCAATTGGGATGTCGGACTATTGGGCTGTCCGACCAGTGGGGCATCCCCCTAAATAGTATCTCACATTTGATCTATTAACCCATCTACTGTTTTGCTGACAGACTAACCAACTGCCTGCCAGCCTTCATGATTGCCTACATGTACCTGCCTGCCCGCCTGCCTGTCTGGCAGACTGGTTGGCTTGCTGGCTGGCTGCCGGCCTGACTGGCTGGCTGACTGGTTGAGTGACTGACTGGCTGACTGACTGACTGACGCCACCAGGACCATGCTGCCAGTATATCTCACAAAGCAGGATGTGTAGGTGGTAGTATTTGATTGCTTGATCGGTTGATTGTTTGATTGCTTGATTGATCGATTTGCTTGTTGGATTGATGGATGGATGGATGAATAGTTGGATGGAAGGAGTAGGGGGTGGAGAAAGAACGGACTATAGCTTACAACAATAGCAATCGGTGGTTGCAGACCTCCCCCTACCATTTTTTAGTGTTTTTCCTAGATTTCCCAGATTTCTTCATATCACGCCAAATGCTGTAGAATCCTAGTGTATGTTCTCACCCTTTCTTGCGTTAAAACTGGAGTAAATTCGGATAGGTAGTTTCCGATACATGCATATATCCAGAATTTGATCTGATGCGGACGCGGGTTGTTTTATCCGGATAACAGCCAAACGCTGGGAATCCTCTTGTAAGGCAAGTCTTTTCTTGTGTAAAAATTTGAGCGAAATCGGATCAGTAGGAACCGGTGCGAATGGAAACGCACGTATGTACGCACGCATGTATGTATGCGCAAGCACGCACCCACACGCGCGCACACTCGCACATGCGTGCATGTGCACGAACACAGGCACGAACGTCGTACAGACTCGATCGCAATACCCTCTTCCCCTTACTGGGCGAGGGTAATAATAAGCGTGGCGGATTGGCGTGGCTTGGTATAGACGAAAATAGAAACATCTAATATTTTGTGTAGGTCTTTACAAATAAATAAAGATACAGGGGTCTGACCTGTTAAGGAGAACTAATAACAAAGCCTATTTTAAGACCTCGAAAACGGGAAATAACATCCTAAAGTGTTTAATTTTCCACCCTTATCCTTGCATTCTTCCAACAACACATACACACACGCGCTCACGCCCGCACACCACGCAATTATGACCACCTCCTCCTCCTTGTGCTCTTCCTCTTCCTCCTCCTCCTCCTCACCACCACCACCACCCCCAACACCAACACTGTTACCGACACCGCCATCGGCACCGCCACCGCCACAACCACCATTGCCGGCGCCGCCACCAGCACCACCACAACCACCACCAGTTTTGAATCACCGTCCAGACCGTAATTCGGATTACGTCACGTGTTAGTACATAATTCAGTTTAAATCACGGTCCAGATCGTAATTCGGATGACATCGCATTATAGAATTAATTCAGTTTGAATAACGGTCCAGACCGTAATTCGGATGGCATTACATGCATGAACACAATTAAGTTTTGAATCACAGTTCAGACCGTAATTCGGATGACGTCACCTGCAAGAACATAATTCAGTTTTGAATCACAGTCTAGACTGTAATTCCGAAGACATCACATGTTAGAACATAATTCAGTGTGAATAACGGTCCAGATCGTAATTCGGATGACATAACATTTTAGAACTTAATTCAGTTTTAATCACGGTCCAGACAGTAATTCGGATGACACCACATGCATGAACACAATTAAGTTTTGAATCACAGTCTAGACCGTAATTCGGAAGACATCACATGTTAGAACATAATTCAGTCTGAATAACGGTCCAGATCATAATTCGGATGACATCACACATTAGAAGACTATTCAGTGTAAATAACGGTCCAGGCCATAACTCGGGTGACTTCACATGTTAGAACATAATTCAGTTTAAACCACGATCCAGATCGTAATTCGGATGACATCACATGAGAGAACATGATTCGGTTTTGAATCACAGACCAGACCGTAATTTGGAAGACATCACATGTTAGAACATAATTCAGTGTGAATAACGGTCCAGATCGTAATTCGGATGACATCACATGTTAGAACATAATTCAGTTTGAATAACGGTCCAGATCGTAATTCGGATAACATCACACATTAGAAGACAATTCCGTGTGAATAACAGTCCAGCCCATAATTCGGGTGACTTCACATGCTAGAACATAATTTCTTTTGAATTCCCGTCCAGATCGTAATTCGGATGACATCACATGAAAGAACATGATTCGTTTTTGAATCACAGTCTAGACCGTAATTCGGATGACATCACATGCAAGAACATAATTCAGTTTTGAATGACAGTCCAGAAGGTAATTCGGATGAGACCATATGTTAGAAAATAAGTCTGTTTGAATCACCGTCCAGATCGTAATTCGGATGACATCACATGCAAGAACATACTTCTGTTTTGAATCTCAGTGCAGACCGTGATTCGAATGACCCCACATGCCAGAACATAATTAAGTTTTGAATGACAGTCCAGACCCTAATTCGGATGACATCAATTGTTAAAACATAATTCAGTTTGAATCACAGGCCAGACCGTAATTCGGATCACATCTCATGTTAGGACATAATTCATTTTGAATCACGGTCCAGACCGTAATTCGGATGACATCACATGCTAGAATGTAATACAGTTTGGATCACGGTCCAGCCCGTAATTTGGATGACAACAATTGTTAGAACATAATTCAGTTTGAATCACGGGCCAGACCGTAATTCGGATCACATCTCATGTTAGTACATAATTCACGTTGAATCATTGTCCAGACCGTAATTCGGATGCCATCAGATGCAAGAACATAATTCACCTTTGAATCACAGTCCAGACCGTAATTCGGATGACATCACATGTTAGGACATAATTCAGTTTGAATCACAGTCCCGACCATAATTCGGATGACATCACATCATCACATGCAAGAACATAATTCAATTTTGACTCACCATCCAGACCGTAATTCAGATGACATCACATGTTAGGACATAATTCAGGTTGAATCACGGTCCAGACTATAATTCGGATGACATCTCATGCAAGAACATAATTCAGTTTTGAATCACAGTCCAGACAGTAATTCGGTTGACTTCACAGGTTAGATCATAATTCAGTTTGAATCAGGGGCCAGATCGTAATTCGAATGACACCACATGCAAGAACATATTTGAGTTTTGAATGACAGTCCAGACCCTAATTCGGATGACATCAATTGTTAGAATATAATTCAGTTTAAATCACAGTCCAGCTCATAATTCAGATGACATCACATGCAAGAAGATAATTCAGTCTTGAATCATTGTCCAGACCGTAATTCGGATGACATCAAATGTTATGACATAATTCAGGTTGAATCACGGTCCAGACCATAAGTCGGATGACATCACATGCAAGAACATAATTCAAATTTGAATCACAGTCCAGACCGTAATTCGAATGACACCACATGCAAGAACATAATTCTGTTTTGAATCTCAGTCCGGACTGTGATTCGAATGACACCACATGCCAGAAAATAATTCAGTTTTGAAGGACAGTCCAGACCCTAATTCGGATGACATCAATTGTTAGAACATAATTCAGTTTGAATCACAGGCCAGACCATAATTCGGATCACATCTCATGTTAGGACATAATTCATTTTGAATCACGGTCCAGACCGTAATTCGTATGACATCACATGCTAGAATGTAATACAGTTTGAATCACAGTTCAGCCCGTAATTTGGATGATGTCCATTGTTAGAACATAATTCAGTTTGAATCACGGGCCAGACAGTAATTCGGATCACACCTCATGTTAGTACATAATTCAAGTTGAATCATTATCCAGACCGTAATTCGGATTCCATCACATGCAAGAACATAATTCACCTTTGAATCACAGTCTAGACTGTAATTCGGATGACATCACATCACCACATGCAAGAACATAATTCAATTTTGACCCACCGTCCAGACAGTAATTCGGATGACATCACATGTTAGGACATAATTCAGGTTGAATCACGGTCTAAACCGTAATTCGGGTGACATCACATGCAAGAAAATAATTCAGTTTTGAATCACAGTCCAGACAGTTCTTTTCTTCTTTTCGTTCGCTAATCATATCGCCAGTCCTGTAAGTGACTATCGACATGATCATAAGCGTTAAGTGCGTGGATCCATGGTTTATTAGAGTGTGCCGTGCGGCCTGGAACCTCCGTCATCAGCACTCGAGGTTTCTGTCAGGTTTACCTCACCCTTACCTCCTTTAGTCGCCTCTTACGACACACAGAGGATACGGAAGGTGTATTCTAAGCCCCACCTACAGGGCTGAGTCCAGACAGTAATTCGGATGACATCACATGTTAGAACATAATTCAGTTTGAATCACCGTCCAGATCGTAATTCGGATGACATCACATGCAAGAACATAATTCAGTTTGAATCACGCTCCAGACAGTAATTCGGGTGACTTCACGTTAGAACATAATTCAGTTTGAATCAGGGTCCAGATCGTAATTCGGATGACATCACATGAAAGAACATGATTCGGTTTTGAATCACAGTCCATACCGTAATTCGGATGACGTCACCTGCAAGAACATCATTCAGTTTTGAATCACAGTCAAGACCGAAATTCGGATGACGTCACAAGCTAGAACATAATTCCGTTTGAATCACAGTCCAGAACGTAATTCGGATGACATCAAATGTTAGGACATAATTCAGGTTGATTCACGGTCCAGACCATAATTCGGATGATATCACATGCCAGAACATAATTCAGTTTTGAATGGCAGTCCAGACCCTAATTTGGATGATACCAATTGTTAGAACATAATTCAGTTTGAATCACGGGCCAGACCGTAATTCGGATCACATCTCATGTTAGGACATAATTCATTTTGAATCATGGTCCAGACCGTAATTCGGATGACATCACATGCTAGAATGTAATACAGTTTGAATCATGGTCCAGCCCATCATTTGGATGACATCAATTGTTAGAACATAATTCAGTTTGAATCACGGGCCAGACCGTAATTTGGATCACATCTCATGTTAGTACATAATTCACATTGAATCATTGTTCAGACCGTAATTCGGATGCCATCACATGCAAGAACATAATTCACCTTTGAATCACAGTCCAGACCGTAATTCGGATGACATCACATGTTAGGACATAATTCAGTTTGAATCATAGTCCCGACCGTAATTCGGATGACATCACATCATCACATGCAAGAACATAATTCAATTTTGACTCGCCGTCCAGACCCTAATTCGGATGACATCACATGTTAGGACATAATTCAGTTTGAATCACGGTCCAGACCGTAATTCGGATGACATCCCATGCAAGAACATAATTCAGTTTTGAATCACAGTCCAGACCGTAATTCGGATGACATCACATGTTAGGACATAATTCAGGTTGAATCACGGTCCAGACCATAATTCGGATGACATCACATGCAAGAACATAATTCAGTTTTGAATCACAGTCCAGACAGTAATTCGGATGACATCATTTGTTAGAACATAATTCAGTTTGAATCACCGGCCAGATCTTAATTCGGATGACATCACATGCAAGAACATAATTCAGTTTGAATCACGCTCCAGACAGTAATTCGGGTGACCACATGTTAGAACATAATTCAGTTTGAATCAGGGTCCAGATCGTAATTCGGATGACATCACATGAAAGAACATGATTCGGTTTTGAATCACAGTCCATACCGTAATTCGGATGACGTCACCTGCAAGAACATAATTCAGTTTTGAATCACAGTGAAGACCGTAATTCGGATGACGTCACAAGCTAGAACCTAATTCCGTTTGAAGCAGTCCAGGACGTAATTCGGATGACATCAAATGTTAGGACATAATTCAGGTTGAATCACGGTCCAGACCCTAATTCGGATGATATCACGTGACAACATAATTCAAATTTGAATCACAGTCCAGACCGTAATTCGAATGACACCACATGCAAGAACATATTTCAGTTTTGAATGACAGTCCAGACCATAATTTGGATGACATCAATTGTTAGAACATAATTCAGTTTGAATCACGGGCCAGACCGTAATTCGGATCACATCTCATGTTAGGACATAATTCATTTTGAATCACGGTCCAGACCGTAATTCGGATAACATCACATGCTACAACATAATTCGGTTTGAATCACAGTCCAGCCCGTAATTCGGATGGGATCACATGTTAGAACATAATTTAGTTTGAATCACAGTCCAGATCGTAATTCAGATGCCATCAGATTTTAGAACATAATTCAGTTTGAATCACAGTCCAGACTAATTCGGATAAGACCACATATTAGAACATAATTCAGTTTGAATCACAGTCCAGACCGTAATTCGGATGATGACTTAATTTCTTTCTAGACCGTTATTCAGTTTGAATCACGGTCCAGACCATAATTCGGATTGTATCTTACTGCTAGAACGTAGTTCGTTACTCAGTCTAAGATCGGCCTGTACAATCTATATATACACATGCGCGCCATCCTTCTAGAATTGTATTCAGTTTGAATTAGAGTCCAGACCGTAATTCAGATTGCATCTTATTGCTAGAACGTAGTTTGTTATTCAGTTTATACGTAGGCCTGTATCCTATTTATGTATACGCGCGCGCATTAGACCTGCACCTTATGGCTTAATCTGCAGCGTCTAATATTTACCCTATAATGCCTGCTCCCGTCCAATTTCGAACTACGAATTTCGGTCTTATACTTATAAGAGGTCTCGCGCAATTAGTCCTGGTGGCTATTGGCTACGTTCATGGAACCGGATACATCGTTTTCTGCTGTCAGCCACATTGTCACGTGATTCTCAATTTCAAAGGTAACTAAGTTTTTACTACACCGGCCACCATCTTCGTTATTTAATCAATATTGTATAAAATCCAGTAAGAGTATAACTTTCAGACTGTATTGGATAGTCATGTATTTCGCCAGTAACATTAGATTAAGCGATGCCTTATGTTAAAATTGTCCAGTAGTAAATGAATTGAAATGCATCGTGTTAAAATCAGCATTTGGAGCTAGAAATACAAGTCACGCTCCCAGATATAGAAATGACGGAGAAGCCGAAATTTCTTCTTGTTGCGGATATTCCGCCACTTCGATACGCAACCAATTATTGTCCAGTTTATGAAGATTACATTCATGTAGGCACAATTCAACAGTACACGTACAGAACCGATAATTGTTATTACGTAATAAACGTCACTAGGAGTTTATCTGATTGTCAATTAAAAGATGCCATTTATTGAATATTTCAAATCTGTTTGTGAAAGTGTTAGGTCATTGTCAAAGGGGCGTTCCCCCCTCTTGACGACGGCTTCAGTAATAAAATGTCATAGTCTAGAGATTTCTATAAAGTAGTCGGCCACACACGTTTTAGGCTATAGCTAGGATAGGTGAACCGGATTTATTAGATAGCAGCCTAGGGTGCTTATCAGTTCTGTCTTGGTTGTTTCTGATTAATTTAGTAAAACTTTGACTGGGTACTTTAAAATTAGTTCCAAATTACCATAAATTTGGCTCTAGGTATTAACACCCTTTGTCTGCTCAAAACTTAGTCCGGTATCACATTAACCTGGAAAAGGGAAAGATTGTCCATCTTAGGAAGGAGTGCGAAAGTAAAGCAGCAGGGTATAAACTCTTTCTTGTGGTGAATGTTGGTTAAATGTGTTTTCAAGAACACATTTGATTAACATTCCTCGCCATTAGGGGTTTACAATTAAGTTATAAGTCTGTTTTATTTGCCCAGGCTATTTCAATAGCGAGTTCGCGCTCCTATAACCTAAGAAGTTAGGCTCAGGACAGTCTAAATCAAGTCTTATTAAATCAATTCAGTAACCGGCTTCCCTAGAATTTAAGTTCTTTCACCTCATGGTTCATCGGCGGCTCATGATTGCTTTCCATGCCCCATTGTTCTAGTTAATTTGTAGAGTTAGTTTTCCTTTTCACTTGTTAGATTTCAGGACAGTAGTTTGTTGTCAGTGCTTTCCAATTGGTACTTGTTGCCGGATTGCATTCATACTTGGTACTTGTATACCCGACAACATCGCTGATCCCAGTCCTTTCATTTTCAGTGCTTGAACATTGTCAGAGTACTTTCTATTTGGTAGTCATTGCCGGATTGTACTCACGGTATTCTGTTGCCAGATAGTGGCAACACTGTTACCCCATTAGTATTTGCAGTTATATCAAAGCCGGATATTATTTAGTATTGTTGCCAGATAGTGCGCACACGCTATCATTTACAATACAGAATCTGAGCATTGTTAACTGTTGCCAGATTGTTATCAGCAACGTTTCCAAAGTAACCGTAGGTTTTGTTGCCAGATAGTGTGCTCAGATGTTATCACTACAGTATTTAATCTGTGCACCATTTACTTGCCAGATTGTTATTATTTGTCTCTACCTTAGCTATTGTTTATAATAAGTCACATTTATTTCTAACATTCAACTTTGATGCCAATCACTTAGTCAATTTTTAATTGACCTTTTTAAAGTGATTTACCAGATAACCATTACACTTTTCTGGGACACAGGAGGTTAATTTGACATTTGAGCCGTTAACTAGCTATTAGTTCATTAGGTTTTTCCATTTGTTGGTATTTGGACTGTTGTTTTGTCCGATTGCAAATTAAGTTGTAAGGCTGGCCAACAACTTTTCAACTAATAACCTTTTGGCTTAAGATCTATTTTGCTTAGCAAGCGCGGTCTTTTCGAATAGAACCCTTATATTGCATTACACTTCCCTTAAGAACTCGATTCTTCTTTAGAACTTAGCAGATCAGGCACAGCCTTAGATGACCCATCAGGATTTTAGTGCCAACCCTTCCTATTGCATTTATAACACCCTCTACATCGCACTGTCTTTGCACTAACATCACATTTGCACCCTACTCTTCAAGATGTCCAACAGAGTCATCTGACCCTATTTAAATTATGAACTTTTCATCTTAATGCACTCAGTGGATCTTTCAAGCGAGTCAATTGTTTATGGACTGCAGGGAGATGGAATCTTCTGTGTATAAAGAAGGGTTTAAACTAGGTCAACGATGCAGAGATGAAGCCGCTATCCGCCGACTCCAGTGAACTTCAGCTGCAGATCATTAGCAGCGTGGTGGGCGGTAAGGCATGTGGGGGAAATTCTTACCCATAGGTCCCTTATAACCCATAATTAACCACCTCTTTCTGTCCTGTTCCTGGTTAAAGCCCTATTTTATTACAATATATAGGACAAATTTAGAAATATACCCAAATTCCAGACTCAGCAGGGCATAATCATGAGCATAGGCGACATGCTGCAGCTGACGCAGGGAACACCGATCTGCACCGCACGTCCACAGCTCATCCCCAAGTCACCCAGGGTCATGAAAAATGTCAACCAAATAAATAAATAACTTTAGCTAAACAAAATACAAGCACTAATAATACAATGCGAACACAATTTACAGAGGCAATAACTCTTATCACATTTCCTTTTAATTATTCCTAATATAATCTACCGAACAAATATCAAGACATCAGACAAAGATGAGTACTCTTAAGGTGCCATACAACACACCAGCACAAATCTATACTATCATTTCTGGTTGATGAGAATCTTCTTCATGGACAAGAACATCGGTGGGGGGGGGGGGGTGAGGGGGGGGGGGGGTGGTGGTAGAGAGAATAAGACACACGCACGCACGCACGCACGCACGCACGCACGCACGCACGCACGCACGCACGCACGCACGCACACACACACACACCATTAGATGGAATTCAGACTCTATAAGAAACACATTCTAGCCAGACACAACACTCGGTAACACCAACATCCTCGTGTTCCTCTTCAGCAATTCAGTACAGAGTGTTGTTGAAAAACTGCAACATGGGGAGAATCCCACCCACGCAATATATTTTCACCGGCAATGCTTGTCACGAAGTCGACAGCAGTACAGTCAATTAGCAAGAGAGCAAATGCAACCAAATCTGCGCTAACATACTCTCACCCCTCCGCCACATCAAATAGTCCCACTTTCAGGCACCATCCAATCAACCTACAATAATTACCCTGCAAATCTCCCTTCTTACACGAACTTACACGAATCCTCTACTGACAGCAGGCATCAACAAGCCTCTAACGTCAGGAATTGGCTGCATATATTTATGGTTCATTTTAGTGTTATTACGTTGCTATTAACAATTGTACATTGGCTATGTTATGATTCTGGCGTATAAATAATACAGATGGGTTCACAATCGTAGTTATAGCGCAATGGGTGGCTTTCCCATAGCTTTCTAGTCTAGATTTGAAGGAATTCGCTCGGGGGCACTGATAACGGATTCAGGTAGTTTATTCCATTGATTAGTACAGCGCAATGAGAAAGAAAACTTTCGTATATTGAGCCTTGGTATTATTTTCTTAATTTTAGGTTGTGACCTCGAGTTATGCTATTTTTGTCTTGTCGCTCAATAAGGTCTGCAGTAACTTGGTTATATTTATTGTTAAGAATTGTATATAACTCGATCATGTCGCCACGCAATCTTCTACATGCTAATGTTGGTAATTTTAACTTTTGGAGGCGTACATGATATGGTAGATTGCGCATACCAGGAACAAGTTTGGTTGCCCGTCTTTGGACATTTTTGATTGCATTGATGTGCCTTTTTCAGATACAGAGCCCTAACCACATAAGCGTATTCAATATTCGGCCTAACAAGAGATTTATAGAGATGTTTAAAGTTTTCTTTATCTAGATAGTCAAATGTATTCCTAATCAGTCCCATTATTTGGGTAGAATTACCTATTTTTCCGTTTATATGTTCATCGAAGCATAGTTTATCGTCCATTATGACACCTATATCTTTTTAACTAGACAATGAGCTAGAGTATGGTTATTAGATTTCATTGTATAAGTGTGTGGAGATATTTTTCTTGTTGATATCCGCATACTTTTGCATTTATCTGGGTGCATACTTTTGCATTTATCTTGGTGGAACCTCAATAGTGAATTATCAGTCCATGAACACAGAGTTAATATCATTTTGCAGGGTGTCGCAATCTTTTGCGTTGAAGATTGATCTAAGGAGTTTAGTGTCATCTGCAAATAAAAAGATCTCAGCCCCACTACTGATTACATCGGCAAGATCATTAATGTAAATTATAAACAGTAGTGGCCCTAAAACTGAGTCATGTGGTATACCACTTGTTATATCTGTTGGGTTAGATATGATTCCATTTGTGACTACTTGTTACCGCCTTCCAGTTAGAAAGGATTGGATCCAGTTTAACAAATTACCTTCTATGCCATATACGGTTAGTTTTTTAATTAGACGTTTTATGTGGAACGTTATCAAATGGTTTCATGAAGTTGCAGTAAATCACATCAATCATACCCCCCTTGTCCAGTGTCAGTAGCAATTTTTCAAGAACAGTCAAAAGTTGGAGAACTGTTGATCGGTCGTTTATAAAACCATACTGTCTTTCTGATAGCATATTATTAATCCTAAGATGTTCCATGATCGTGTCTTTGATAATAGATTCCATTATCTTACAAACAACAGATGTTAAGCTAATTGGATGGTAATTGTCGTTTGGTTTTATCTCCTTTTTTGAAAATGGGTGTAATGTTTGCATTTAACCAACATTGTGGTAATGCTCCCAGGCTTAGTGATTTATTAAAATGGATTGATAATGGCAGGCTTAGTTCATGGCTTAGTTCATAAATGAATCTTGGATGGAGTTTATCAGGCCTGGGGGACTTAGAAGTGTTGAAATTCACAAGCTTTTGTTCTTACAATTTCAGATGTGATCTTTAATGTACCCATTGACAGGTGATATCTACAAGGAATAGTTGGGGAATCATCGTCAGGTTCTGTTGTAAATACTGATCTGAAATTGCTGGCTAGGATGTCTACATTCTCTTTATCATCTTTCTTTGTAAATGACACTTTCATATCATGCTCAATGCCACTAGGTATTTGCAGATCCGGGATACCTGATCTGACTTTAGTCTTGGATTGCACATAGTTCCAAAACATTTTGGGGCTATTTTTGGTTGATATAGAAATATTTTTTCTCATTGTTTCTGTGCTTTTCTCGTTTCTCTTCGAACCCGTTTCTTGTTTTACAATATTCATCATATATATTACGGTTACTGCCTGTATCAATATATTTTTTCCATAGTCGCTTCTTCCTGTTTCTTTTGGTTCTTGTAGTTTGGTCAAGCGGATATTTGTGCCGTTTGTTTTTTATTGTTCTTTTAGGAATAAATTTATTTTCAGCTTCTTGACACATTCCAAATATGGTCTGTCACATATCATTAATACCGTTTATTTCTTTTAGGTGTGTGTTCCAGTCTATATTTAAGAAATTGATTATAGCTTCATAATCTGCTTTATCATAACAGACCCTTGATTTACATTTTAGTATTAAATTCGCCATTTAAGCGAATCTTCATTTGTATAGTGGAATGGTCACTTTTTCATGTGGCGCATTTGTATCAATATTATCCACCAGGTCGGGGTAATTAGTAAATACTAAATCCAATATTCTTGGCTTGTCTGACCTACGCCCTCTATTAGGCATTGAAATTAGCTGTTGTAAGAAGCAGTCTCTCACAAACACAATAAACTTACATGTCAAGTTTAGGCTAGAGCTAGTGGTGTTGTAAGTGTTTGTTAACCAATTAATGCGCGACATATTAAAGTCTCCTAGGATAAGCGAGTGCAGGTTATCGGTGTGTATTTGCTTTAAAACATGACAAGAGTTCATTATTGTTTTGGTTATTAGAGTTTGGTCTTCTATAAAACACTCCCAAACGCACTGTTTCATGTTTACATCATATGTCGCATAGGATGCATTCTTCGAACATATTTTATCGTTACTGTTTAATAGTTTAAAGATAGAGTAGTTTTTTATGTATAGTATGATACCTCTTCCTATAATAGTAGTAATATTCTTATCTCCAATGTTGTAGTCATCTAGATTATAGTCTGCTATACTAGATTGAGTTCTGTATATTTTTGTCTTGGCTTCAACTATAGCTATGATATCTGGTGGATTATCTTGTATTAGGTGCAGAAGTTTGGTTTTCTTCTTACGTGTAAAGACGTCAGCATTTGTATTTACATTATTTGATTTATTTCCTCTGATTTTGGAGCCGACCTGAGATTGTCAGACTTTGGCCATGCTCATTATGTACACATTCGTGTAAAAGTAAAGTGAAACGGTTTCTAGTGGATATAGAGAAACAACTTTCCTTAAGTATACAATCATCGGGTACATTACGAGTATTTAAAACATTCCATTTAAATAGAGAATCTACATTCGCACAAAGTGACATATCAAAGCTATAGTTAGTACAATTGGGATGTTCTGGTGTATTTACAGTGTCAGGCAAATTACTATGTACGCCATTAAATCTATTTACATTTGGTGGATTATTAGTTACTGCAGTTTGAAAATTGTGATAGTACTGGGTTGGTCTATACTGTGATTGGTGGTAGGTGGGAGCCTGATTGACCCAAGATCTCTTTGGGTTGTAGTTCTGGTGACTCCTCCCATGCATCGGATCCTACCATTGTGAAAATAGGATTCATTAAATGATTGTCTACATTCCGTAGCATAGGGGCCATGTACGCAGTTTATGACGTTATAAGAATTGAGCTTAAATGGTTTGTAATGTTTTCTGACAAAATGTGTGTTCCATTGACATTTGGATGAATGTGGTTATGGAATAGCTCTGTGTAAACTGTTCCACTAGGGCCATTGAAGAGCTGGGAATTGTCTATGAATATTGCATTTTATGCTTCTGACAGTTTAAACAGCATGCTGTTACATTCCAATGTTAGACTATTTTCATGTGCATTCAGAGGTCTATGTAGTAGTGAGGATACGAATATTTGTATTTATGGTGAGATAGCACGGATCCTATGCACCAGCACTGTGTAGTCTTTTACCATTTCATGTGAATTACTCTTCACGATGTTATTACTTTCCCGACATGGATAATGATTGCGTCGTGACTGCTTGCAGAAAGATAAGTGTCTACGTGGTGCTATTATGTCGATAATACGAGAACCTCTTAGAATTTTAATGTTGACGTTCATGGTGTCATTCGACATGTATCGTCCACTAAACTTCCTCAATGTTGAGCTCCCTATAATTAGCACATGTTTCCTCTGGTCCCTTGTTGGAATGACATTGGAATGATACTGATCTGTAGCAGTCACGTTCTTGTAAGATATTTCACCTGTTGTCTTTGTGATGTTCGTATTCTGGTTTATTATATTTCTGCTTATTTTGGACATTTTCTGGACGATGATAAGCTTGTGAGTTCATATTATCACTATTGTGTTCCTGTCTCATTTGAGAATGCCCAGTGGTGGGTTGATAGGTTGCTGGATTGTATTTATATTCAGACTTGTCTGCCTACCAGTAGCTTGAAATTGCCTTGATGCTTGATAGGATTGTGAAGTTGCTGCACTGCTGGGTATTGAATTTAACTGTCGCGTTTGCCTGGTTAGAACTGATATCGGTCTGTAAGTTGGTGGAAAGACATCTTTAATAACTGGAGTTATGAATGTATTATTATACTCTATGTCATGGTGAGGGTTGGATTGAAGATTCTTCACTTGACAACTCAGTGATTCAAAACTCTTCTGGATTTCTTTTATTTGTCCAGCAAGATGAAATATATTAGATTAGATGCAGGTACTGTTGTGTTCGGTGAGGATTTTTTAAAGCATTTGTTAGGTTTTACATCATTAGATGATGTAGCAGTTAGAGTTTGTTGCATTTCCATGTTTGTTAGGCATTAAGAAAAGTATGTGTTATGGTCGGTCTGCAACTTTAGGAGATGTCTCCATTAGATGTTGCTGGGACGGTGATACAGGCCCAGGAGTTACTGTGTTATTGTCTTGGGACATACTTTTATGAGACACACGAGCCACGCATACCACCTAAACTTGTCAATCAACTCATCAAACTGGTTTGAAATAACATCAGCCAGCAGAAGGCCTCCTCCCACTCCCCTGAATACCTATCACCGAAAAAAATCAGAAACCGACACGTTTAACACATATTTGGGGTTAAAAGTATGTCAAAGCAATAATACGAAAAATAGGAATTCATATCCCCAAAATTAAATATGAAAACACTACATACAATTTTGCTTCAACACTAGTTAAAGGTGGCATGACATGTTATAATAAACAAACTAACAGTACACATTAAAGCTGAATTCGCATGTTAAAATAACCAAAGAAATAAATATGAAAGAGTGAATTAAGAGTGAATAATTCACTCCTTTACAATCACACTCCCTCCCCCCCCCCTCCCTCCCACCGCAGACGTTTTAACTTGCTGAAAATGTCCAATGTCAATCCTTCCATTCATGGTAGTCCTTCCTGAATTATTGTGGATACCTAAAACCTGGGAAAAGATATTACTCCCATAAACAACCAGAATAGTGCTCATATCTCAAAATCAATAACAAAATTTACCTGGACTTTATGTTAACCAAAGCCAATTTAATTATCATAAGATAGTGAATCAACAAGATTCAACCCCTACAAACTCTGTAAATTTCTATATCTTAATTTAAATAGAAAAACATTCAGTTAGTACATCCAACGCTTTGAAAGAAAATCCAACTCTTCTATCGCCAGACAAGAAAGTTATTAATACACCTGAGAAGAGAATCTTTCATCTTGACATTTCCAGCCAAAAGAACCCCTTTTCCCAAGTACACACATCCACAGCACTTCATTCCATTTCCACCAGATGATCTCTTCCATATAAGAAATTATTGAATAAACCTTAAGTTTACTTTCTGAAATTTCTTGTTGGAAAACTACCAAAAATCTAGTGATAAACTCACTATTCAATTCACACCTTAAGTTAATGAACTGCATAGACTCATACATATCTCCTCCATTTCTGTCTTAATCAGAATGGGCACAAATCAACAAATACGCCCACAATTTACACTTTAAGTTGATGAACAGTGTCACCTGAATGTATTTCTTCAGAACAAACTTCACTAAACTAGTCTTGGTAGGAGGAAATATATTAACTTAGAAAAACTTTTAAAAAGATTTTCACAAACTGTGCAAAATTATTTATTACTCATATTGTACTATTAACGTTACATTTTAGCAGTTTAAAGCGAACACATCATACATGCAAGTAGTTCAGTTCATAACATCTATTCACTTTTATTTTACACACTACATCTGCATGACCTGTTTTTATACACCTCAGATGAATCAACATACCAAATGACCCCACCTCCACAAACACAACCTGTTATACTAACCGTGCAAATGAGAAGTTCACCTCTGGTACTGATAACTTTGCTTCTTGACCAAAAAGCAAAAAGAATGGGGAAAACGCAGTGGATGCATGGGGAGTACAATTATATGTTAAGATCAATTCTTGCAAATATTTAGGCCATCTTCGTTTTTGTTCTTCGGACAAAGTACGCAATAAATCATGAAATGTTCTATTGAATCTTTACATTTAACCATTTCCTTGGGGATGATATGGAGTTGTTCTAGTTTTCTTGATCAATATAATTTGCACAGTCAGCTATGTATATCACCTCAGATTCGAAATTTCTTCCCTGATAACTATTTATCGCAGAAGGAATACAATATTTATCAAACCAACCAGAAATCAAAACCTTTGCTACAGTGGAAGCTTTTTGATCCGCTGTTGGAATGCACTGAACAATTTTGAAAACGCATCCATCATGACCAATACCATCTCTTTACAATTGCCAGATTTTTCTAGCATGGTAAAATCTATTGCTAGAGCACGAAGCGGTCTATCTGCCAAAATTTGTTTCATCTTCGTTCGATTTAACTATCAAACAGCCATGAAATTTTGTACAGAAATTCTCTACCTCTAAATACATACCAGGCCAATAACCAAGTTCTTTCCTTGCCTTGATGACCTAAATCAGTATGTAATCCATTTAATACAGTATTCGTCAAGGATTCTGCTAATAACACTTATTTTGTTAACTGACCATTTAATTCGACCACAGGACACAATACTCCATTAAATGTGTGAATACAATCGCATAGTTTTAACAATTTTCTTACTGCTCTTTACTCTTTTTATACCCTCTTTTCTACAAGGTTTCTGATTAAATTTTCTATAATGAATCAAACGGGAGATAGTTGGATCCACTCCTTGCGAAGCTTGAAAATCCCTCCCCGTATCAGAAGGTAATGTATGGTGAACAATTCCCTAATTCACCTTTCCAGAGTACCCACCCATTATATGACGTCATAATGAACTGCGTAGTGTGTACAATGACATCATAATGAATGACGTCGATAAGTACGTCACGAACGCATATTTGATGATGGTCTATGGGCTGTTGTATAAATTGTTTGCTTTTACTATTTAATAAATATTCTGTTGAATATTTTGAAACTACTTTGACTGGGCGCTGTTGCTGTCTATGGCAGCAACAGCACCCAGTCTAATTAGTTACAAAATATTCAACAGCTTCCCTGTATAGTTTTCAGGAAATTGATAGCTAGGGCATTCGGGGAACGATCAATCCAAACACGGCGAGGTGTGGGTGGGGCTTAGCTAGTGATGGGCGGGGCATAGCTAAAAAGTGAAAGGTCCATTGAACAAGGAGAAATCTAATTTTTTTTAACAATTCTAGCTTCTATTCCTCCAGGAACACAGTTCTTGCAATTTCCACTTCTAATTCCATTTCCAGAGCATTTCAATGGAAAGCCAGCATTCTACTAAGAGCATCTGCAGCAGCATTCAATTTTCCGGAATGATAGCCTATATGAAAATCGAACTGAGCTAATTGAGAAACCGAACACATGTCTGTTGCACCCAGCTTAGCCATATTTATATATGACAGTGGATTGTTATCGTTTACTACGATAAATTTGGCTCCTATGAGATAATCATAAAATTTTTCAGTAACCATCCATTTCAAAAGCCAAAAGTTCCAATTCTAAAGAACTATAGTTCGCATTGTTTCTTTCCGATTTTCTCAAGCCTCTACTAGTATACACAATTACCACCATTCGCCCCTCTTGATACTGAGTAAGAACTGCTCCTAGACCACTAGCATCTGTTACTAATCTGAAAGGTTCAAGAAAATCTGGATAACCCAGTACGGGAGTAGAAGTCAGTTTAACTTTTAACTTATTAAAAGCCTTTTCACAATCATCATTCCATTGGTTCGGAAAACATATATCACTCTGCTTTTTTTAGCTTTCATTTTACTACCTCCTAGCAATGTATTTAAGGGTTTAGCTATTTGTGCAAATCCGTTTATATATCGTCGATAGTAACTATCCAAGCTAACAAAGGAGCGCAGTTCCTTTTCCGATTTTGTTGCTTCACAATTCTAATAACTGCTATCGTCTGTGGATTAGTATCAACACCATCTCCAGAAATTATATGACCAAGATATTTTACTTTTTTGTGAAACAAATGACACTTGTGGTTTTATTTTGAGGCCAAACTCTTAGTCGTGAGAATACCAAATCCAATCTTTTAAACATTTCCTCAAAAGAACTTCCAAACACCAAAATATCATCCATATAAACTATGAGTGATAATAGATTCTGATCTCCTAAACAGGCCTGTATCATCCTGGAAAATGTTGCTGGTGAGTTGCAGAGACCCATAGGCATACCGGTATATTCATGCAAACCCGAAAATCCCACCCTAAAGGCTGTTTTCTCAATATCCGACTCTTCAATAGTGCACTGTAAAAAACCATGTGCTAAGTCAATAGTTGAAAAATATTTTGAACCCTTAAGCACGCCAAAAGCCTCTTCTATTCTTGGTAAAGGATGAGTCTTTGAAAGTACGCCGCGTGTGGCCGGATTCTAGATGGAATATTCTCTCTTCTATTGTCGCCTTTCTGTGACTGCGCTTCATGTGAAGTCCTCTGAACTTTCACCCGTTCCCAAAATGGTACCATCCGCTCAGCTTGTTGTGATCTTGGGCCGCCGAGGATCTTGTCCAAACTGCGCGTTGTTGTGCCTCGGGAAGTTAACTACCAAAGAGGGTTAAAAGCCGACAATGCCAGCAATGACGAAACCTAAACCCTGTGTTCGACGGGACAGTGAACAGTGATTACTGAACTTTCTACAGCGCTTAAAAATTGAACTGAATCATGCATATTGTCTCTACAGAAGTTAGATTTTACTGCCGTAAGCACCTTTTTATTTTATCCTACGCTGCTAAGTGGCAGTTCCCTCTTCAACTTTTGACCAGGAACATTCTGAAAAAGGGGCCATAGGTCTTGGCAATTCTCTGTGGACTGCGCTCCATTCAGCGTGAAGCTAAATTAAATAGCGCCGTAAAGGCGCTGAAAGTAAAAGCAACCTAGTGAAACAGGATGCTCGCCTCTTCTGCCGCTTCTTGCGAAGCAGGTAACGCCATCTGTGCTGAGACACGATCTTTTTCCCCTGCCAGAAAGGCTGTTTCTTCTCTTCTGGTCGGTATATCCCTACACCTCGCTCATATATACATCATCGCTGACGGAAATCTGCCATTCTCTCCGTTAGCTCCCGTCGAAGTCATCACGCTCGGTGTATGCGCTCGGTCACCCTGATCCGTGCCACTCTGACTGCTGGCCAACAAGAGGCCGCTATTGAGTAGGAAAGTAAGTTTGCTAGGTTTAGGTAAGCTGAGACCTCGGTTCATCATGCCTCTCAGCTCGCCTTTCACCCGCACGAAGTTGAACAGGGAGCCGCTCTCACCTCCGCTGCGCTGCGAATAACTGCGTCATGCCATGTAAGGCCGTTACCAGAGGACGTTCCATGCCCAAGGCTCTGGATAACCTCCGCCATCCTTTTGACCACCCTACGGGTCTTGCGACCCCCGCTTAGGAGTATTTATGAGAGGACGCTTCGTGGCTTAAACTTTCACACCCTGCACTAAGACACTTCAAACGTGTTCCCCCTAGGCTGGATTTTCGACAAGGCAACGTAGCCCTCCTCAGATAGCTTGGCTTAGGAAGCAGTCCCGCTTCGTTTTTCATTTTAGACCACTAGGCCAGCGGTCAGGACAATGCTTAGGTAGTTATCTGATCCTGCGGTTAACACCGCCGCATTGCCTCCAAGTCCATCGCACCTTCGGCAGAGGTTCCACTAAATTCTTTCCTTGATTAACTAGTTACACGGGCCTGTTCGCGTGTCTGAAACTTGGAAGGACCGCCCTCTGTGTCGCGTCAATCCCTTTTTGGCATCATACAAGATGGCCTAGGATCTGAGTGGAAGGCACGCCATATCCTGAGAGGGAAGAGGTTCTCACATAATGAAACCGATCGCGTCCTTCTGCTGGCCGACAAAGGCCATAAACCTGCACACACCTGAAAAGTAGGTAAAAACACTGCCCCATGCAGAAATAGGAAAAGCCCGCTCTTTCACATCATGCATACCCCCCCCCCCCCCAGAATGCCAGTTCTGTTAGGAACCTGAAGACGTGAGGGAAGCGAATTGCTGCTCACGTGCACACCTGTCTCGGGCTGCGACTGAAAATATCGCGCACAGAGCTTTGGAAAACATAAACGCTATTGAAAAGACCTGCTTCCCCCCATGCCTTCTCTCAAGCTTCCGTCTCCCTTCCTTGAGACACTAGCGCCTGTGAGCAGCGCATAAAATAGAGCTTGGCTCGAAGACAGGCAGGAAAGATTGATGACAACCTGCGATGCCCCCCACACTGTTTTTCCTCCCCGCCCACCTGTACTACACCCGCACTCACCACCCGCTCATCGCAGGGCTAACCCAAACAGATCCCTCTCTTCCCTGAAGGACCCGCCTCTTTGGCCTGGAGACACCTTTTCGACCACACGCTCTAGGGAGATTCGCCTCCCTGGTTGCGGCACGAGCCATCACCACTGCCACAGAAACTCCTAGTGCTACGGACAGCACCCCTCTCTGCCTCAGCTGTGACCCCCCTCTGTTGCCAGCGATGCCACTTCTCCCGTGATAGCTCCTGTTGTTTTACCCGCTACCGCCGGAACGAACATCTACATACATCGCATTAAGGACTGACAGGCAGAAAAGAAAAGGAACACATAGTGAGCCATAATGGCCATCCAGCACCCCGGACACCTGCCCAAGAACTGCAGCGAGGAGGACAAGACCCAGTCAGAGGTACAGGCAATTATGAGCCTCTGAGGAGGCGGCTGGCCGCTCCGGTCAGCAAACATTTGTTTGGGAACCCCTCATCCATGCTACGGGAGGGTCATCGCAAGCCCTGAGACCTGCCAAGAGATCCAAAGGATGCTCGGGAGGAGCCCAGAGCTGGGACGGTGCTCACCATTGAGGCGAGCCCGGCCACACTCTGCTCGACTGGTGCTGCCTGCCGGGCCCCGAGACCGACAACAGCTTGTGCGACAATCGACCACCCGGTCATCGAGAGCGGGGACGTGCGTAGGCCAGCAGCCACAATAGCTACTGTGGGCATTTGGCCTCTGCTATCCACCAACAATCTGCAGCAGTATCTTGCCATCCATATAGCAGTTTAATTGACAGCATTGACAGGGGATTCTTGCAGGTGTACACTGAGCATCTTGCTGCTGTGATGATGACCACTACTCGATTTCATGTCTAACAGGATGTGAACAATCAAGAACTGAAGCAAGCAGGGCCTAAAAAGTGGATCCTGCATGGAATCAGCGCCCCAGCAAGCCCAAACCACAGCAGGTCGGTGACAAGAGTTGATGCTATAATGAGGTGTGCCAGACTGTTACTGTGGCAATCACAGTTCAGAGGGGAGAAGCACTAGAGGAAGTCAAGGAGTTAGACGACCTTACGTTTGTGGTGGCCGGGAGCAAAGTTCTTCGGAAACACGTAACCGAATTGAAGGTAAGAAAACAGGATTTATTATTGAAGCTACATATTATTAGTTTGAGTCTGCTCTGACCCTAACCTGGCCCTATGACAGATATTTGGATAGAATGACGGAGCCAGGGTAGGTATTCTGGTCGCTCAGTCTATCTACACATCTGTCAGGGCTGGTTCAGGATCACAGCAGACTCAGACTACGTATTATTAACTTCAGAAAATCAGCAAATAAAGGAACAATGCTTTAAAGTCTATGTAAATATTTGTATTATTGTCATTGAATTTTACTTACAGATATTGACATCTGTTACAGCAAAATCCTTTTAAAACTATATCTATACAGCATCTGATATCAATTATATTGAAAGCAATCACGAAATACATTAGATGTACATGTATCACTATAATCTGTATCTGATTCAGATATTTTAAAATTGCTGTAAAATGACATTTCAGTAATGATGGGGGGCGTCAAAATGCACACATTACTGCACAAATGTACACACACTCATGCGCGCGCGCGACACACACACACACACACACACACACACACCACACCACACCACACACACACACCACACCACACCACACCACACCACACCACACACACACAGACACACACACACTTAGATCGATCCATACTTATACTTGCATATTGTGTAGATGGTAGGCTTTAAATATAATGTTGAGAGGGAGAAAGAAAGTGATGGGGAAGAGGAGAGGTAACGGGAAAATGATATAGAGGAAAGTGTGGAGGGAGAGTGTAAGAGATGGGAAGCGGGAGAAAGAGATCCAGGCAGAGAATGTGAGAGAGAGAGAGATGGACAGAGGGAGGGACAGAGAAAGAGAGGGGAAGAGAAAGGAGAGATGGAGAGAGAGAGAGAGATGGAGAGAGAGAGAGAGAGAGAATGGATGGAGGGGGGGGGGGGTGAAGAGAAAGGGGGATGAAGAGAGAGAGGAGGGGGAACTGGAGAGAGGTTGGGGAGGGGAGTTAATTCATGGTTAAGTAGTAAACATTACTATTAATTTAATCATAGTGTATAATACATATAAAGTGGCAGTGCAAATTAAATATTAAGTAAATCATATCTGAGTACTAGCAGATAAATATACACCTAGTTATCACATTTCCAGCAGTAAAACAGTATTAATGTACAAAAATGAAAATTGTATCACAATTGCCTTCTTACGTCTACCAGCCTAGAAGTTTATACAGTTTCTATACATTTGCATTGCGTGATATTCTATATATGAATTAGTGGTACATTGGAGGAGAATATCATCGAGTTAAAGTAACCTTTTAATGGTCACAACTTGTACAGAAAGTTAAAATTTTGCTCAGTGAATATCCATTCGTAGGGCAAGCGTATTTTTGAAGATTTATGGATAGAATGACTGGCTCAGTTATTGAGCCAGTGGTTTCAATGGTAAGATTTCAAAAATACTCTTCTGTTGGCCTGTGAATGGACAGTTTTCAAGACCATTGCAAAGGCAAGTTTGAGCTTGACCACTAAAGGGTTAAATCAGGCAGAAAATTGCTTATAATAATAATAATAATAATAATAATAATAATAATAAGAGGCCCAAGGGCCTGTATCGCTCATCTGGAATTATTTGGCCACTGGCACAAGCGAACAAAATGAGATGACCACTGGAAAAATCTACCAATCTAATTTCTGTGAAGGTTTAGCCAAGATTTATTAAAATTGGCCCGGCGGTTTTTATGATTTTCTCAGAAATTTGCAGAAAAATACATGTCCACCAAAAAGGCTAAATTTTGATTGATTCAAGGAGGACATACTTTTTTTATGTATTCCATGTATAAATGTTAATGGCATTTAGGCCCTAATCATATCTCCTAAATTTCTTCCCGATCCGTTCAGTGGTTATGGAGAAGTTATTTTCACGAAAACTAGGTCATCCAAGATGGTCGCTGAAGCATTTGGCCAATCAAGTTCCCTTAAACAAACTTGGTTCAGCTGTTGCTCCGGATGTTTAATGAGTTTTGAATCGATCCCCCATTCGGTTCCCAAGAAGGTTTTTAAAACTAAAAATCAGCCAAAATCCAAGATGGCTGCCGGCCAAATTGGTTGATCGACTGCCTCCAAATAAACTTGGATCCCTATGCCTTAAGGATGCTTCATGCCAAATATACTTGAAATCTGCCAAGTAGTTCTCGAGAAGACATTTCCCATTCTTTTAGTATGGGAGTTTTTGGCGGGAAAAAGATCCAAGATGGGCATAAAACCGTTTATCCGACGGATTTGAAATTGACAAATTTGAGATCAGAATACCCAAAAACCCATATAAAACCAATGTCGGCATCAAAATCCATCAAATAGAAATATTCAATATGGCTGCCAAACACTACATTTTGATTGGTCCACGGCGGCATTGCTTTCTCACGGGATCAATTTCCCTTGAACAAAGTTTAATGGCCCTTAAGCCCTAATCATATCTGCCAAATTTCAGGCTGATCCGTTCAGCGGTTCTGGAGAAGTTGTTTTCGCGAATACAAGGTCAACCAAGATTGCCACCGAACCATTTGGCCAATCAAGTTCCCTTGGACAAACTTGGTTCAGCTCTTGCCCTAGATCATATTTCATGAGGTTTGCATCGATTCCCCCAGTGGTTTTGGAGATTTTTAAAAATGTCAAAAAGTGTCCAAAAGCCAAGATGGGAGCAGGCCAAATTGGCCGATCGGCTTTCTTTTGAACAAATTTGGATCCGTATGGCCTAAGGATGCTGTCAAAAATACTTGAAATTGGTCAAGTGGTTCTTGAGAAGACATTAAAAATTTTCGATCACTTTAGTATGGGAGTTTTTGGCGGGAAAATGAGCCAAGAGCTTCGCCAAACCATTTAGCCAACATTTTCAGAATAACCAAAAACATACATAAAACCAATTTTGGCTCCAAGATCCATCAAATAAAAATACCCAATATGGCCGCTAAACATGCTACATTTTGATTGGTCCATGGTGGCCATCTTTTTTTACGCATAAACTTCCCTTGAACAAACTTTAATGACCCTTAGTCCCTAATCATATCTGCCAAATTTCGGCCCGATCCGTTCGAGAAGACGTTTTCGCTAAAACTGTCAACCAAAATGGCTGCCGAACCATTTGACCAATCAAGTTCCCTTGAACAAACTTTGTTCAGCTCTTGCCCTAGATCATATTTCATGAGGCTTGCATCAATCCTCCAAGCGGTTTCGGAGAAGATTTAGAAATTGGCCGATGGGCTTTGTTTGAACAAACTGGGATCCCTATGCTCTAAGGATGCTTCCTGCCACATATAATTGAAATTGGCCCACTGGTTCTTGAGAAGTCGTTTAAATGAAAAGTTGACGGATGACGGACATGTGAGATAATAATAATAATAATAATAATAATAATAATAATAATAATAATTAGATCTGTTCCATGAACAGATATACGGCTTCCAAGAATACCTGCACTTGAACTAGACATTCTTTTCTTGTACTTCATGTACAATCTAGTTATCTGGTGAAACTCTGTTTTTCTAGAACCTCTTTAGATAATATTTCTTGTCTTTCTGATCAATCGCCTAGGTGGTTTTGGAGAAGATCTATATACACAAAACTGGTCACAAAATCAGCTAGATGATTGGTCATTCAGCAGTAAACAGGTTAATCAGGGATTTCTTTGGACACTAAATCTGGTAACATGGAACCAGTTTGACTGTTCTATACCTGGTGCTTCGGGAGAAGTAACTAGCAGGACAAGAGGTATTAGAAGATAGCAATATCTCACATTTTAAAGTTACCCGAGGAACCGGCTGCTGCAGGACCCGGTCTGCGCAGGACTAGCTATTCTGTGAACAAACAATATCCAAGCCATGTACATATATAGAATTAGATTGCCCATTTGACTCCTGCTCACTGCCCACAGATTGACTCAAGAACAAAATAATGTGTTGTACTGTAGTCTACTAACTACAAGCTTCAAAATGATATGTGACATGACCACATTTGATAAAATTTATTTTCTGCCCACCATTTCCCCCACCCCTTCAGCTGATATCAAAATTCCAATGTGTCATGCACATCTCTGGCCATATGTTGAATCATACATTTCTATGTGCACTGGTCTAGGAGGAGTTGTGTTACAATTGATTGGTGCCCATTTTTTACCCTGCCCCATACCCTCAGTTTGACCCAAGATCAAAATAATTCCTTGTACTGTAGTCTACTCATCATTGGCTTCAAAATGATATGTGACATGACCACCTTTGGAAAGATTTTATTTTTTACTCCACATTTCCCATCACTGGGGTCATACCAAAATTCCACAAGAGCTATCAGAAGATAGCAAATAGCTTACCTGTACTGTATATTAATTGTACATCACAGGATATGATGGACCACCGGATAGTCACATTTTGAAATTTGACAATCAACATGTGAATTCAAAACATAGCTTGGAGACTGAACCATAAAGCTTATCTGCCCAGGAGTAATGTGAAGTCATTTAATGACAACTGGCAAATGGTCCAAACATAAGCAAAGTTCATAGTCTGAAAAAAGAAGAAACATTTTAAAAAACAATCAGCATAATACATATTTAGATGTCAAATGCTCTAGGAGTTGCATGACAATCGATTTGTGCCCACTTTTGACCCCGCCCTATACCCTCAGTTTGATGCAAGATCAAAATAATTCCTTGTATTGGTGTCTACTCATCGTTGGCTTGAAAATGATATGTGACATGACCACCTTTGGATAAATTACATTTTTTACCCACAGTCTCCACACCCTGGGGTTCATGATAAAATTTAAAAAGTGTCATGCAAATCACTGGCCAGATGTGCAATCATATCCAAAGTTTCAAGTTTCTATCTGAAGTGGTCTAGGAGGGGTTGCATTACAATTGATTGGTGACCACTTTTGAAATTTTGACCCCGCCTCCCACCCTCAGTTTGACCCAAGATCAAAATAATTCCTTGTACTGTAGACTACTTACCATTGGCTTGAAAATGATATGCAACATGACCTTTGGAAAAATTAAAATTTTGACACATTTCCCACCCCCAGGGCCCTGCCCCTGGGGTCATGCCAAAATTCCAAAAGTGTCATGCAAATCCCTGTCCATATGTGCAATGATACCAAAAGTTTCAAGCTTCTATGTGAAATGGTCTAGGAGGAGTTGTGTAACAATCGATTGGTGCCCACTTTTGATCCCCACTACCCTCAGTTAGACCCAAGATTGAAATAATTCCTTGTACTGTAGTCTAATCATCATTGGCTTCAAAATGATATGTGACATGACCATGTTTGGATAAATTAAATCTTTGACCCACAGTCCCCACCCCCTGCGGTCATGACAAAATTTCAAAAGTGCCATGCACATTCCTCGCAATATGTGTAATCATACCGAATGTTTAAAGGTCTCTGTGAAATGGTCTAGGACGAGTTGCGTTAAAATCGATTGGTGCCCACTTGTGTTCCCCGCCCCGTACCCTAAGTTGGACCCAAGATAAAAATAATTCCTTGTATTGTAGTCTATTCATCATTGGCTTGACAATGATATGTGACATGACCACCTTTGCATAAATACAATTTTTTACCCACAGTCCCCAACCCCTTGGCGTCATGACAAAATTTCAAAAGTGCCATGCATCCATAGACTGTTAAGATTGCCTTTCTGTTGCAATTTTTAAATTTGTTCAAGAAACTTTAAATTTTCTCATGGAAAATATCCATTTCTAGACCAAGAGAAGACTATTTTGAAAATTTACCACTGGAGTGACTGGCTCGGTTATCAAGCTAATCATTCCAGTTGTAAATTTTCATAAATAGTCTTCTCTTAGTTTCCAAATGGACATTTCGCAAGACCATATCAGATGCGAGACAGGAACTACTTTTACTGTCATGCTTCTAGTATTGAAACACACCACGCACATGTCAACTCAAGAAAACTGAATAGATAAGATCCTGAAACTGGTTGGAGGGCTTGGGTAGGGATATATGACGGCTGTGGCCACAGTTTCCAGTCAAATTTCTTTCAATACATTCATCAACTTACGCAATACTTCTAGTATTATCAGGAGAATAAGATTTTAGCACTTTAGGGTTCAAAGTGTTAAAAGCTAAATCACTAATCCGCTCTATTAAGAGAAGAGTATAATAGCGCATTTAAGCGTGCAAGATCACTCAAGCCTGTTTATAATGGGCACTGTATGGTCCATCAAAAAGTGGTTGTTAAAGACAGATAGTCAGTTAATACAACTTATTCGCTATACTATGCAGCGTTTTTGACCAAAAGACGGTGGTTGCTTACGGCTTCTCGTCATACCACCACCCCTTTTAAAGAATAACCATCTGTTTATAATGGGCACTGTATGGTCCATCAAAAAGTGGTTGTTAAAGACAGATAGTCAGTTAATACAACTTATTCGCTATACTATGCAGCGTTTTTGACCAAAAGATGGTGGTTGCTTACGGCTTCTCGTCATACCACCACCCCTTTTAAAGAATAACCATCTTTTGGCGCCAGAGCACGTGTTCGTCTTTGGGTAATAAATATCTTCCTGGTTATAAGCCTGAATTTCCATCTGATGGAGCTTTATCATGAAAGCTATATAAAATCATCATTACTAGATTGACCTTTTTTCCGCTGATACCTAAATATTTAAGATATTATTGTGTGCTCTGACATCTATGTTGTTTAATTTTTTGTAATGTGTTTGACTGAAAGTTGTTCCTCCCGCAGCAATGACCTTCAGTCAAATTATTTTTTGAAACAACTCAGTCTACCAAACCATGTTGCTAAATAAACTTGGACATTCGGCTACAAGGAACAGGAGTGTGAAATCTAAAGTTGTCACCATACATCTGCTCGACGGCGGAAACTGTAACAGATCTAACCTGTCTAATAAGGAACACCACTGAAATTAGACCTTTGCTATATATGATGTAATAATTTCGGAAGTTGATATCTCGGCCGTTTATGGACAGATTATCTTCTAGTTTTCAAACACTTGTTCATCTATGCCCACGCTGATATGACAAAGGTTATAGCATTCCGGGATCCATGGCTCAAAAGAAGCCGATAGAAGAGGAGTAGTAATAATAATAATAATAATAATAATAAAAAAGAATAGTCAGAACAATTTCTAGAAGGATTCCAAGTAAAAGTTAGCATTCTGCAGTATAAAGGTTAATACCAATCTATTATTTTACCAGTAGAAGGGTTAATAGGCAGGAACAACTTTCAGTCAAATTGTTTTGAAAAATAATCAGCATGTATCCTTAGCTTCTACAATAAGTGCAAGTTTTATATTGGCATTACTAAGTTCATGGGCTAATCAGCCAGGTTGTCATTGGTATTAAATGCCATTTGTTACCCCCATGGTAACCAGATATAAAATGACAATTAAATGTCACAATAATCATTTTTATTAGAGCCTCTAGCAAACTGTCTTCTACTACATAATAAAGAGGAAAATTAAAATCTAAATATTTCTGCACTTTACAAATAGATCTCATTCATTTTCACACAGACTCTGCAGACAGTCAACTAACATATGTATAGCAATTTTCTCGATCAAAATCCATCAAATAAAAAAGTTCAAAATGGCCCCCAAATGCTCGAACTTGATTGGTCCACGGTGCCAATACTGTTTGACCAATCAAGTTTTTGCGAACAATTTTCAGTTGCCGCCATCGACTGATTATATTCCCCAAATTTTAGCCAGATCTCTTCAGAAATTCCAGAAGAGAAGATTATTTTGTCATTTATGACGTCATCAAGATGGCCGCCAAATCCCCGAGTGCATCATGTTCTCTTTGATTAATTTTGATCCTAGTTGGCATCTAGACCATAGATGCTGAGTCTTGTATTGATTGACCTGCTGGTTTCGGAGTTTTGGTTCAATCTACTTGCTGGAAATGGCTGGCGGTAGAATAATAAAAATAATAATAATAATAATAATAATAAACAGAACAATTACTCTAGTCTTCCAGAGCTTCGCTCTTGGAAGCCTAATAATAATAATATTAACCCTTTAATGCTCAAAACCTTTCCACAAAATGTAATCATCTTAAGAAATGGCCATTTGCAGGCGAAGAGATTTGCCACTAGAATGGTAAATGCATTATTGCCAGTGATAAATTAAAAATATAATAATAATAGCCTGCAAATGAACTTTCACTAAACAAAAATTTCAGGTTTTCCAGCCAGATCTAGACCATTCGAGGATTAACTGTATTAGTAGTACTTATAGCATCCATATAGAAAATAGACTGAAATCAAGTGGGCCAAGAGCCTGGGCACTCAGCTACAAGCGTAGTATTGAACAATGACTGGAATATTAACCATTTGAACCCGGAATTCCCAGAATCTCAATTTCAAGGTAACCATACAGGTAAGCTGCTAAATATTTAAAAACTAATTCTAGAGACAGGAACCTGTTCAAACAGTTTCCAGTCAAATTACTTTAAAAAAATTTAACAGAATAATAATAAAATTGTAAAGGATTTTTGGTGTTTAGTTTCTTGGGTTTAAAGGTTTAAAGTTCTTCTAGACTACACACTATGTTCCTTCCAGCAAAAATTGGTTAAAAGTGGACAAGCAGTTCTGTAGTAGTCACTTAAGTCTTTCATGACTAACCCGGCAAAAACAGGCCTATGCATTGGTCTACCGGAATGCCCATTTGCAGGCAAAGAGAAGACTATTTTTGAAAATTTACCCCTGGAATGACTGGCTCGATAACCGAGCCAGTCATTGCAGGGGTAATTTTTCAAAAATAGTCTTTCTCTTTGCCTGCAAATGGACCTTGAATAAGCAAATATTTTGATATTTGTGACCGAATTTAGAAATTAAAGGTTTAAACAAGTAATGGTTAAGATCGGTCAAGAAAACTAGGAGTTTTCAAGACTACTTTTGAAAATTTATCACTGGAATAACTGGCTCGGTTACCAGAGGTAAAATTTCTCCAGACCAGTGCAGCTCGAGGCCGGTTGTCACTGGCTTGATAATCAAAGTGTGAAATAATTTACTCGATGCCTCAGAAAAAAACCCTGACAACAGAGTAAATTAAGCAGCTATTTTTTTTGTATAGAATTTTAGAAGCCTAGCATCGATATTGTCAAGCTTGATTAAAATTAAGTTGTCTTTTAAAGAATTTTTGAAAACGTTGAAAAATCCAAGTTGATTTGTTGAGAATAAACCAATCAGTTGACCATCCTGGAATCCTTCCAGGCAAAGTTGCGCCATTTGTGTTCAAAACTGGCTAGGTGGTTAAGGGGTAGTATGTAGTCAATAAAAGGTTGTTGGAAAATGGATGATGTACGGATGATCGCCATGATATAAGCTCATGTGTCCCTTACAATAAATGTTGTATACAGTAATTATGCTTCTGATATTAAATCAGCTATCATCTTCTTGTGTCGTTTCTGGTTGGTCATTTAGGTGACCATCGGGTTGGTCATTTAGCTGACTATTTGCTGGGTTAATTGACAAATCTGTGACTTCAAGAATGGCCGGTGAATCATAAATGGACTGATTACTGATTTTAGATTTCACCTGAAATACAGGAAAATAATGTAAAAATAAGACAAGTAAATGAACGATTACAGTGCATGCTATGTCACCCCTTTCACCGACAAATGGTGGAAAACCTAAGTTCTTTACGACTTAAAACCTATTCTGCTAAATATTTTGAAATTAATTTGACTGGAATTAATTTAAAAATATCCAACAGTTTTGGAATACATTTGCCTTGAAAATCAGATATGGGAGAGTTCATTGGCGATAAGAGATTTTAGACTATTATACACAAGAATATGGATTTTAATTTCAGAAATGACTGCGCCAATGCATGCTAAGAATCGCTTAATTTTTTAATGCCAAAACCAACCTGTACAGTGGGCTTGAGGAATGTCCATTTGCAGGCCATAGAAAAGTTTTTGATTTTTAATTAATGACTGGAATGACTGGCTCGATAATCGAGCCAGTCATTCCAGGGACAATTTTTCAAAAATGGTCTTCTCTTTGCCTGCAAATGGACCTTGAATAAGCAAATATTTCTATATTTGTGACCAAATTTAGTTATTAAAGATTTAGGTGTTTTTTTACTTAACCACTGGAATGGCTGGCTCGATAATTCATTAAACTAATATTTTGTTTTTTCTTGAGCAAATTTAGTCATTAAATGGTTAACTCCCCTTGATTTAACCAAGAAATGGCTTCTGTAGCGGTCGTGAGAAATGTAGATTTGCAGGAGAAGAGAGGACTCTTTCTGAAGATTTCTTGTTGACTAACAGTTATTTCAGTGATAAATCTTCAAAAGTAGTCCTTTCTTGTCCGGTAAAGGTTCTTTATTGCCAATACTGACCATTAATAAATTAAATGTGTAATTTAGTTAAATCAACATGAGCTAACAAATTGTCATGGGTATTTTAATGGATGTCACTGCGGTTACATCAAAACATAAAGTACACCTTTATCAAGCAACAAAGTATTCACCAGTCTGTATCCATGGTTGGCTTAAACTCTCTGAGCCACATTGATTTTCGCAATGATAGGTTTGAGAGTAGAATAATAAATTTAACCCTTTGCTTGCTGAAGCATAAGCATTATGTATTCAGCTCCCTTTAGCGATAATAACTGATGTCTTGTTTCAAAACACAGCAGCACCTTTGTACATCAAGGACAACTTTAAACCATTTAAGACTCAAAATTGGGCAGGCTTAAAGCTAAAACATTTACTAATTACAGGCCAAGAGTAGCCATTTTGTCAATTTACCACTGGAATGACTGGGTCGCTTTTGAGCCAGACATTCCAACGATAAAATTGTCAAAAATAGCCGTCTTTTGGCTTACAAATGGACATTTCTAAATGCCATTGCACAGGCTGGTTTTTGTAGACTGGACCATTAAAAGCCTTAACCCTTACCACTCTGGTGTCAAAACTTTAAATTTTCAAATTAAATTAAAAGATGAACTGGTGTTCATTTTGCAACAAATTTGGTCAAAGATGGTGCTGTCATTGACATCAATATCTTCCAACAAAATTGTTGAAAAATGTACACCAGTTTCTTTGACATTGACTCGGTAAAAAATAGAATATTGACATCAGAGTGGCAAGGGTTAAATGAATACACGTCTTACTCGTGTCAATAACTACACAATTTGTGCAAGTTTATTATTAGTTTTTATGTGAACGTGTATGCATGTCTACGCTTGCCTGTGCATGTGTGCATGTATGTGCCTGTATGACTGGACTACAGAATGCGCATGCCTGTCTATGGTAGATAAGCTGACGAGCACACAACAGCTACCTTTTCTTTGCACTTTGGGGTTTGTGTTGAGACATCATGTGTCTGTATCGGGCCTTTTCTCCTGGGTACAATGATATATTCACCCTGGGTACATGAGGACAATAATTGTGAAGCTAGCTTCTCTGTAGATGCTGAAATACACATGTACAACAAAATATATAATCAGTTTTGTGTAAATTAAACAAACCAACATATACATGTAAATGTGCTTGAAACTTCTGCAGCTGTTCCTGCTACAGTAGTAGTAGTAGTAGTAGTAGTAGTAGTAGTAGTAGTAGTAGGTGGCACAGTGGTAGTGGTAGTAGTGGTTATAGCGGTGGCAGTGGTAGTAGTAGTAGTAGTAGTAGTAGTAGTAGTAGTAGTAGTAGTAGTAGTAGTAGTAGTAGTAGTAGTAGCAACAGTAGCAGCAGTAGCATTAGCAGTAACAGTAGCACCAGCAGTAACAGTAGCACCAGCAGCAACACCGGTAGCAGTAGTACCAGCAGCAGCACCAGCAGCAACAGTAGCATCAGCAACAGTAGCATCAGCAGCAGCAGTAGCACCAGCAACAGTAGCACCAGCAGCAGCTGTAGCAGTAGCATGAGCAGGAACAGTAGCACCAGCAGCAGCAGTAGGATCAGCACCAACAGTAGCACCAGCAGGAGCAGTAGCACCAGCAGTAGCATCAGCAGCACAGTAGCACCAGCAGTACCAGTAGGATCAGCACCAACAGTAGCACCAGCAGGAGCAGTAGCATCAGCAGCAACAGTAGCACCAGCAGTACCAGTACCAACAGCAGTAACAGTAGCACCAGCAGCAACACCGGTAGCAGTAGTACCAGCAGCAGCACCAACAGCAACAGCAGCAGTAGCACCAGCAGTAGCAGCAGCATCACCAGCAGCCATAGCATCAGCAGTAGCAGCAGCAGTGGCAGTAGCAGCAGCAGTAGCACCAACAGTAGCACCAACAGTAGCACCAGCTGCAGCAGTAGCATCAGCAGCAGCACCAGGAGCAGCAGTAGCAGCAACAGCAGTAGCAATAGCAGCAGCAGTAGCAGCAGCAGTATCACCAGCAGCAGCGGTAGTATCAGCAGCAGCAGTACCAGCAGTAGCATCAGCAGCAGCACCAGGAGCAGCAGTAGCAGCAGCACCAGCACAAGCAGCAGCATCAGCTGTAGCAGCAGCAAGTAGCAGTAGTAACAGCAGTAGCACCTCAGCAGCGGCAGCATGAGCAGCAGCACCAGCAGCAGTAGCACCAGCAGCAGCGGTAGTATCAGCAGCAGCAGCAGTACCAGCAGCAGTACCAGCACTCGAGAGATATAGTAGTAATGATGTTATGGAGGAATGGTTTACATGTATTAAGATGATAGATGCAATGATTCTATGAAAGCAGCATTGCTTAAGACTCACTCAGTTATTGTACCATAATCTTAATGTATAGCTATAATAAGTACAATATCACGATTCATCACAAATATATGAAACTTTGTCATTTTGATCTTAAACTTCTTTGTCAGTTAACCGTACTAAACACAATGGAGGAATCCAGTTTTAGCTATGACCACCCATCTCTAGCTAAGCTCCACCCATGTTTTAACAGTGTTTGGATCGATCGATCCCAGCGCTCTCTGAATCTCAATTTCCAGAAAGCTATATAGGTAAGGTGTTGAATATTTTGAAACTAATTTGCAACAGTGCCCAGTCAAATTAGTTGCAAAATTTTTAACAACATGTTCATTAAATAGCACATACAATTCGTACACCACTGCTTAGTCCATCATCAATTAAGCGTTCATGACAAATTTATCTATGTCATTGAATATGACATCATCCTACATGCCACATAGTTTATTATGACATCATATGATTGATGGATCAACTGGAAAGTTCCAATTCTTGAGTTTATTATGATCTAGATGATGAGCTTCATTGCTTAATGACGTACCATTAGATGAATTGCACTGAGGATTGCTGTAGGCATGGTTCATTATGGCGCGACATCGCATGTTCTCATGGTATTTCTTGCTAATCGGTGAATTTGCAATGGTCAATGGCAGCAAGCTGGATTCTGAAGGTCTGTGTTTGAGATGTAATGGGTTCAGGGGCTTCTGCTTTTTAATACCTGTCATTGAAACAAACAAAATTAGAATATCAACCATTTAACAGTCAAACTGCTGTGGGCTTGAAGAATCTCCATTCACGGGCCAAGCGAGAACTATTTAAATATAATTTATGACTGGAGTGCCTGACTTGATAATCTAACCAGTCATTTCAGTGGTAAACTTTAAAAAATAGTCTTCTCTTGACCTGCAAATGGGCATTCACCGAGGAGATATTTGTGATTTTCTTGGGAGAATTTTACCATTAACCGTTTAACCCTCAAATTTGTTCAAGAAAATTTCAAATTTTGCATAGAAAATGTTCATTTGCAGACCAAGAGAAAACTATTTTCGAAAATTTACCACTGGAATGACTTGATCTGTTACTGAGCCAGTCATTTCAGTGGTAAAATTACGCTTTTATTCATAGCAAAAGATCATATTGCTGCGAGAATATAAGACGGGAGTAAACATGATAAATTTAAAGTTGAAACCTTTTTTTTAATCGATTTTCGCATAATGCCCTTTTTCAGGACCCAATGCAAAAGCATTAAAATGGTAACAAAATCAATCAACGATTGCAGACCCCTGCCCTTCTGTTTTGTCACAGTCGAAGAGGTTTTCAGATTCTCTAGATGTTTTTGGATTTTCTGGATTTCTTCGAATCATGTCAAAATTTTTGCAATTCTAGTGTATGGCTGCACCCTTTCCTATGTCAATGTTTGCGCAAAATCAGACCAGTATGTTCTGCGATATCCATAGATCTGGAATTTGATCCGATCCGGATTCTTTTATTCGAATCATGGCCAATGTCTGAGAATCCTCTTGCATGGCAAGTTGCCTCCTTGTCTTAAAATTTGAGCTAAATCGGATCAGTAGTTTTTTAGGTGTGGACAGACGGATGGACACACGCAGCATGCACGCGTGCATGCATGCAGACAGACAGGCAGGCAGGCAGGCACACATGCACGCACGCATGCACGCACACACACACACACACACACACAGACCTGATTACAATAACATCTTCCATTACAGTAAAAGTTATTGAAAACAATTAACAATTGAAAATGTTTTTAAAATCTAGAAATTTGTAGCAAATGTGATCGACGACTAAAAAGCTACAGCAATAAAACATAATAAACAACGCGAGGTGACGATGTTTATCTATTCAGTCTTCAGCCAATTTCCCACAATTCATTGCACTTACTACTGTTTAACATTAACAGGAACCTTTACCATTAGTACAGGTTAGTGTTAATGTTAAACAGTCATAGTCATAATGAATTGTGGGAAATTAGCTGGAGACTGAATCGTATAATGAACTCACTGGCTATACTATCTGCCGCTCCAATACTGAGGTCATGTAATGGCTGCATCAACATCTGTACTGTCGTCATAAACTCCATTGTCCAAAACCTCTCTAGCGCAGGACCCCAATCATCACATGGCTGACAGTTAAACGTGAGTCTCTGAAGAAGAAATTAGCGACGGTATAAAATCTGCATCCCATATCTTTTCACCCGCCTATGGAGTGACCCTCTTCTAGGTATCATCCGCCCATTTGTCACTAAGCTCCACCCATTTGTCACTAAGCTCCACCCATTTGTCACTAAGCTCCACCCATTTGTCACTAAGCTCTGCCCACTTTTTTTACGCATGTTAGAATGGATTTATATACTTTGAATCCTGAATTTCCAGAATCCCAACTTCAAGGCAATTATGCAGGTGAGGTGTTGAATATTTGGAAACTAATTCGACTGGGGGTAACAGCTCCCAGTTAAATTAGTTTCAAAATATTCAACAGAATGTTTATTAAATTGTAAATTCACAAAAAAAGATACATTTTGCAGAGCTCCGAGAAAGACTTCAATTTTCATAATCGAGCTAGGATATTTTAATTATGACATCAGCTAACAAGTGATGTATTTGGTTATGACATCAGATACTTGAGTGACAGATCGGCCCCATCTATTCAGATGGATTTGAGTCTAAATCCCGTAAAGAGAATTGCATTCAACAGTGCCACAAAATCCACCAAAATATCACTAAAAAAATAAAATAAACTATTGCTTACTTCTTTGAGTGTTCCCTCTGTGGTGACTAGCTTGTATATCATCCATCCAGGGATTGGTGCGAGTGGAAGGAATGAGACGATAAAGCCCAGCACCTCTGTCCACACAGGGAAACGTTTGTTATGGAACTCTAATGGTTCATATGCCACAATAGAGAAGCCTAGGATAAACTGAAAGCAAATAGGATTGAGTTACCTTGAAATTGAAGAAATGGATGCGATTGTGCATATGTGTGCCTTTTTAAATATTTACAAAAAATCTTTTCTTCAAGTAGAATAGCAAGGTGTACAATATTAACCCTATACTCCTCTAATTTGTTCAAGAAAATTTCAATTTTCTCATGGAAAATGTCAATTTGCTGACCATGAGATCAGAAAATAATTTTATCACTGCAATGACTGGCTGAGTTATCGAGCCAGTCATTCCCATGTCAAATTTAAAAAAAAGAAGTTTTCTCTTAGTCTGCAAAAAGACATTGTTGGCCGACTTGAGTGTGAAAGGGGAGAGAAAATAGCCAAATTTTAAAAAGAATTGATCCCGCTGCTATAAACATCTCACTGATGGAATTCCTTTAACCCTTACCACTCTGGTGTCAAAATTTTAAATTTTCAAATTAAAATGAATCAAAAAAGCATCCGCTTTTGCTTCTATGAGAATTGTTAATACTTACCAGATGTACTATTATGATAATGTCTATTATCTAGTCTAGCTCAAAATAAATAATTAAAACTCCGCACTCTCCATGGTCCTGCCCATGCTGTGTCCAGGAATTACTATAGCCTCCATGTACTGAGTCAGTTCCCAACAACCGTCAGATTCATCTTATATTTGTCTTGACAAACAGCGAAAGCAGCTCAGCCTCACCTCAGCAGGGCGGCTGAGAGTGGCCATAGTAAATCTGGTAAGTATTAAGAATTCTCATAGAAACAAAACCGGATGCTTTTTTTATTCTACTTCGAATAATACTTACGAGATGTACTATTATGATAAACTCCGGATTTCGACAGCCAAGAAACTCCGGTGGGAGGAGGCTCGGCTCGAAACAGCTCTCATCTACCATCCGACAGAGAAGGTTGTGAAGAGACTAGAAACCCAGTATATGCTTAGGTTCTGCCATCTGACTCATAGAGTCCTAACGTTCCATGGTCTAGACCGCGCTCCCCCCTCATTTGTCCGCACAAATTCCAAAGGACTGTCAAAGGGGAGGCAACACCCACCAGACCCGTGTCAGCCCAAGTCTCAGCTAGGGCACTCCAGGAGAGTGCAAAGAAGCTACTACAACTTCTAATTTCGAAAAACTATCAGTATATCGATTAGATTTTCAAATTTGATTGAGTCTAATGTCTGTTGCAATGACACTATCAATCTGCTTTCCTGTTGCGATATAATGCGACATCTGAATAGCATCGACTATCCAATGAGAAATGGTATCTTTCGAGGCACGAAGATGAGGAGCTTTGAGACATAACCACAGAGATTACAGGTCATCTCTCCACTCCTCAGTACATTTCTAATACATTTTCAGACATCTGACAGGACACCAAGCAGAAGAGTTTGGGTCATGTCTAATCAAACTTGGCAAATTGATCAGCTATCCTGGATATTTAAGTGACTGATTCTTTGCCAGGAAACAAAGACATGGTAATAGCCTTAAACCTTCACCCGTGATGACAAAACGGTCTTGTTCGGCAGAAAGCGCATGGATTTTGCGTCTCCTTCTCGCTGATGCTGCTGCAACCAAGAAAACTGACTTAATAGCTAACAGTTTAATATCTATAGATCTAATTGGTTCAAAGGGAGCATACCCTAAAACCTGTAGAACAAGAGATATATTCCATGCTGGGATAGGAATTGGCTGGCTGGGTCACAAATTGCTCATTCCTTTAATAACTTCATTTAAAGTGTCATTCTCCGCTCCTACAGTGGCCAGACTGGTAAACAACTGGAGCTAATGCAGACTTATATGCTGCTACTGTAGGGTTGAAGGTACAAGGGTGTCACCCTCGTATAAATGACAGATAAAATCTGCTACATGTTGAACAGATGCAGAAAAGGGATTAATGTCTCTTCCCTTACACCACTCTGCAAATTTGTTGATTCTATAATTATATGTCTTGGTGTTTGAACCTCTTCTGGCTGAAGCGACAAATTTCGCTGCTTGCTCAGAAAAGCCACCCTCAATTGCTCGCTGCTTGATAACATCCATGCAGTCAATTGGAACATCTCCGGTCTGTTGTGGAGATACAGACCTTTGTTCTGAAAAATCAGATCCCTTCTGTCTGGAAGAGGGATTGGATTGCAGACCAGAAGGTCCAGCAGATCCGTAAACCATGATCGGCCTGGCCAATGAGGGGCGATCAGTAGTACTTGGCATATGCCCTCTCTGATCTTTGCCAGAAGTTTTGGGATGAGAATTGTTGGAGGATACGCATACCCATACATTCCCTTCCAACTTATTGCCAGTGCGTCTACTGCTAGAGCTAGCGGGTCCGGGAATGGTGACATGTATGTGACCACCTTTGTGTTTCCTTTCATCGCAAATAGACCTACATTTGGCTTGCCCCAATGTTTGAAAAAACCCTCTGCTACCGACTGGTTGAGCTGCCATTCCGTCGGATGACAAACCGTCCTTCGACTGAGAGCATCTGCTAGGATGTTCAATCTTCCTGGAATGTGTGCTGCCCGAAGAATAATATTCCTCTCTTGGCACCACAGCAGAAGGTTCCATATCATTATGCACAACTCCGGCGATCTCGTCCTGCCTTGGCGGTTCAAATAAGACACTACTGTGGAGTTGTCTGTCCTTACTAGGACAATCTTGTCTTGGATTAAGTTCTAAAATTTTCGAAGTGCTAATGCCACCACTAATAATTCGAGAACATTTATGTGTTTCTGCGCATTGGTCCGATCCCATTCCCCTGACACTGACAGATTGTCCAGTACTGCTCCCCAACCAGTCATCGATGCATCTGTAAAGATGGACATCTGCGGTTGAGGAGGTTGTATAGAGGAACACCTCGCAGGAGATTCTGTTCTGATAACCACCACTGAAGATGGAATATCAACAGTTCTTTTACTGGAATCCTTAGAGACAACGGATCCGTTCTCTGAGACCAGAATCACATTAAGTACATCTGAATCAGCCTGCATCTGAGTGCCATATAAGGAACCACCTTCTCCAGGGATACTAGTAAAACCAGTATTCTGAGAAATTGACGTGCCATCAGATAGGCTCCTAGGGAAACTGACTCCAGTACTGTAATCAAACGCTTGACTCTGCTCTCCGCCGGAAAAGCTACACCATCCCTGAGATTGAAAAATATTCCCAGATAAACAAACTCCTGGGATGGAGTCAATTCTGATTTCTCTAGATTCACAATCCATCCTAGGTCCTTTAATAAGGCTAGGACTACCTGAAGATTGTTGCGCAGAATGACTGGAATCCCTGCCTTCAGCAGCCAGTCGTCTATGTAAGTATGAACAGCTATGTTTCTCCTGCGAAGATAAGAAGTCATGGCGAGAACCACTTTGGTGAAGACCCTCGGGGCTGTGGTCAGACTGAAAGGAAGCACATTGAATTCCCAAACATTGTCTTGGAATGCAAAGCGAAGGTATTTCTGAAAAGGAATTGACATTGGTATATCAAAATATGCATCCTTCAGGTCTATTGATACTGCCCACATGCCTTTTCTCAGCCCTGTCATCACCGCTGCTACAGTCTCCATCTGAAACTTTGGTGAAAGAATAAATTTGTTCAGCGGTTTGAGGTTGAGAATTGGTCAATCGCCGGAAACCCGTCAAGACCATCCCCCACGGCCACCTCACGGCTTCTTGGAGTATGACATCTCGGGACCACCGCCATGGCCATCCTTATGGTAGCTGCTGCGACCCGAGCCACCAGCCTTCCTATCATCTATGAACGGCCAGGTCCCTGAGAACCGGATGCACAATGGGCATCATGGCCAGAAGGATGATCTTTGGTGCTGCCTCTGCTGCTCATGTCGATGCTGCTTGTAGGACTGTTGCGGCTGAGTCCTCTTCGTCGATTCCCATGACTTGCCGACAACCTCCTGCTCTGCCACGATAGACACAACCTTGGAGAGGGCTTGTCGTGCCAAGCCGCCAAACAAGCCCGGACCAATGAAGGGTGCAGAAGATAATTCAGCCCTCATCTCCGGTCTACAGAATCGAGAACCATTCTCCTCTGCTCCACCAATGATCTGGCCAGGCAATCTTGAGATAAGCGCATGGCATCCCGGACAACTCCGGGAGCAGCCTCTGGCACTTTCCCACCTTCCGCCGTGCAGGTCAGCATCCCCTGTAGGATGGTGCATCCGGGCGAGAGAGCAGCCATAGCTGCTCTCGCCGCATCCTCAATGAGAGTTAACTCATTGAAGGGACCCTTGTTAGCCTGGGAAACCAAAGGTCGTGAACGACCCTTGGCTTTCCCAGCTGACAGTCTATTCAGCGCTTCTCTTTACCTGACTGAAAGCTGAGGAACATGAGCATATTGATGGTAGGCCTGCTCTGGAAAGCAGACCCTACTCCTTATCCCCGTAGGGGCCATGGGCAAAGACTACTCCAGCTGAACCAGATGGTATGTCGCGACTTCCAACATGTCAGAAGTCTGAGTGTCCAAGGGAAGAGTTGGCATGGCTGAAGAGCCACTCGACAGAGAGCTAGCCGCACGCTCTGACATCCGCTCCATCACCGGATCGCGCTGAGATCCCTGAACCGATTCCAACCTGAGACGGTTGGACATCCAGCCAAGAACCTGCACCTATTCAGCTTCGGTGCAAAAAGATGATTCGTCCATCAATGGACTACCATTCTCATCTTCCTTCTCACCCTTGAATGAAAAGGCCACTGATGATCCATGCTGAGAGCTACGGACACAAACTTCCCATTCGAAGCGGGTCTGTGACCTGACTACTTGCCGCTCCAGTATCTAGCGAATCGCCAGAAACAGAATCACCGTAATCCATCGGCTCCGCTACCACGGCAGATGGGACTTCGAGAGGAGCCGTCATAACCGCATCCGCGATGCCAATGGGAGCCATATAACATGGCTCTGACGGCACTCCGGACTGAGCAAAATCTGGGTGAAAGATGCCCAATGGAACATCGACATCTCCACCCTGTTGACAAACCTGTACAAAACCTGTGGGTGACCCATGGGAAGTACCGGAATCTGTCACCTGTGAAAGCTCTGGCATGCCAGAGTCTTCCATCAGGAGAATATCTTCTTCCTCCGCCGTTGGCTCTTGAGCCAAAGTGAGAGGAAGGATAGGTGCATGTCCCTCCGCAGAACTAGCCAGACCACTGATAGGAAATCCTGCACCAGCCTGCATCAACGGGACCGTGGACTGAAGATTCAAACATCGCCTTGAATTTGGCCGCCCAAACACCCAAGGCCAAGTCCATCTGCTCATTCAGACACTCTTCCAGACATTTAACTGACGCCTGATCCACTTTGGCTGCCTTGTCCCTCGCGATTCTCTCCAAACGCGCACGCCGATCATGATCAAATTCCGCCACCATCTCCGACAACCACTTTGCACATACATCGCAAGGGCTTCCAACTTTGCACTTCACGCAGGCAACACAGTGATGGCCCGAGAACCTCCGCTTCATGAAACGGTTACAGCGCGAGGATAATGTATCAGGCGGGGACTTGCCTTGCCCCTTCACCTTCTGCGAACACAGAGTAAGAATTAAAACGCTGCACATGATAAGATGATGATGCGCAATACGCACAATTCACTTGATTGTAATTTAAAATTACTCAAAAACATTAACTTTCTCTTAAATTAATGACAATCAAATTTTAGGCACAAAATATTTGAAAATATTTAGAGTGGAAATTTTATAAACACGACTTTGTAATTAACTAATGTTAAAACAGCCAAGAAAACAAGACTGATCGCTACAAACACCCTCGACAGTGAAGCGAGAGCTAATGATTGGCTTAAAACTGAGTGCATAGACACACCAAGCCAAAACAAAACATCAAACATGGGCGCCGCCATCTTGGCTAGGGGGGCATCCATCTTGGAAGGAACCGAGTTGCAAGAGAAATTAACCGAGTACCCGGATAAGATTAAAAAGTTAACAGGTAACGGAACGACTCCAACAATGGCTACCATTTTAAAACAACGTGCCAATTTAAGGAAATTTTAAACAGTTATTACGGCATGAAAGTATTAATTCTAGATTGATACAACCTGCCCTTGTGATGATTTTCCTTTTCCTTCCATGAATATAGCGATCTAAATCTCACTGAACACTCAACAATGCAAAGATTTGCTTAAACTGAGCCAGACAAAAAACACGACTGGAAAGTCGAGCAAAATAGACGAATCTGACTGTTGTTGGGAATTGACTCGGTACCTGGGTAATTCCCAGACACAGTATGGGCAGGACCATGGAGAGTGCAGAGTTTTAATTGTTTATGTTGAGCTAGACTAGATAATAGACATTATCATAATAGAACATCTGGTAAGTATTATTCGAAGTAGAAAGATGGTGTGTAAAACTGGTGTTTATTTTTCAACAAATTTGGTCCACCAAAATTGTTGAAAAATCTACACTAGTTTCTTTGCTATTGACACCATAAAAGAAGAATATTGACACCAGTGTGCTAAGGGTTAAATGATGAATATTTCGACAAATATTTAGTGGGAAAGCAAATTAAGTTCAAAATATTCAACATACATTTGTGTAAGATGCATGAAATACAGAAAGTTTTAAGATAATGTAAAACTGTAAATGATTCATTGTTAACAGCTATGATGATACGTACAATAATGATTACTGGAGTGACTGCACTCCACATTATCTTCCACCATAAGGACGGACTATGGCCGATCATCTGACCAACATTCGCACAAAATTTGTTCACTCCATAGATCCAGCTGAGTACGAGACAAGTGCAGAGACCAACAACGAGCGTCGTCCAGCCGTTTATGTAGTGGTCAAGCCAGTGCAGCCAGTATATACCACCCTGAAACAGTCAATCAATACATACTCACATTCACCGAGTAAAATAACACCAGATAGGTGTGAGAGCGGAGAGGGTGAATGATGAATGGGCTGATGGGTGAATGAATGACCGAATCAATGAATAATAGAAATTTCATAAGGAAATGAATAGGTAAATTACTGGATGGACAGAAGACTTAATGAATGAGTGAATATGTGAGTGAACGGGCAGATAATGAATGAATGAATGATTGATTGATTGATTAATTGAATGATTGATTTAATGGATGGATCAAAATTAAAAGATTGGATAAATGAAAGAATGAATGAAAAAATGAATGAATGAATGGTCTGTATGAAATGATAAAACGATTGATTGAATGGATGACTGTTATCATAACCACCTTGGCTGGGAGTAGTAAACCCAGCAAATATAGAAATCAACCTGGATGGATGGATGGATGGATGAATGTTATCATAATCACCTTGGATGTGAGTGGTAATCCCAGCAAATATAGAAAACAACATGGATAGATGTATAGATGAATGAATGGATGGATGGATGGATGGATGGATGAATATTATCATAATCATCTTGGCTGTGAGTGGTAATCACAGCAGCTGATATAGAAAACAGCATGGATGGATGGACAGATGGAGGGATGAATCTCATCACAATCACCTTGGCTGTGAGTGGTAATCCCGACAGATATAGAAAACAACATGGATGGATGGACGGATGGATGGATGTTATCATAATCACCTTGGCTGTGAGTGGTAATCCCAGCAAATATAGAAAACAACATGGATAGATGTATAGATGAATGAATGGATGGATGGATGGATGGATGGATGAATATTATCATAATCATCTTGGCTGTGAGTGGTAATCACAGCAGCTGATATAGAAAACAGCATGGATGGATGGATAGATGGATGGATGGATGGATGAATGTTATCATAATCACCTTGGCTGTGAGTGGTAATCCCAGCAGATATAGAAAACAGCATGGATGGATGGATAGATGGATGGATGAATCGCATCATAATCACCTTGGCTGTGAGTTGTAATCCCAGCAGATATAGAAAACAACATGGATGGATGGATGGATGGATGAATGTTATCATAATCCCAATGGCTGTGAGTCGTAATCTCAGCAGATATAGAAAACAACATGGATGGATGGATGGATGGATGAATGTTATCATAATCACCTTGGCAGTGAGTGGTAATCCCAGCAGATATAGAAAACAACATGGATGGATGGATGGATGGATGAATGTTATCATAATCACCTTGGCTGTGAGTGGTAATCCCAACAGATATAGAAAACAACATGGATGGATGGATGGATGGATGAATGTTATCATAATCACCTTGGCTGTGAGTGGTAATCCCAGCAGATATAGAAAACAACATGGATGGATGGATGGATCGATGGATGAATGTTATCATAATCACCTTGGCTGTGAATGTTAATCCCAGCAGATATAAATAACATGGATGGATGGATGGATGAATGTTATCATAATCAATAATTCGTTATCTGAAATTGTGTGGAAACACAATCAGGAAAGATTTGAACATCGGCTAACACAACCGATGGCTGAGAGATGACCATATGTCATATGCGCGGCCCCCCCCCCTCTTCTTGGGAGGAAGACTGAATGACCTCAATGTCCCATACGCTCTCTACATAAAAGTGCCATGTACTATAGGACACTAAACGAAAAGGCTTCATTTTCGTATACTCTCAATAATGAACCACATAAAAACACGTACCATCACCATATTAATAACGAAGGGTCACGTGACATCACAATTAACCATGGACAACACATACACAAGACTTACCTTGTGGAAGTTGGCTGCTGTCATCATCTCCCCATTGGTGAAGACTGATGCAGTCCAAAAAAGTGGATGTTTCCATTGATTAAATGTGAAATATATAAAAAATGAGGATACCTCATCAAAATATGTACACCTAGATTAGCTTTTCAAAATCGATAAGGCGAGAGGATTCGAGGTGTCATGTAGATAATGGTCGGTAAAACTTGACTCACAGTACCACTGAGCTACTGACATAATGTCATCCACAGGTACCCCATTAAATAGGGCAGTGGAAGCCACTACGCCCCGGACACTGTGAGCCTTGGCCATGTCAACTTGTTTATCTGTGGCGGATTTATGGCAAAATTGAATACACTCTACAATCCACATGGAAATGGTGTCCTTTGACGCCCTGCCATGGGGTTCAATATATGACAACCATAACGCTGTTGGGTCCGTCCGCCATTCCTGAGTACGTTGTTTGTACCGGCTGGTTTTTAGCCATGAAATTTATCCTAGTTAGAAGCCTAAAGCCTTCCCCTGTAACCACAAAATGGTCTGCCTCGGCTGATAAGGCATGAATCTCACTTCTACGCCTAGCCGAGGCTGCAGCAATTAAAAATACAGTTTTAAGTGTCAACATTTTCATATAAATGGAACTTAGTGGTTCAAATGGCCTATCAGCTAGTACCTGAAGCACTAGCAATAAACTCCAAGACAGAATCACTGGGGGATTCCTTGGTCTTAGATTGCCCATGCCTTTGATTAAAGTATTTAATGTATTTACTTCATCACTTCCCCTATTAGCCAAGCAAGGGATAACTGTCATTAAAGCTGACTTATTGCCAGCAATAGAGTTAGGCTTGAGGCTATAGGCATCATACAGGTGACAGAGGAAATTGGCTACTACCTGAATAGATGAATCCATTGGATTAACACATCTTTTTGAGCATCATTCTGCAAATCTGTTGATTTTATAATTATATGCTCTGGAGGTTGAACCCCTTCTGGCTTTTGCCATGAACATGGCTGCTTGCTCAGAAAAGCCCTCCTTAATTCTAGATTCCTTGACAACATCCACGCTGTCATTTGGAACATTGACGGATTGTTGTGAAAGGTCTTGCCCTGGAAGATAATATTGTCCATCAGAGGCAGAGGAACCGGATTGCAGACCAGAAGGTCCAGCAGATCCGTATACCATGATCGGCTTGGCCAATTTGGGGCGATCAGAAGCACTTGGCATTCCTCCTGTCTGATTTTCTGAAGAATTTTTGGAATCAGGATTGCTGGAGGGAATGCGTATGCATACATTCCCACCCAGCTGATAGCTAACGCATCTGTTGCGATAGCGCTCGGATCTGGAATCGGAGAGACGTACGTCGTCATCTTCACATTCCTCTTCGTTGCGAATAAATCTATGTTAGGTTTCCCCCAGTGGTTGAACAGACAATCTGCCACACATTGATTTGGTTGCCATTCCGTAGGCAAAACACTCATCCTTCGGCTCAATGAGTCTGCTAGCAGATTTAACCTTCCCGGAATATGAACTGCTTTCAAGGTAATCCTGTGATTCAGGCACCAGCAAAGCAGTTTCCATGTCATCATACAGAGACTGGGCGACTTCGTTCCGCCCTGGCGGTTTATGTAAGTCACTACTGTTGAGTTGTCTGATCGAATTAGAACACACTTGCCCTGAACTTTCTGTAAGAAATGTTCCAGGCCCAGGACTACTGCTCGTAATTCCAGTAGATTTATATGTTCTTTAGACTGTTCCAGATTCCAAAGCCCTGATATCATGGATTCTTTCAGGCAAGGTCCCCACCCCTCCTTCGATGCATCTGTATACATCGTTAACTGAGGGTGAGGAGGGGTTAGCATCACCCCTGCCAGGATATTCTCTGTCTTCAACCACCATTGTAGGTGATGAATTAGAGGCTCCAGCATTGACACGTTTGAGTCCAGTGAACCTGTACTATGAGGCCACTGCATCATGAGAAATAACTGGATCGGCTGCCTGTGTAAGGCCGCCTGAGGAATGACTGGTTCCAGAGAAACCATCAACCCCAGCATTCTCAGGTAAACCCGTGCCAGGACATGACGACTGTTGCACACTGACTGTATTACTGAGATGAGTATCTGTACCCTCTCCTGAGTAGGATAAACATATCCTATCTCCAGATCGAAGAACATTCCCAGGTAGACAAACTTCTGGGATGGAGTCAGCTCTGATTTTTGAAAATTTATTATCCAGCCTAAGTCTGTGAGAGTTTTCAAAACTATCTCCAGATTTGCTGATAAACTTTCCTGGTCGTGTGCTTTTAACAGCCAGTCATCTATGTACGTGTGGACTGCTATACTTCGCCTGCGGAGGTATGCTGCTATCGCAAGAACCACCCTGGTGAAGACCCGAGGAGCCGTAGAAATTCCAAAGGGTAATACCCTGAATTAGCACTGTCTGCCCTGGAATGCAAATCTCAGGAAGCGACGGAAACTCCTCGCTATTGGAATGTGGAAATAAGCATCCTTCAAATCTATTGAAGCTGTCCACATTCCCTTCTCCAACCCTGCCACCACCGATCTCACAGTCTCCATTTGGAAACTGGGTGTGTCTATGAACTTGTTCAATGGCTTGAGGTTGAGAATTGGTCTCCACCCTCCAGTGCTTTTCGTTACTAGGAACATGGTTGAATAGAAGCCCGGGCAATTTTGTGCCGGTTGAATTGCTCCTTTGAGTATGAGGGAATTTATTTCCTCCTCTATACACAACCGCTGATCTGGATCTCTTGGAATGTGAGTCCAGACTGGCACCAGAGTCGCGATGGTGGTCCTGTTATCCAGTCGGGATGACACCCGACTGAAAGCCATCGCAAGACTAAACAGTCCTGAAACAACCATTCCCACTCTTGCATGTGGTTGGCCAGTCGGCCTCCCACTGGTCCACCTAGGAGAGAGGTGGATATAAGGAGCACAAGAGTGGCACTCTCTCTTGGTGCAGATGCACTGGAGTAGCTCTAACTGTGGTAATCGCCCCACCAGGTACGATTACCATGACCAGATCCTCGCGCTCCACAGCCCGCACCGCGCGCACCTCGGTGCGCGGGTGGCTGCCTGGCTGGCTGTGCCAGAGGAGCCTGCGCCCCCTCGCTACTGGCCGAAGCGTGCATGGCCGTGGCCAGCGCTGCGCTGGTGGCTGGCCTCTGGCCTGGCCACCGCCACCTCGAGCCTGCAGGTGATGATATGCAGGGGGAGCTGCACGAACGCGCTCTCTGCGGAGCACTTCAAATTGCTCACGCAATGCCCTCTGGTTATTGACTAGGGTAACTGTCTCCTGGAGGTGCTTACATCCCTCACCTCCAAAGAGACCAGGACCTGTCATAGGCATACGCAGCAGCCTATTATACAAATCCTGGGACGGGCACAAGTTATCAAGTTACAGACCGGGTTAAACAGTCCAAAGCCAAGTTAATTCCATCTTGGATGGCTCCCTGGACAGTCACCGGACAAGGCTGGTGCAATGTGGATGCTGTTACTACCCCCTGTAACAGCTGTGAGATGTGCGAAAGCACTGAGATAGACGCCCTCGAACTCTCCTCCGCATTGCGCAAATCGGTGTTAGCCGAATGCAAAGCGTTCGAGCACAGCGCTCCCATGTCAGACCGGGAACCTGGCCACGTATCTTCACCTAGCGCAGCGTGATCATCCGCGCTTGGCTTAGGCACTACACCATATAACTGATATTGATCAGCTACAATACAGCATCGCTTTACTACCTTGCGAGGGGCCTTCGCTAGACTCCATGCGCCTTAATGGACGTCTCCGCCGCAGTGAACATATCAACAATATGATCAGCTAATGGCAGAGATGGCATAGCGGTAACAGTCGGTTTACCTACCAGCCACGGGCACTGGTCCCATTGACTGGCCGACTGATCCAGAGCACGACCTGGCCTGACGTTGATTAGCCACTGACACGCGTCAGACCAGTCTTCCTCTGTGGCCACCTGCGAATGCTCTACAAGACGAGGGCCTTCGTCATCCTCCTGAGCAATCGCAGGCATGTGTGTGGCTGGAGGAACTGATACGCCTGGCAAGCCAGAGAAAGCATGCGGGCCTGAAAGAGCAGGCATGCCAAACTGACTGGCTTGACCAGGAGCAGGCGCCGTGGTATTGCGTGTGGAAAATTTTGCCACACCATGGCCCTGGCCAGCACCTGCCACACCATCGGCAAGCCGAGGTATGCGGTAAAACTGGCCATCAGATCCAGCCCGGGCTACCTTCTGCGCCCCGTGAATGCTACTCCTGTGTGAGTAGTCCCATGGACAATGTCGCCCGCATTCCCTGCGAGGGGTGCACGTATGTCAATGTCCATCGCCACGGCGCCAGATGGAGAACCCAGCAGATAATCCTCTTCTTCCTGGCCAGAAAGATTAGACTCCAGCAAAGAATGCTAACCTGGACTGGCCAGGAAAGGTACCATAGGAGGAACTGGTACCTGCAGGGTGCGGATAATCCTGGCCTGAGAAGAAGGCACCAGGCTCCAGTGACACCTGTCCACGAACAACCGGTGCGGCAAGCCTGCTGCCAGTGTTCTCATAGTGGATTTCACCCTCTATTAGGGCCACCTCTGAATCATGGACGAAAACTGGTAGGTCCCTAGGTAGTATCGATTCAGAGGCGGGGATTATCTGCTCCGGAGTAGCTGCAGAGGACAACGAAAGATTTAAACCAGGAAGCATGCCACGAAGCAACTCTGGGACCAAATCCTTAATTGTCCTCTTCATCTCTCCCATATTTCTCAATACGGAAGGCCTCCATATCCATAGAGGACGAGGCCTCCCTAATACTTTTGATATTGCTAAATATCGGCTTTCACTCAATAAACACTCAGATTAAAACAGTTAGGTGCCCCTACTGGGCAGGGAGTCAGAGTGTAGTCTGGCGGATGCCAGCCCCACCACCGCGCATGCGCAGACTAGCACTTCCTCTGACTAATTTATTGGCTGATACACATGCAACTATTAAGAGCCTGAAGACCGAGCCTCTGTGGGGTGGAGAGGCCGGGTCCGTATCTAGGGAGGTAAGTATCAACTCTCTCGTGAAAAAAGAAATCCTTGATTTCGTTTATTTCACATCAAGAGTATACTTACCTCCCTAATACTTTTGATATTGCCAGAATTCGACAGTGAATTCGGCGGGAGGGAGGCGAGGTCAAAAGACCAGCTCATCCCTATACGCTTTTCTGCGTTTAAGGCACTTAAACTTCTGAAACTGTATGAAAAAACAGTCAGGATTTGACTAACCATCGGATAACACTACCGATGTATGAGAGATGACCGAATGTCATATGCGCTCCCCCCCCTCCTTCCTGGGAGGAAGAGTCGAATGACCTCAATGTCCTATACGCTCTCTACGTACAAGTGCCATGTACTACAGGACAGAGACGAAAAAGCTCTATTTTCGTATACTCTCAACAATGAACCACATAAATACACAAAACCATCATCATATTAATAACGGGTAACGTGACAAGACAATCAACAATGGACAACCCATGCACAAGACTGACCTTGTTGAAATGGCTGCTGACATCATCTTCCCATTGGTGAAGAATGATGCAGTCCCAAAAAAGTGGTTGTTTCCATAAATTAATTGTGAAATATATAAGCAATGAGGAAACCTCATCAAAAATATAAACCTAGTTATTTTTTCAAAATCGACAAGGCGAGAGGATTAGAGGTGTCACGGAGATAATGGTCTGTAAAACTTGACTCACAGTGCCACTGAGCCACCGACATAATATCATCCACAGGGACCCCATTAAATAGGGCGGTGGATGTCACTACGCCGCGGACACTGTGAGCCTTGGCCACGTCAACCTGCTTCCCGGTGGCGGATTTATGACAAAACTGAATGCATTCTACAATCCACCTGGAAATGGTGTCCTTAGAAGCCCTGCCATGGGGTTCAATATATGACAACCATAACGCCGACTGGTCGGTGCGCCACTCCAATGTACGTTGTTTGTACCGGAGAAGCGCCCGGACGGGACACCATGCTTTAGAATTAGGATCATATCTAGTTAAAGCAGGCAAAACAATAGGTTGACCTGGATATTTCAACGACTGATTCTTAGCCAAGAAATTAATCCTAGGTAGCAGCTTAAGGCCTTCCCCTGAAACCACAAAACGGTCATCCTCGGCTGATAAGGCATGAATTTCACTTCTACGCCTAGCCGAGGCCGCAGCAATTAAAAACACAGTCTTAAGTGTTAATAGTTTCATAGAAATGGAACTAAGTGGTTCAAAAGGCTTATCACCTAGTACTTGAAGCACTAGCGATAAACTCCAAGACGGAATCACAGGGGGATTCCTTGGTCTTAGATTGCCCATGCCTTTAATTAATACATTTAATGTATTTACTTCATCACTTCCCCTCTTAGCCAAGCAAGGAATAACAGACATTAAAGCTGACTTATAACCAGCAATAGAGTTAGGATTGAGGCTATAGGCATCATACAGGTGACAGAGGAAATCAGCTACTACCTGAATAGATGAATCCATTGGATCAATACATCTTTTTGAGCACCATTTTGCAAATCTGTTGATTTTATAATTATATGCTCTGGAGGTTGACCCCCTCCTGGCTTTGGCCATAAACATGGCTGCTTGCTCAGAAAAGCCCTCCTTAATTCTAGATTCCTTGACAACATCCACGCAGTCAATCTGAACATTGACGGATTGTTGTGAAGGGCCTTGCCCTGGAAGATAATGTCGTCCATCAGAGGCAGAGGAACCGGATTGCAGACCAGCAGATCCGTATACCATGATCGGCTTGGCCAATACGGGGCGATCAGAAGCACTTGGCATTCCTCCTGTCTGATTTTCTGAAGAATTTTTGGAATCAGGATTGCTGGAGGGAATGCGTATGCATACATTCTCCCCCAGCTGATAGCTAACGCATCTGTTGCGAAAGCGCTTGGATCCGGAATCGGAGAGATGTACGTCGTCATCTTCGCATTCTTCTTCGTTGCGAACAAATCGATGTTGGGTTTCCCCCAATGGTCGAATAGACGATCCGCCACACATTGATTTAGTTGCCATTCCGTGGGTAAAACACTCATCCTCCGGCTCAATGAGTCTGCCAGCAGATTTAACCTTCCCGGAATATGAACTGCTTTCAAGGTAATCTGGTGATCCAGGCACCAACAAAGCAGTCCCCATGTCATCATACAGAGACTGGGCGACTTCGTTCCGCCCTGGCGGTTTATGTAAGTCACAACAGTTGAGTTGTCTGAACGAATAAGAACAATCTTGCCCTGAACTTTCTGTAAGAAATGTTCCAGGCCCAGGACTACTGCTCTTAGCTCCAGTAGATTTATATGTTCCTTTGACTGTTCCAGATTCCAAAGCCCTGATATCGTGGATTCTTCCAGGCAAGCTCCCCAGCCCTCCATCGATGCATCTGTATACACAGTCACCTGAGGGTGGGGAGGGGTTAGCATAACCCCCACCAAGAGATTCGCTGTGTCCAACCAGCATTGCAGGTGATGAATCAGAGGCGCCAACACTGACACGTTCGAGTCCAGCGAACCTGTACTCTGGGTCCATTGTGTCATGAGAAATAACTGGATCAGCCGCCTGCGTAAGGCGGCCTGAGGAATGACTGGTTCCAATGAAACCATCAACCCCAGCATTCTCAAGTAAACCCGTGCCAGGACATGACGACTGTCGCACACTGACTGAATCAATGAGATGAGTTTTTGAACTCTCTCCTGAGTAGGAAAAACATATCCTGTCTCTAGATCGAAGAACATCCCCAGGTAAACAAACTTCTGGGATGGAGTCAGCTCTGATTTTGGGAAATTGATCATCCAGCCCAAGTCTGTGAGAGTCTTCAAAACAATCTCCAGACTGGCCGATAAACTTTCCTGGGTGTGCGCTTTCAACAGCCAGTCGTCTATGTACGTGTAGACTGCTATGCTTCTCCTGCGGAGGTATGCGGTGATCGCAAGAACCACACGGGTGAAAACCCGAGGAGCCGTGGAAATTCCGAAGGGTAACACCCTGAATTCCCACTGTCTGCCCTGGAATGCAAATCTCAGGAAGCGACGGAAACTCCTGTGTATGGGGATGTGGAAATAAGCGTCCTTCAAATCTATCGACGCTGTCCACATTCCCCTCTCTAACCCCGCCAACACCGAGCGCACAGTCTCCTTCTTGAAACTGGGCATCTCTATGAACTTGTTCAATGGCTTGAGGTTGAGAATTGGTCTCCACCCTCCGGTGTTTTTTGTTACTAAGAACAGGGTTGAATAGAAGCCCGGACACCTTTGTGCCGGCTGAATAGCTCCTTTTTGTATGAGGGAATTTATTTCCTCCTCGATACACAACCTTTGCTCTGGATCTCTCGGATTTGGAGTCCAGATCGGCACTAGAGACAGTCGGGATGGCGGGCCTGTCATCCAATCGGGATGCTACCCGACTGAAAGCCATCGCAAGACTAAACGGTCCTGAGTTAACCGTTCCCACTCTTGCATGTGGTCGGCTAGCCGGCCTCCCACCGGTCCACCTAGGGATAGAGGTGGACATAAGGAGTGCAAGAGCGGCACTGTCTCCTTTGCCAGAAACACCGGAGCGGTTCTCACCGCGGTAACCGTCCCTTCAGGAACGATTACCACGCCCAGATCCTCGCGCGCCACGACCAGCACCGCGCGCACCTCGGTGCGCGGGCGGCTGCCTGGCTGACTGCGCCTGAGGAGTCTGCGCCCCCCTCGCTGCTGGCCGAATCGCACGCGGCCGAGGCCGACGCTGCGATGGTGGTTGGCCTCTGACCTGGCCACCACCACCTCGAGCCTGCAGGGGACGATACACAGGGGGTGCGGCGCGAACGTTAGCACGACGAAGCACCTCAAACTGCTCGCGCAGCGCCCTCTGGTTATTTACCAGAGTAACCGTCTCCTGGAGGTGTCGACATCCCTCACCTCCAAAGAGACCAGGACCTGTCATAGGCGTACGCAGTAGCCTATTGTACAGGTCCTGGGACGGGCACAGATTGTCCAAGGCAAATGTGCGCCTTGCCCGGACACTCCTGGTCACCGCCCGAGTCATACAGTCCAGCGCTAGGTTGATACCATCCTGGATGGCTCGCTGGACTGTGACCGGACTTGGCTGGCGCGATGCGGATGCTGTTACTACCCCTTGTAACAGCTGGGAGACGTGGGACAGAGCGGCAATCGAAGCCCTCCCACTCTCCTCCGCATCACGCAACGCGGTATTTGCTGAACGCAACGCGTTCGAACACAAGACTCCCGTGTCAGAACGGGAGCCTGGCCGCGCATCCTCACCCAAAGCCGCGCGGTCATCCACGCTCGGCTTAGGTACCACACCGTACCGCTGGTAATCCAGGGGCACGATGCGGCAACGCCTGGCCACCTCGCGCGGGGCCTTCGCGAGACGTCCACTCGACTTAATGGACGTCTCCGCCGCCTCGAACATGCCAGCGGTAGAGAAGGCATAGCATTAGCAGTAGGCTTACCAGCTAACCACGGCCTGTGGTCACGCTGGCTAGCCGACTGCTCCACGGGCAGATCTGGCCTAACACTCACCAACCACTGGCAAGCGTCAGACCAATCCTCCTCCGTGGCTAGCTGCGAGCGCTCTACAAGACGGGGGCCTTCGTCTTCCTCCTGAGCACAAGCAACAGAGCTTGACGGCGGATACGCTGATACCCCTGGCAAGCCAGGGAGAGCATGCGGGCCTGACAACACCGGCATGCTAATCTCACTGGCTTGACCAGGAGCAGGCGCCGTGGTAGAGCGTGGGGCACATACCGCCCCACCACGGCCCCGGCCAGCACCAGCGACACTCTCGGCAAGCCGAGGTATGCGGTAACGCTGGCCCTCAGCGCCCAGGGCCACAGTCTGAACCGTGGATTCTACCCTTGCGTGAGTAGAACCGTGGAATAAGTCGCCTGTATTCCCCGCGAGGGGTGCACAGACGTCATAATCCATGGCCACGTCCTCAGACGGCGACCCCAACAGGTAATCCTCATCCTCCTGGCCAGACAGATTAGACTCCGGGTCAGCAAAGAGAGCTAACCCGGACTGGCCAGGGAAGGTGCCATAGGAGGTACTGGCACCTGCGGCGTGCGGATACCCCTGGACTGATAAGCAGCCCGCGGGTTCCAGCGACAACCGTCCACGGCCCCTCGGCGCGGCACTAAGCCTGCTGCCAGGGTCGTGGAACGCCCCCTCTAATGGGGGCCACTTCTGAATCTTCGAACAACGGAAGCGTACTAAGGAAAGGTGAATCAGAGGTGGGATTACCTGCTCCGAAGCAGATGATGAGGACAGCAAAGGATTTGGTCCAGGAAGCATGCCACGAAGCAACTCTGGAACCAAATCCTTTATTGTCCTCCTCATCTCTCCCAACATCTCGGTCCGGAAGGCCTCCATGTCCACCGCGGACGAGGCCTTCCTCTTACCCTTCTTACTCACACCCTCTCTTTTCTGCTTCTTCTTCTCCTCCTCCACCACCTTGTCCTTCGCCTGCAAGCACAAGAATTCGGACATTAGCTCGCCCCCCCCCAGTGCTTACATATCTCGCAATTAAGCAAGGGACCACAGGGGCTACACTGATAACAGAGATGAGGCACAAACTTGTCCTTCAAAAATCGTCCACAGGACGCATAACCAGGTCTCTGAAACAGGGCAAAGGACGAGGAGTATGAGCAATCTAGTTAAGCTCAGAAACTCAACCAACTCAAGAGAAGGAAATGATCATAAAGATCAATATTCATCAGAAAACCAGCTTTGGACAAACTTTAATTGTTAATAAAGAGCAAGGCTGATTATGACGTCATTAATCCTATGACAGGAAAAAATCGATCCCCAACAAACATCCAAGTGCAAGGACGAATTGTATCTCTAACCAGAACATGTGCAGAATGGACATTTCGACTACACAACCATCAGATATATACTGATAACAATGGCAAATACTGTTAATTATCTCCCTTTCCTCTCTAAATAATTAACATCACCTCATATCAATAATTAGATACCTGACACTTTGTATAGACAAACCATCCAACGTGATGAACTGGAGCACTCCACCAACTGAACGCCTCTTAACTCTCTCCACCTCTAGGGGAAGGAATTGGATCAAGAGGGCAAAGTGAGAAGACCTTTATACTAGGCCTCCGACTCACTGGACATAAAATTTTTGGTTAGATAACCTAACAGTATTAGTAGGAAATGGAACCATGGTGGAGAGAAACAAACCCTCTGCTGATGTGATGTCCATTACATATCGTCACACAGACCTGTGGACATAAACACAAAGAGAGATTAGTATTATATAGCACCTAGTTGAAATAAACCAACTAAACAAGGCACTTATCACGGTAAACGCGAGTCCCGGAAACACATTACACCGGGGAAAAAACTCGCTAATTTTACTAGAAGTCACCTGATTTAAAGGTCCTGGGCCCTCCTCTGGCGAAGTCATCCTTTCTGCCATCTATATCAGGGATAATCACTTCCAAATTCACACAAAAAGACTATGAATTGAGTAAAGAAAAGCTCTAGCACAAAAACATGTGTAGACTCTCTGCCAATAAATTAGCAAAGAGGAAGTGCTAGTCTGCGCATGCGCGGTGGTGGGGCTGGCATCCGCCAGACTACACTCTGACTCCCTGCCCAGTAGGGGCACCTAACTGTTTTAATCTGAGTGTTTATTGAGTGAAAGCCGATATTTAGCAATATCAAAAGTATTAGGGAGGTAAGTATACTCTTGATGTGAAATCATCATAATCACCTTGGCTGTGAGTGGTAATCACAGCAGATATAGAAAACAGCATGATGGATGGATAGATGAATGTTATCATAATCACCTTGGCTGTGAGTGGTTATCCCAGCAGATAGAGAAAACAGCATGGATGAATGGATAGATGGATGTTATCATAATCACCTTGGCTGTGAGTGGTAATCACAGCAGATATAGAAAACAGCATGGATGAATGGATAGATGGATGGATGGATGGATCTCATCATAAACACATTGGCTGTGAGTGGTAATCCCAGCAGATATAGAAATCAACATGGATGGATGGATGGATAGATGGATGAATGGATGGATGAATGTTATCATAATCACCTTGGCTGTGAGTGGTAATCCCAGCAGATAGGGAAAACAGCATGGATGAATGGATAGATGGATGGATGGATGGATCTCATCATAATCATCTTGGCTGTGAGTGGTAATCCCAGCAGATATAGAAAACAGCATGGATGGAACATTTGATGGTTGGATGGATGGATGGATGAATGGATGGATGGATGAATGTTAACATAATCACCTTGGCTGTGAGTGGTAATCCCAGCAGATATAGAAAACAGCATGGATGGATGGATAGATGAATGGATGGATAGATGAATAGATGGATGGATAGATGGATGGATGTGATCATAATCACCTTGGCTGTGAGTGGTTATCCCAGCAGATATAGAAAGCAGCATGGATGGATGGATGAATGTCATCATAATCACTTTGGATGTGAGTGGTAATCCCAGCAGATATAGAAAACAGGATGGATGGATGGATGGATGGATGGATGGATGGATGGATGAATGAATGAATGAATGAATGAATGAATGAATGAATGAATGAATGAATGAATGAATGAATGAATGAATGGCTGGCTGGCTGGATGGATGGATGGATGGATGTTATCATAATCACCTTGGCTGTGAGTGGTAATCTCAGCAGATATAGAAAACAGAATGGATGGATGGATGAATGGATGGATGGATGGATGGATGTTATCATAATCACCTTGGCTGTGAGTGGTAATCCCAGCAGATATAGAAAACAGCAGAGTACAACAAGCATAAGCATGCGTCTTTTCTTCAGAAATTCTCGATTCTCATCAATGAGGGCTGTGATGACGGTTTCAACACTTGTGGCTTGAGTACTTAAGCCCATGAATGTGAGCATAAGAAAGAAGACAGTAGACCACAATGGCGACACAGGTAATAATGATATTGCCTCTGGATAGACGATAAATGCAAGACCCATATCTAGAGAAAAACAGAAAATAATAAGACAAGAAACTTATGAGTGTCCAATGTATTTATTGAATTGAATTAATGCATAAAGAAATTTGTTTAAGAAATGAGCGAGAGAGATTGTCAGGAGGGGTGGGTTGGTCAGAGTACACAACTGAAATGCCTGATTCGGTTATTTCCAAAAGTAGTCATATCTTGGCCTGCAAATGGACATTGCGCAAGATTAGTATAGAGGCTGATATTGGCAAACCTAACTAGTAAAAGGCAAATTTTTACCATTGTAGAGGCTGTTTTGGCCACCTTGACCATTAAGATGCTAAATATTGATTTACCTGATATGAGTGCATATTCTAGCTTTAAAAAATGAGTGTCATGAAGTGTAAAATGCAGCACCAGTTATAACTAACAGAGGGATTCATGTCTAGCCATGCCCCGGCCCATCCATTTGCAACAAGGCTCCGCCATTTTTTTTAGTGTATTGGGATCAATTTATACACGTTGAACGCCAAATTCTCAGAATCCCATTTTCAAGGGAATTATACAAATAAGCTGTTGAATATTTTGAAACTAAGTTGACTTGGTGCTGTTAATGTCTATGGCAGCATCAGGACCCAGCCAAATTAGTTTCAAAATATTCAAAAGAGTGTTTATTAAATAGTAAATCAATCCAAGACAGTTCGCACACTTGACGGACTATTCTAGTTTCATGACATTAAATTATGATTGTGACGTCAGCCTACATGCGACGTAATTGATTATGATGTCGCATACTTGAGTGACAGATCAGATTCATTCATTATCATATGTTTATGTATGAGAAGATGTTTGTACCTGACTTTATGACATGATCAACTGTGGTCTTCAGTTCCTCGCTCAGGACACCGATCATTGCAAAGATAGCAAATCCTGACAGTACACTCATCAATGTATCACCAAGACACACTAATATCGCATCTCTAGAAAACAACGGCAAATTTATATACTGTCTGATTGGTACAGGAATTTCAATGTGTAATAACTCTGGACCTGTCATCTATATCAGAGCCAAATGTAAATGTCTTCTTACACTCTGCAAGCTTAAGGGTAAATGGCATACCAATTTTGGTCGAATTCTGTCTCAGAGTTTCGGAGGAGATGCATTACAATCAATTTCTTGACCTTTTAACCCCTCTCCCTCACACCATGGGAGCGGGCCCAGTGTAAATGTCCTCTTGCAATCCACACTCATATGGGTAACTATGGGGGTGGATCCAAATTTAAATATGCTGTTGCACACTGTACTCATATGGGTAACACACATATGAAATTTGGTTGATGCACACACGCATGCACGTGCATGCACACACACATGCACATGCGCGCGTGCACGCGTGCACGCACACACGCGCACACACACACACACACACACAGGCACCACAGCATAATAACCCATTTTCTTCGAAAAATGTGGTGATAAAAAGAATGGAAAATAAGAATGTGAAATCTCAGTAGATGACGTATTAAAGTATGTTGTGACATACCTGTAGACATTATTGTGGAACTTATTATAGCTGGACAGTGTAATGAGACCACCCCAGCAGGTGGATAGAGAGAAAAACACCTGGGCAGCAGCATCTCTCCACACCCGTGGGGACTTCAAGGACTCCCAGTTTGGTGTGATGTAATATTTGATGCCGGCTAAACATCCGTCCATGAGCATGGCTCGTACCAGCAGAACGAGAAGGCTGATGTACGGAAATATCACAATCAAGTACATCACCTGTTAATGAGAAAAATGTATACCTGGATAAAAAATTTAAAAAACAGTTTATTTATTCCGTTTGTGATTAAGAAAATAAGAATTTTTGCTTCGTGAATCTCTATTTGTGGGACAAAAGAAAGCTTTCTTAGAAAATTTAGCACTAGAAAGACTGGCCCGGTTATGGAGACAGTCATTCTAGTGACACATTTTCAGAAATAGTCTTCTTTTGGCATGCGAGTCAGCATTTCTCAAGATAACTGCAGGCGAATTTGGCTAAAAATTAGATACTGTAATTTCCTGATTGTAATTGTGAAATTAGTTCTAAGTGACCTATTAACCTGTCAACACTCAAATTCGTTCAAGAAAATTTTTAATATTCTCAGAGAAAATGTCCATGTACAGACCAAGACATTATGGTTGAAAATTAACCTCTGAAATGACTAGCTTAGTTATCGAGACAATCATTCCAGTGCTAAATTTAAAAAAATGGTCTTCTCTTGGTCTGCAAATGAACAGTTCTCAAAACCACTTCAGAAGCCGTATTGAAGTGTTGAATATTCTTATGTTTAAATAGTAAATCAATTTACACCTACCTTTCCAGATGATTTGATTCCCTTGACGAGACACACAAATATGATCACCCAGACAAGTAACAAGCAGAGTGCCAGCTGCCATCTAACTTCATCCAGATTTTCAATACCACCGGTTACATTCAGGAAGGAGAGACTGTCAAGTTTAAAAGATATTCATAGTTATTATTCATACGTCTAATAGTAAGTTATTAGGACAGAATCAAAAAAGCATCCGCTTTTGTTTCTACGAGAATTCTTAATACTTATCAGATGTACTATTATGATAATGTCTATTATCTAGTATAGCTCAAAATAAACAATTAAAACTCCGCACTCTCCTGGTCCTGCCCATACTGTGTCCGGGAATACCATAGCCCCAGGTACCGAGTCAATTCCCACTCACGGCCAGATTTGTCTTATATTTGCCTTGACAAATAGGGAAAGCAGCTCAGCCTCACCTCAGCGGGGCGGCTGAGGCAGGGCCATAGTACATCTCGTAAGTATTAAGAATTCTCGTAGAAACAAAAGCGGATGCTTTTTTGATTCTACTTCGATTATTACATACCAGATGTACTATTATGATAAACTCCGGATTTCAACAGCCAAGAAATACCGGTGGGAGGTGAGGCTCGAACCAGCACTCATCTACCACCCAACAGAGAAGGTTGTGAAGAGACTAGAACCCTGGCATATGCTTGGGTTCTGCCATCTGACTCATAGAGTGCTAAACTTCCATGGTCTAGACCGCGCTCCCCACCCTCTTTTGTCCACTGTCGAAAAGGGGATGCAACACCCACTAGACCCGTGTCAGTCCCAAGTCTCCGCTAGGGCAGTCCAGTAGAGTGCAAAGAAGCTACTACAACTTCTAATTTTGAAAAAATATCAGTATATTGATTAAGTTTTCAAATTGGAATGAGTCTAATGTCTGTTTGAGAGGATAAGTATACTCTTACACCAGACTATTTACCTAAGCAGTCTGGTATTTCGACTGTAAGTAAATTATTTATAGTCACTTAATTAATGTAAACACGCGCCATTTTGAGTGCTTGGTCTTTTCTTGATCATCACAGGAGCTCGGCCCAATCCACAGTCGTTCTCAGGTCATGTGCATGGCCATTGTTCAGTGCAAGTGGAAGAACTTGTGATGTGTGCGAAACAGTGGTCGGATGTGGCTTAGTTCGGATTCGATAAATTGCCGACGGCTACAGGATTAAGTGCGCTGGAGATGTCGTGAAGGTAGAAATCAGTGAATGACAACTTGGCATGCCATTGTGCTACAGACATCACCTCCTCTAACGAGACACCCGTATAAAGGGCCGATGCTGCTGCTAGTGCTCGGACCTGATGGGCATTCGCACGATCAATCTGCTTTCCTGTAGCGATTTTGTGCGACATCTGAATAGCATCGACTATCCAACGAGAAATGGTATCTTTCGAGATGCGCAAATGTGGAACTTTGAGACATAACCACAGAGATTTCGGGTCATCTCTCCACTCCTCAGTACATTTCTTATACATTTTCAGACATCTGACAGGACACCAAGCAGAAGAGTTTGGGTCATGTCTAGTTAAACTTGGCAAATTTATCGGCTGTCCTGGATATTTAAGTGACTGATTCTTTGCCAGGAAACAAAGACGTGGAAGTAATCTTAAACCTTCACCCGTGACGACAAAACAGAAAAGGGATCGATATCTCTTCCCTTACACCACTCTGAAAATTTGTTGATTCTATAATTATATGTTTTAGTGGTTGAACCTCTTCTGGCTGAAGCGACAAACTTCACTGCTTGCTCAGAAAAGCCACCCTTAATTGCATGCTGCTTGATAACATCCATGCAGTCAATTTGAACATTTCTGGTCTGTCGTGTTCTGAGAGATTAGATCTATTCTGTCTGGAAGAGGGATTGGATTGTAGACCAGAAGGTCCAGCATATCCGTAAACCATGATCGGCCTGGCCAATAAGGGGCGATCAGTAGCACTTGGCACATACCCTCTCTTATCTTTGCCAGAACTTTTGGGATGAGTATCGTTGGAGTATACGCATACACGTACATTCCCTTCCAACTTATCGCCAGTGCGTCTACCGCTAGAGCTAGCGGGTCCGGGATCGGTGACACATATGTGACCATCTTTGCGTTTTGTTTCATCGCAAACAGGTCCACATTTGGCATGCCCCAATGTTTGAATAGAACCTCTGCTACCGATTGGTTGAGCTGCCATTCTGTCGGATGACAAGCCGTCCTTCGACTGAGAGCATCCGCTAAGATGTTCAGTCTTCCTGAAATGTGTGCTGCCCGAAGAATAACATTCCTCTCTTGGCACCACAGCAGAAGGTTCCAAATCATCATGCACAACTCCGGTGATCTCGTCCCACCTTGGCGGTTTAAATAAGACACCACTGTTGAGTTGTCTGTCCTCACTAGGACAATTTTGTCTCGGATTAAGCTCTCGAACTTTCGATGTGCTAATGTCACTGCTAATAATTCGAGAACATTAATATGTTTCTGCGCATTGATCCGATCCCATTCCCCTGACACTGACTGATCATCCAATACCGCTCCCCAACCTGTTGTCGATGCATCTGTGAAGATGGACATCTGTGGTTGAGGAGGTTGTAGAGGAACACCTCACAGGAGATTCTGTTCTGATAACCACCACTGAAGGTGGAATATCAATGGGTTTTTTACTGGTATCCTCAGAGATAACGGATCCATTCTCTGAGACCAGAATGACATTAAATACATCTGAATCAGCCTGCGCCTGAGTGCCGCATAAGGAACCACTTTCTCCAGAGACTAGTAAACCCAGTATTCTGAGAAATTGGCGCGCCTGGCTAGAGAAACTGACTCCAGAACTGCAATCAGGCTCTTGACTCTGCTCTCCGCCGGAAAAGCTACGCCGTCCCCGAGATTGAAAAATATTCCCAGATAAACAAACTCCTGGGATGGAGTCAACTCTGATTTCTCTAGATTCACAATCCATCCTAGATCCTTTAGTAAGGCTAGGACTACCTGTAGATTGTTGCGCAGAGTGACTCGATTTCCCGCCTTCAGCAGCCAGTCATCTATGTAAGTATGAACAGCTATGTTTCTCTTGCGAAGATAAGAAGCCATGGCGAGAACCACTTTGGTGAAGACCCTCGGTGCTGTGGTCAGGCCGAATGGAAGCGCATTGAATTCCCAAACATTGTCTTGGAATGCAAAGCGAAGGTATTTCTGAAAAGGAATTGACATTGGAATATGAAAATAAGCATCCTTCAGATCTATCGACACTGCCCACATGCCTTTTCTCAGCCCTGTCATCACCGCTGCTACAGTCTCCATCTGAAATTTGGGAGAAAGAATAAACTTGTTCAACGGTTTGAGATTGAGAATTGGTCTCCATCCTCCGGTACGTTTCGGAACGAGGAACATCATCGAATAGAGGCCTAGGGATGACTGATTGCAGACTAGATGAATCGCGTTCTTCTGCTGAAGAGATTCTATTTCTGAGCAAATGGCATCTAGACAATCGGATTCCCTTGGAATGGGAGTCCACACTGGAGTCGATGTTAACGGAACTAACGATTGACGGAAGAGCCAGTCCGGTTCGTAGCCATTTCTTAACCACTGACAGACTAAACAATCTCACACGACCTGTTCCCATTGGCTTGAGAACAGTTGAAGTCTGCCTCCGACGGTAGGAATCTGCACACAGCTGGTGGTCAAGTTTGCACGATAAGACGTTAAATCGCATGGGTGAAGATTCTCGACTCCCTTCGTTCCTGACATCACCGGAAATGATTCCGCCGGAAATCCGTCAGGACCGGCCTCCACGCGGCTTCTTGGAATATGACGGTCCGGAACCGCCACCACGGTTATCCTTACGGTAACCGCTGCGGCCCGAACGGCCACCCTTCCTGTCATCCTCATACAGCCTCTTATTAGAGGACTTGTATGAGGATGAACGGCCAGGTCCCTGAGATCCGGATGCCCGATGGGCATCACGGCCAGAGGGACGGAAGGGCGATCTCTGGCGCTGCCTCTGCTGCTCGTGCCGATGCTGTTTATAGGACTGCTGCGGCTGTGTCCTCTTAGTCGACTTCCACGACTTGCCGACTACTTCCTCTTCAGCAACCATTGACGCGACCTTGGATAAGGCTTGTCATGCCGAGCCGCCGAACAAGCCTGGACCAATGAAAGGCGCAGAAGACAATGCATCCCTCATCTCAGGTCCTGGTTCTACACAATTGCGAACCATTCTCCGTCGCTCTGCCAACGATCTGGTGATCACCCTGGCCAGGCAATCTTGGGACAAGCGCATGGTGTCCCGAACAGCTCTGGGAGCAGCATCTGGCACTTGTCCACCTTCCGCCACGCAGGTCGGCATACCCTGCAGGACGGTACTTCCATGCGAGAGCGCAGCCATGGCTGCCCTGGCCGCATCTTCAATGCTCATTGAACGAAAATCTTTATTGGCTTGGGAAACTAAAGGACGAGAACGCCCCTTAGATTTTCCAGCCAACGGCCTATTCAGTGCCTCTCACTCCCCAACGGAAAGCCGTGGAACCCGGGCATACTGATGGTAGGCCTGCTTAGGAAAATGGACCCTACTCCTTATCCCCTTCGGGGCCTTGGGCAACGCATACTCTGGCTGAACCAGACGATATGCCGCAAACTCAAACATGTCGGAAGTCTGCGTGTCCAAAGGGAGTGTCGGCATGGCCGAAGAGCCACTTGACAGAGCACTAGCCGCGCGCTCTGACATCCGTTCCATCGCCGGATCGTGCTGAGATCCTAGATCCGATGCCAACCCGAGACGGTCGGACATCCGACCAAGGACCTGCACCCATTCAGCTTAGGTGCAGAAAGCGGATTCGTCCATCAAAGGACTACCGTTTTCATCCACCTTCTCACCCTTGGATGAGTAGGCCACCGACGATCCATGCTGAGAGCTATGGCCCGCACTTCTGCCAACAGGAGGCGCGTCCATAGCCCGACTACTAGCAGCATCGGTGTCCAACGAATCGCCGGACACGGATTCACCGCAGTCCATCGACTCCAGCACGGGAGCCGGGACCACAGCCGCTTGTACTACGGTAGGTGCCGGCATTCCAAGAGGAGCCGCACCTAACGCCGCCGGGATGCCGCTAGGAACCGTAAAACACGGTTCCACCGACAACACAGGTTGCACAAAATCCGGGTGGAAAATGCCTGACGGAACGTCGACATCACCACCCGCTTGGCAAAACCATACAAATCCCGAGGGAGATCCCTGGGATGTACTAGGCATATCCGTCAGCGAGATATATGGCATGCCGGAATCTTCCATTAGAAGATCTTCCTCATCCGCCGTCGGCTCTTGAGCCAAGGTCAGAGAAGGGACAGGTGCTCGTCCCTCCGCAGAACTAGCCGGACCGCCTAAAGGTTGCCCTGCACCAGCCTGCATCAATGGGATCGTGGACTGCAATGACTCAAACATTGCCTTGAACTGGGCCACCCATATGCCCAGTGCTGAATCCATACGTTCATTCAGACGACCTTCCAGTCCTCTCATCGACACCTGATCCAGCTTGGCCGCCTTGTCCCTGGCGATCCTCTCCAAATGCGCACGATGATCACGATCGAATTCCGCCACCATTTCCGATGACCACTTGGCGCACACATCACAGGGACTTCCCACCTTGCACTTAGCGCAAGCCACACAATGATGGCCTGAATACTTCCGCTTCATGAACCTGTTGCATTTGTGGCACATGTCCTGGTTCTTGGCCTTCTGCGAACACAGAGAAGAATTAAAACGCTGCACATGACAAACGATGACAAGCAATACGCATAATTGACTTGATTGTAAAATAGAATTACTTAGAAACATTAACTTTCTCTTAAATTAATGACAATCAAGCCTTTAGGCAGGAAATATTTGAAACTTTTTTGAGTGAAAATTAATAAACACAACTTGGAAGTTAACTAACGTTAAAACAGCCAAGAAATAAACGCCGATCGCTACAAACACCCTCGACAATGAAGCGAGGGCTAAAAATTGGCGTAAAACAGAGTGCATAGACACGCCAAGCCAAGCAAAATATCAATCATGGCACCGCCATCTTGGCTAAGGGCGCACCCATCTTAGAAGAAACCGAGTCGCAAGAGAAATTAACCGAGTACCCGGATTAAAACTAAAGAGTTAACGGGTACAGAGCGACTCCAACAATGGCTACCATTTTAAAACAATGTGCCAATTTAAGGAAATTTCAAACAGCCATTATGGCACGAATGTATAAATTCTAGATTGATACAACCTGGCCCTGTGATGATTTTCTTTTTTCCTCCATGAAGCGAACGATAATTCACGAATAACACGCTTAAATCCGCTTAAAATTGCAAAATTTTTAGCTAACAAAACATGGGACTATCCAAGAGCGCAAAATAGACGAATCTGACTGTGATTGGGAATTGACTCGGTACCTGCGGCTATGGTATTCCCGGACACAGTATGGGCAGGACCAGGAGAGTGCGGAGTTTTAATTGTTTATTTTGAACTAGACTAGATAATAGACATTATCATAATAGTACATCTGGTAAGTATTATTCGAAGTAGAAATAGTTACCGGTGTAATTAACTTGAAAATTTTCCTCTGGGAATTTAGATTTCATAGTTTCAAATTCGTTCCAATATGCATAAAACGTGGGTGGAGCTAAGCTAGAAATGGATTCCTATATTATAACCGATGTTTAGTTAAATTTAATTCAAACCAGTCATGCCATTTTGATCTGGTTTGCTGTGTTCTATACTCACTAGAAGTACTCTTCACCAGGGCTGTTGTGTCGCACATTGTTCACCTGGATGTCAGCCAGAGGGTTTGTCTTCTCCATCGATGACTCGTCATGAGAAATATCAGAATTCATAAACAATGAACCATTAGTCGCAGAGGAACCATTTGACTGATATGCATATTTCGTAGCACTGCACCCTGCAAGTAAATAGATTTTTTAAAAGCATTTAATGGTTAGGATTTGTCAAGAAAATTTAAATCTATTTAGTGAATTACCATTTTCCTTGCCAACAGAAGACAAATGAAAAAAAAATCTGTCCAATGATTTTCAAAAATCCTGTTCCCTTGATATTGATAACGATGGTAAGGAAAACCTTTTGACCAATTATGAAGATTAACCCTTTAACCCTCATATCAGCCAAAAACGGCCTTTGCAGTGGTCTTGAGAAATGTCCATTTGCAGACCAAGAAGACTATTTTTGAAAATTTACCACTGGAATGACTGGCTCGATAATCTCTTGGTCTGCAAATGGTAATTTCTATGAGAAAATTGAAATTTTCTTGAACAAATTCGAGGGTTAAAGGATTAAGCAGAAGTCAATCGTTCAGTCAAATTAATTACAAAATAATATTGACAGACTTATACATATATCATCCTATAACATCTAGAGCATGGGGGGGGGAAGGGGGGAATGAGAGGGGTGTGGAGGAATATATGGGCAGTCATCCGCTATGGTTGATGCAGAGCTGGTATAGCCAGTACTCCTCATGTCGTGGGGTATTCATGTCCCTATCAGATAGAGGTGACTTACATTTTGTGTTCCATGAGTTATGACATGATTCCCACGGGAGATTTGCAGACATCGATGAGAAGAGGTAGTGCATGGCCCAGGCGACCACCATGTTGTAATACACACACACCATGGCCGATAAAATTACCATGGCAAAGCCAAGTCCTGCCAACAAACACACAGCATATATTATTTACTCAGACATATAATTAGACAAATCACATGGGAGACTAAACGAAATCAAGGATTTCTTTTTTCACGAGAGAGTTGATACTTACCTCCCTAATACTCATTGATATTGCTAAATATCAGCTTTCACTCAATAAACACTCAGAATAAAAACAGTTAGGTGCCCCTACTGGGCAGGGAGTCAGAGAGCAGTCCGGCGGATGCCAGCCCCACCACCGCACATGCGCAGACTAGCACTTCCTCTGACTAATTTATTGGCTGACACACATGCAACTATTAAAAGCCTGAAGACCGAGCCTCTGTGGGGTGGAGAGGCCGGGTCCGTATTAGGGAGGTAAGTATCAACTCTCTCGTGAAAAAAGAAATCCTTGATTTCGTTTATTTCACTTCAAGAGTATACTTACCTCCCTAATACTCTTTGATATTGCCAGAATTCGACAGGGAATTCGGCGGGAGGGAGGCGAGGTCAAAAGACCAGCTCTTCCCTATACACTTTTCCGCGTTTAAGGCACTTAAACTTCTGAAACTGTGTGAAAACACAGTCAGGATTTGACAAAACCCTCGGTTAACACAAACCGATGGATGAGAGATGACCGAATGTCATATGCGCTTCCCCCCTTTGCTGGGAGGAAGACTCGAATGACCTCAATGTCCCATACGCTCTCTACATACCAGTGCCATGTACTATAGGACAGAGACGAAAAGGCTCCATTTTCGTATATACTCTCAATGATGAACCACATAAACACACAAACCATCACCATATTAATAACAAAGGGTCACATGACAATACGATCAACAATGAACAACACATGAACAAGACTGACATTGTTGAACTTGGCTGCTGACATCATCTTCCCAGTGGTGAAGGCTGATGCAGACCCAAAAAGTGGTTGTTCCCATTAATTAATTGTGATATATATAAGCAAAGAGGAAACCTCATCAAAAAATTACACCTTTAATTATTTTTTCAAAATCGACAAGGCGAGAGGATTTGAGGTGTCACGGAGATAATGGTTTGTAAAACATGACTCACAGTGCCACTGAGCAACCGACATAATATCATCCACAGGGACCCCATTAAATAGGGCAGTGGAAGTCACTACGCCGCGGACACTGTGAGCCTTGGCCATGTCAACCTGCTTACCGGTGGCGGATTTATGACAAAATTGGATACATTCTACAATCCACCGGGAAATGGTGTCCTTAGACGCCCTGGCATGGGGTTCAATATATGACAACCATAACGCTGACTGGTCGGTCCGCCACTCCGAAGTACGCTGTTTGTACTGGAGCAGCGCCCGGACGGGACACCATGCTTTAGAATTAGGATCATATCTAGTTAAAGCAGGCAAAAAAATAGGTTGACCTGGATATTTCAACGACTGATTCTTAGCCAAGAAATTAATCCTAGGTAGAAGCTTAAGGCCTTCCCCTGTAACCACAAAACGGTCCTCCTCGGCTGATAAGGCATGAATTTCACTCCTACGCCTAGCCGAGGCCGCAGCAATTAAAAATACAGTTTTAAGAGTTAACAGTTTCATAGAAATGGAACTAAGTGGTTCAAAAGGCTTATCACCTAGTTCCTGAAGCACTAGAGATAAACTCCAAGACGGAATCACCGGGGGATTCCTTGGTCTTAGATTGCCCATGCCTTTAATTAATACATTTAATGTACTTACTTCATCACTTCCCCTATTCGCCAAGCAAGGGATAACAGTCATTAAAGCTGACTTATAACCAGCAATAGAGTTAGGCTTGAGGCTATAGGCATCATACAGGTGACAGAGGAAATCAGCGACTACCTGAATAGATGAATCCATTGGATCAATACCTCTTTTTGAGCACCACTCTGCAAATCTGTTGATTTTATAATTATATGCTCTGGAGGTTGACCCCCTCCTGGCTTTGGCCATAAACATGGCTGCTTGCTCAGAAAAGCCCTCCTGAATTCTAGATTCCTTGACAACATCAACGCAGTCAATCGGAACATTGATGGATTGTTGTGAAGGGCCTTGCCCTGGAAGATAATGTCATCCATCAGAGGCAGAGGAACCGGAATGCAGACCAGAAGGTCCAGCAGATCCTTATACCATGATCGGCTTGGCCAATCTGGGGCGATCAGAAGCACTTGCCACTCCTCCTGTCTGATTTTCTGAAGAATTTTTGGAATCAGGATTGCTAGAGGGAATACGTATGCATACATTCCCACCCAGCTGATAGCTAACGCATCTGTTGCGAAAGTGCATGGATCTGGAATCTTCGCATTCCTCTTCGTTGCGAACAAATCGATGTTGGGTTTCCCCCAATGGTCGAACAGACGATCCGCCACACATTGATTTAGTTGCCATTCCGTGGGTAGAACACTCATCCTTCGGCTCAATGAGTCTGCTAGCAGATTTAACCTTCCCGGATATGAACTGCTTTCAAGGTAATCCTGTGATCCAGGCACCAACAAAGCAGCCTCCATGTCATCATACAGAGACTGGGTGACTTCGTTCCGCCCTGGCGGTTTATGTAAGTCACTACTGTTGAGTTGTCTGAACGAATAAGAACAATCTTGCCCTGAACTTTCTGTAAGAAATGTTCCAGGCCCAGGACTACTGCTCTTAGTTCCAGTAGATTGATATGTTCCTTTGACTGTTCCAGATCCCAAAGCCCTGATATCGTGGATTCTTCCAGGCAAGCTCCCCACCCCTCCCCACCCCTCCATCGAGGCATCTGTATACACAGTTACCTGAGGGTGAGGAGGGGTTAGCATAACCCCCACCAGGAGATTCTCTGTGTTCAACCACCATTGCAGGTGGTGAATTAGAGGCGCCAACACTGACATGTTCGAGTCCAGTGAACCTGTACTCTGGGTCCATTGCGTCATGAGAAATAACTGGATCGGCCGCCTGCGTAAGGCGGCCTGAGGAATGACTGGTTCCAACGAAACCATCAACCCCAGCATTCTCAAGTAAACCCGTGCCAGGACATGATGACTGTCGCACACTGACTGAATTACTGAGATGAGTCTCTGAACTCTCTCCTGAGTAGGATAAACATATCCTGTCTCTAGATCGAAGAACATCCCCAGGTAAACAAACTTCTGGGATGGAGTCAGCTCTGATTTTTGGAAATTGATCATCCAGCCTAAGTCTGTGAGAGTCTTCAAAACAATCTCCAGATTGGCCGATAAACTTCCCTGGGTGTGTGCCTTTAACAGCCAGTCATCTATCTACATGTGGACTGCTATGCTTCTCCTGCGGAGGTATGCGGTAATCACAAGAACCACACAGGTGTAAACCCGAGGAGCCGTGGAAATTCCGAAGGGTAACACCCTGAATACCCACTGTCTGCCCTGGAATGCAGATCTCAGGAAGCGACGGAAACTCCTCGCTATGGGGATGTGGAAATAAGCATCCTTCAAATCTATTGAAGCTGTCCACATTCCCTTCTCTAACCCCGCCAACACCGAGCGCACAGTCTCCATCTTGAAACTGGGCGTCTCTATGAACTTGTTCAATGGCTTGAGGTTGAGAATTGGTCTCCACCCTCCGGTGTTTTTTGTCACTAAGAACACAGTTGAATAGAAGCCCGGACACTTCTGTGCCGGCTGAATTGCTCCTTTTTGTATAAGGGAGTTTATCTCCTCCTCGATAGACAACCTTTGATCTGGATCTCTCGGATTTGGAGTCCAGATTGGCAGCAGAGACAGCCGCGATGATACCCGACTGAAAGCCATCGCAAGACTAAACGGTCGTGAGTCAACCGCTCGCGACTGAAAGCCATCGCAAGACTAAATGGTCGTGAGTCAACCGCTCCCACTCTTGCATGTGGTCGGCCAGCCGGCCTCCCACCGGTCCACCTAGGGAGAGAGGTGGACATCTCCTTCGCCAGAAACACCGGAGTGGTTCTCACCGCGGTAACCGGCCCATCAGGCACGATTACCACGACCAGATCCTCGCGCGCCATGACCAGCACCGCGCGCACCTCGGTGCATGGGTGGCTGCCTGGCTGGCTGCGCCTGAGGAGCCTGCAACCCCCTCACTGCTGGCCGAATCGCACGCGGCCGAGGCCGATGTTGCGATGGTGGCTGGCCTCTGACCTGGCCACCTCCACCTCGAGCCTGCAGGGGATGATACGCAGGGGGTGCAGCACAAACGCGCTCCCTACGGAGCACCTCAAACTGGTCGCACAGCGCCCTCTGGTTATTGACCAGAGTAACCATCTCCTGGAGGTGCCTACATCCCTCACCTCCAAAGAGACCAGGACCTGCCATAGGCATATGCAGAAGCCTATTGTACAGGTCATGGGATGCGCACAGGTTATCCAACGCAAACGTGCGCCTCGCCCGGACACTCCTGGTCACCGCCGAGTCATACAGTCCAGAGCCAGGTTGATACCATCCTGGATGGCTCTCTGGACTGTGACCGGGCTCGGTTGGTGTGATGCGGATGCTGTCACCACCCCCTGTAACAGCTGGGAGACGTGAGACAGCGCCGCAATAGACGCTCTCCCACTCTCCTCCGCATCCCGCAATGCGGCATTGGCCGAACGCAATGCGTTCGAACACAAAGCTCCCGTGTCAGAACGGGAGCCTGGCCGCGCATCCTCACCCAAAGCTGCGCGGTCATCCACGCTAGGCTTGGGCACCACACCGTACCTCTGGTAATCCACGGGCACGATGCGGCAGCGCCTTGCTACCTCACGAGGGGCCTTCGCGAGACGCCCATTCGCCTTAATGGATGTCTCTGCCGCCGAGAACATATCCACGATATGCTCTGCTAACGGCAGAGATGGCATAATGCTGGCAGTCGCCTTACCAGCTAACCACGGCCTGTGGTCATGCTGGCTAGCAGACTGCACCACGGGCAGGTCTGGCCTAACACTTATCAGCCATTGACAAGCGTCAGACCAATCCTCCTCCGTGGCTAACTGCGAGTGCTCTACTAGACGAGGGCCTTCGTCTTCCTCCTGAGCACACGCAGCAGAGCTTGATGGCGGATAAGCTGACAATCCTGGCAAGCCAGAGAAAGCATGCGGACCCGAAAGAGCAGGCATGGTAATCTGACTGGCTTGTCCAGGAGCAGGCGCTGTGGTAGAGTGCGGGGTAGCTATCAGCCCACCACGGCCCCTGCCAGCACCAGCAATACTCTCGGACCATCAGCACCATCCAGGGCCACCTTCTGAGCTGTGAATTCTACTCCTGCGTGAGTAGAACCATGGATCATGTCGCCTGTATTCCCCGCGAGGGGTGCACAGACGTCAAAATCCATGGCCACATCCTCAGACGGTGACCCTAACAGATAATCCTCTTCTTCCTGGCCAGAAAGATTAGACTCCGGGTCAGCAAAGAGAGCTAACCTGGACTGGCCAGGAAAGGTGCCATAGGAGGAACTGGCACCTGCGGCGTGCGGATACCCCTGGGCTGATAAGCAGTCAGCAGGTTCCAGCGACAGCCGTCCACGACCCCTCGGCGCGGCAAGCCTGCTGCCAGGGTCGTGGAATTCCCCCACTAATGGGGCCACCTCTGAATCATCGAAAACTGGTAGCGGCCTGAGGAAACCAGATTCAGAGGCGGGGATTATCTGCTCTGAAGCAGATGATGAGGACAATAAAGGATTTGGTCCAGGAAGCATGCCACGAAGCAACTCTGGAACCAAATCCTATATCGTCCTCTTCATCTCTCCCCGTCCTCTTCATCTCTCCCAACATCTCACTACGGAAGGCCTTCATGTCCACTGAGGATGAGGCCTTCCTCTTACCCTGTTTACTCACACCCTCTCTCTTTTGCTTCCTCTCCTCCTCCACAACCTTGTCCTTAGCCTGCAAGCATAAAAATTTGGTCATTAGCTCGCCCCCCCCATGCTTACATATGTCACAATTGAGCAATGGCCCACAGGGGCTACAATGAAAGCAAAGATGCGGGATAAATTTTTCTTTCAGAAAACGCCCACAGGTCGAGCAACCAGGTCTCTGAAACAGGACAAAGGACGAGGACAATGAGCAATTTAGTTAAAGTTAGAAACTCAAAACCAAACTAAAAGAGAGGGAAATGATCATAAGGATCACTAATCATCTGAAACCAGCGTTGGACAAAACTTTAATTGTTAATAAAGCGCAAGGCTGATTATGACGTCATTAATCCCATGACAGAAATTAAATCGATCCGAAACAAACATCCAGGTGTAAGGACGAATTGTATTCATAACCAGAACATCTTCAGGATAGATATTCAGACCACACAAACATCAGATACACAATGATATCAATGGCAATTACAGTTAAAAATAATTAACATCACCTCATATCATTAACTAGAATACCTGACACTTTGTACAGACAAACCATCCAACGTGATGAACTGGAACACTCCACCAAGACTACGCCTCTTAACTCTCTCCACCTTAGGGAAGGAATTGGATCAAGAGGGCAAAGTGAGAAGACCTTCATACGAGGCCTCCGAAAAACTGGACATAGACTTTTTGGTTAGATAACCCAACAGTATTAGTAGGAAATGGAACCTTGGTGGAGAGAAACAAACCCTCTGATGCTGTGATGTCCAATACATATCCTGACAGATACCTGTGGACATAAACACAAAGAGAGATTAGTATTATATAAGCACCATGTTGAAATAAAACAACTATACTAGGCGCTTATCACGGTAAACGCAAGTCCCGGAAACACATTACACCGGGAAAAACTCGCTAAAATATAATAGAAGTCACCTGATGGATAGGTCCTGTGCCCTCCTCCGGTGAAGTCACTCTCTCAGACATCACAACAGGTGTTCAAACTTCTATTTAACTGCTTAAAATTGACTTCGAATACAAGTGAAAAGCGTAAAGCACAAAGCATGTGTTCACCCTCTGCAAATAAATTAGCAAAGAGGAAGTGCTAGTCTGCGCATGCGCGGGGGTGGGCTGGCATCCGCCGGACTGCTCGCTGACTCCCTGCCCAGTAGGGGCACCTAACTGTTTTTATTCTGAGTGTTTATCGAGTGAAAGCTGATATTTAGCAATACCAAAGAGTATTAGGGAGGTAAGTATACTTTTGAAGTGAAAAGTCATACATTATAGGCAGATATTAAGTATGATTCAGAATTTCTATATTCAAATGTTTCTGTATATCTGTATTTTTCACCTACAGACAAATCTGAATATAGATGTTGTGACCCATACTGCTCACGAGACCGTCAGCCAAGTTTAATTAATGAAGAGTATGGTCCCTTTAACACTCATATATCAGCCAAAAGCGGCTTCAGCAGTGGTCTTGAGAAATGTTCATTTGCAGACCAAAAGAAGCCTATTTTTGAGAATTTACTACTGGAATGACTGGCTCGATAAGACAGCGAGTCATTCCATTGGTAACTTTTCAAAAATAGGCTTCTTTTAGTCTGCAAATGGACGTTTTCTATGAGAAAATTGAAATTTTCTTGAATAAATTTGAGGGTTAAAGGGCTAAGTCATATTTTGGAGAATTTCAGACATTCAAGATAACTAACTGACCATTACAATATATAGGAGTTCTGAAAACTACCATGCTCTGACAGCTTCATCCAATTTGGATGAAAATTATCCCAGCAGTTAATGAACATTAGTAGTAATTTCATGGAGATTTTTGTAGAATTCCAGATGGTTACCACAAAAATTGACCAATCAAATAGGTGTATAAGAGATCTGATGCCTAGGCAAGTTTGATTGAGATTGGTCAAGTGGTTAATGAGGAATAGTCTTTTAACCCTTTAATGGTCAAATTTGGTAAAAAAAATTAAATATCTGTTTAGTGAATGTCCATTCAATGGCCAAGAGAAAACAATTTCTGAAAATTTATCACTGGAATGACTGGCTCTGTTATTGAGCCAGTCATTCCAGTGGTACATTTTTTAAAATAGTCTTCTTTTGGTCCGCAAATGGACATTTCTTAAGACGACTACAGAAGCCGTTTTTGGCTGATATGAGTGTTAACGGTTTAACACTTTCACTGATAAATTCCCTGAATCTCAAGCTCAGAACAAACAAACAGAAACTTGCTGAATATTTTGAAATTAATATGACTGGCAAGGGCTTCTAGTCATATTAATTCCAGAACATTTAACAGAATATGCTAAGGGCTCTAGTCATATTAATTCCAGAATATTCAACAGAATATGCTAAACATCGTAAAGAATTTACATTTTCAGAAATTGACTGACAGGCAACAGACAACAGGTGACAGATGCTGCGGACATTTGCACCAACGGTGGTCATCACGACATAACGCTCACTTGACCCTAGAGGTCAGGTGAGTTAAAAATGAATGCGTTACCTGCATGTTTTTTTACCTTTGAAAAGAGGCACACCACTTCCAGATGGTGATTGGTCCTAGACTTGCGTACTGACCAAAAGCCAGCTCCATGTACACCAGAGGCATGCCACAGAACAACAACATTATCAAGTATGGGAACACACGTGTCATGCG
>CM067366.1:72230691-72292353 GCA_034401795.1 Chaetoderma sp. LZ-2023a | reverse complement strand
CACGACACGACGATGTTGTGAAATATATAAGCAATGAGGAAACCCCATCAAAAATATATGCCTAGTTATTTTTTCAAAATCGACAAGGCGAGAGGATTAGAGGTGTCACGGAGATAATGGTCTGTAAAACTTGACTCACAGTGCCACTGAGCCACCGACATAATATCATCCACAGGGACCCCATTAAATAGGGCAGTGGATGTCACTACGCCGCGGACACTGTGAGCCTTGGCCACGTCAACCTGCTTCCCGGTGGCGGATTTATGGCAAAACTGAATGCATTCTACAATCCACCTGGAAATGGTGTCCTTAGAAGCCCTGCCATGGGGTTCAATATAAGACAACCATAACGCCGACTGGTCGGTGCACCACTCCGCCGTACGTTGTTTGTACCGGCGAAGTGCCCGGACGGGACACCATGCTTTAGAATTAGGATGATATCTAGTTAAAGCAGGCAAAACAATAGGTTGACCTGGATATTTCAACGACTGATTTTTAGCCAAGAAATTAATCCTAGGTAGCAGCTTACGGCCTTCCCCTGAAACCACAAAACGGTCATCCTCGGCTGATAAGGCATGAATTTCACTCCTACGCCTAGCCGAGGCCGCAGCAATTAAAAACACAGTCTTCAGTGTTAATAGTTTCATAGAAATGGAACTAAGTGGTTCAAACGGCTTATCACCTAGTACTTGAAGCACTAGCGATAAACTCCAAGACGGAATCACAGGTGGATTCCTTGGTCTTAGTATTTACTTCATCACTTCCCCTCTTAGCCAAGCAAGGAATAACAGACATTAAAGCTGACTTATAACCAGCAATAGAGTTAGGCTTGAGGCTATAGGCATCATAGAGGTGACAGAGGAAATCAGCTACTACCTGAATAGATGAATCCATTGGATCAATACATCTTTTTGAGCACCATTCTGCAAATCTGTTGATTTTATAATTATATGCTCTGGAGGTTGACCCCCTCCTGGCTTTGGCCATAAACATGGCTGCTTGCTCAGAAAAGCCCTCCTTAATTCTAGATTCCTTGACAACATCCACGCAGTCAATCTGAACATTGACGGATTGTTGTGAAGGGCCTTGCCCTGGAAGATAATATCGTCCATCAGAGGCAGAGGAACCGGATTGCAGACCAGAAGGTCCAGCAGATCCGTATACCATGATCGGCTTGGCCAATCCGGGCCGATCAGAAGCACTTGGCATTCCTCTTGTCTGATTTTCTGAAGAATTTTGGAATCAGGATTGCTGGAGGGAATGCGTATGCATACATTCTCCCCCAGCTGATAGCTAACGCATCTGTTGCGAAAGCGCTTGGATCCGGAATCGGAGAGACGTACGTCGTCATCTTCGCATTCTTCTTTGTTGCGAACAAATCGATGTTGGGTTTCCCCCAATGGTCGAACAGACGATCCGCCACACATTGATTTAGTTGCCATTCCGTGGGTAAAACACTCATCCTTCGGCTCAATGAGTCTGCTAGCAGATTTAACCTTCCCGGAATATGAACTGCTTTCAAGGTAATCTGGTGATCCAGACACCAACAAAGCAGTCTCCATGTCATCATACAGAGACTGGGCGACTTCGTTCCGCCCTGGCGGTTTATGTAAGTCACAACTGTTGAGTTGTCTGAACGAATAAGAAAAATCTTGCCCTGAACTTTCTGTAAGAAATGTTCAGGCCCGGGACTACTGCTCTTAGCTCCAGTAGATTTATATGTTCCTTTGACTGTTCCAGATTCCAAAGCCCTGATATCGTGGACTCCTCCAGGCAAGCTCCCCAGCCCCCCATCGATGCATCTGTATACACAGTCACCTGAGGGTGGGGAGGGGTTAGCATAACCCCCACCAAGAGATTCTCTGTGTCCAACCACCATTGCAGGTGATGAATCAGAGGCGCCAACACTGACACATTCGAGTCCAGGGAACCTGTACTCTGGGTCCATTGTGTCATGAGAAATAACTGGATCGGCCGCCTGCGTAAGGCGGCCTGAGGAATGACTGGTTCCAATGAAACCATCAACCCCAGCATTCTCAAGTAAACCCGTGCCAGGACATGACGACTGTCGCACACTGACTGAATTAATGAGATGAGTTTCTGAACTCTCTCCTGAGTAGGATAAACATATCCTGTCTCTAGATCGAAGAACATCCCCAGGTAAACAAACTTCTGGGATGGAATCAGCTCTGATTTTGGGAAATTGATCATCCAGCCTAAGTCTGTGAGAGTTTTCAAAACAATCTCCAGACTGGCCGATAAACTTTCCCGGGTGTGTGCTTCCAACAGCCAGTCGTCTATGTACATGTGGACTGCTATGCTTCTCCTGCGGAGGTATGCGGTGATCGCAAGAATCACACGGGTGAAAACCCGAGGAGCCGTGGAAATTCCGAAGGGTAGCACCCTGAATTCCCACTGTCTGCCCTGGAATGCAAATCTCAGGAAGCGACGGAAACTCCTGTGTATGGGGATGTGGAAATAAGCGTCCTTCAAATCTATCGACGCTGTCCACATTCCCCTCTCTAACCCCGCCAACACCGAGCGCATAGTCTCCATCTTGAAACTGGGCGTCTCTATGAACTTGTTCAATGGCTTGAGGTTGAGAATTGGTCTCCACCCTCCGGTGTTCTTTGTTACTAAGAACAGGGTTGAATAGAAGCCCGGACACCTCTGTGCCGGCTGAATAGCTCCTTTTTGTATGAGGGAATTTATTTCCTCCTCGATACACAACCTTTGATCTGGATCTCTCGGATTTGGAGTCCAGATCGGCACTAGAGACAGTCGCGATGGCGGGCCTGTCATCCAATCGGGATGATACCCGACTGAAAGCCATCGCAAGACTAAACGGTCCTGAGTTAACCGTTCCCACTCTTGCATGTGGTCGGCTAGCCGGCCTCCCACCGGTCCACCTAGGGATAGAGGTGGACATAAGGAGTGCAAGAGCGGCACTGTCTCCTTTGCCAGAAACACCGGCGTGGTTCTCACCGCGGTAACCGTCCCATCAGGAACGATTACCCCGCCCAGATCCTCACGCGCCACGACCAGCACCGCGCGCACCTCGGTGCGCGGGCAGCTGCCTGGCTGACTGCGCCTGAGGAGCCTGCGCCCCCCTCGCTGCTGGCCGAATCGCACGCGGCCGAGGCCGACGCTGCGATGGTGGTTGGCCTCTGACCTGGCCACTACCACCTCGAGCCTGCAGGGGACGATACGCAGGGGGTGCGGCGCGAACGTTGGCACGACGAAGCACCTCAAACTGCTCGCGCAGCGCCCTCTGGTTATTGACCAGAGTAACCGTCTCCTGGAGGTGCCTACATCCCTCACCTCCAAAGAGACCAGGACCTGTCATAGGTGTACGTAGTAGCCTATTGTATAGGTCCTGGGACGGGCACAGATTATCCAAGGCAAAAGTGCGCCTTGCCCGGACACTCCTGGTCACCGCCCGCGTCATACAGTCCAGCGCCAGGTTGATACCATCCTGGATGGCTCGCTGGACTGTGACCGGACTTGGCTGGCGCGATGCGGATGCTGTTACTACCCCTTGTAACAGCTGGGAGACGTGGGACAGAGCGGCAATCGAAGCCCTCCCACTCTCCTCCGCATCACGCAACGCGGTATTTGCTGAACGCAACGCGTTCGAACACAAGACTCCCGTGTCAGAACGGGAGCCTGGCCGCGCATCCTCACCCAAAGCCGCGCGGTCATCCACGCTCGGCTTAGGTACCACACCGCACCGCTGGTAGTCCAGGGGCACGATGCGGCAACGCCTGGCCACCTCGCGCGGGGCCTTAGCGAGACGTCCACTAGACTTAATGGACGTCTCCGCCGCCTCGAACATGTCAACGACATGCTCTGCCAGTGGCAGAGAAGGCATAGCGTTAGCAGTAGGCTTACCAGCTAACCATGGCCTGTGATCACGCTGGCTAGCCGACTGCTCCACGGGCAGATCTGGTCTAACACTCACCAACCACTGGCAAGCGTCAGACCAATCCTCCTCCATGGCTAGCTGCGAGCGCTCTACAAGACGGGGGCCTTCGTCTTCCTCCTGAGCGCAAGCAACAGAGCTTGACGGCGGATACGCTGATATCCCTGGCAAGCCAGGGAGAGCATGCGGGCCTGACAATACCGGCATGCTAATCTCACTGGCTTGACCAGGAGCAGGCGCCGTGGTAGAGCGCGGGGCATATACCGCCCCACCACAGCCCCGGCCAGCACCAGCGACACTCTCGGCAAGCCGAGGTATGCGGTAACGCTGGCCTTCAGCGCCCAGGGCCACAGTCTGAACCGTGGATTCTACCCCTGGGAGAGTAGAACCGTGGAATAAGGTGCCTGTATTCCCCGCGAGGGGTGCACAGACGTCATAATCCATGGCCACGTCTTCAGACGGCGACCCCAACAGGTAATCCTCATCCTCCTGGCCAGACAGATTAGACTCCGGGTCAGCAAAGAGAGCTAACCCGGACTGGCCAGGGAAGGTGCCATACGAGGTACTGGCACCCGCGGTGTGCGGATAGCCCTGGACTGATAAGCAGCCCGCGGGTTCCAGCGACAACCGTCCACGTTCCCTATTGGGCGCGGCAATAAGCCTGCTGCCAGGGTCGTGGAACGCCCCCTCTAATGGGGCCACCTCTGAATCTTCAAACAACGGAAGCGTACTAAGGAACGGTGATTCAGAGGCGGGGATTACCTGCTCCGAAGCAGATGATGAGGCCAACAAAGGATTTGGTCCAGGAAGCATGCCACGAAGCAACTCTGGAACCAAATCCTTGATTGTCCTCCTCATCTCTCCCAACATCTCGGTCCGGAAGGCCTCCATGTCCACCGCGGACGAGGCCTTCCTCTTACCCTTCTTACTTACAACCTCTTTTTCAGCTTCTTCTTCTCCTCCTCCACCTTGTCCTTCGCCTGCAAGCACAAGAATTCGGACATTAGCTCGCCCCCCCAGTGCTTACATATCTCGCAATTAAGCAAGGGACCACAGGGGCTACACTGAAAACAGAGATGAGGACCAAACTTGTCCCTCAAAAATCGTCCACAGGACGCACAACCAGGTCTCTGAAAAAAGCCAAAGGACGAGGAGTATGAGCAATCTAGTTAAGCTTAGAAACTCACCAACTCAAGAGAAGGAAAAATGATCATAAAGATCATAATTTATCAGAAAACCAGCTTCGGACAACTTTAATTGTTAATAAAGAGCAAGGCTGATTATGACGTCATTAATCCTATGACAGGAAAAAATCGATCCCCAACAAACATCCCAGTGCAAGGACGAATTGTATCTCTAACCAGAACATGTGCAAAATGGACATTTCGACTACACAACCATCAGATATATACTGATAACAAGGGCAAATACTGTTAATTATCTCCCTTTCCTCTAAATAATTAACATCACCTCATATCAATAATTAGATACCTGACACCTTGTCTAGACAAACCATCCAACCTGATGAACTGGAGTACTCCACCACTGAACGCCTCTTAACTCTCTCCACCTCTAGGGGAAGGAATTGGATCAAGAGGGCAAAGTGAGAAGACCTTTATAATAGGCCTCCAACTCACTGGACATAAAATTTTTGGTTAGATAACCTAACAGTATTAGTAGGAAATGGAACCATGGTGGAGAGACACAAACCCTCTGCTGATGTAATGTCCATTATATTTCTTCACACAGACCTGTGGACATAAACACAAATAGAGATTAGTCTTATATAGCACCTAGTTGAAATAAACCAACTAAACAAGGCGCTTATCACGTTTAGCGCGAGTCCCGGAAACACATTACAACGGGACAAAACTCGCTAATTTTACTAGAAGTCACCTGATTTAAAGGTCCTGGGCCTTCCTCTGGCGAAGTCACTCTTCCTGCCATCTTTATCAGGGATAAACACTTCTTAACTTTCACAAAAACACTTAGAATTGAGCCACGAAAAGCACTAGCACAAAAGCATGTGTAGACTCTCTGCCAATAAATTAGCAAAGAGGTAGTGCTAGTCTGCGCATGCGCGGTGGTGGGGCTGGCATCCGCCAGACTACGCTCTGACTCCCTGCCCAGTAGGGGCACCTAACTGTTTTAATCTGAGTGTTTATTGAGTGAAAGCCAATATTTAGCAATATCAAAAGTATTAGGGAGGTAAGTATACTCTTGATGTGAAAAGGCACATGCAAATTTCTAGAAGCCTTGGTGACTATCTATTTTGAAATAAATTATAATGTTTTTCAGCAGCAAGCATTTTCAATCAAATTTGTTTCAGTAACACTTTGATATTGCACCAATCTGATGCCATACCTTTTCTCCATGACATAGAGACCACAAATCCAAAATCTTTATTGAATCAGTCATCTGTATATTTTAAAGATTTCCTATCATTCACGAGCAAGGGTTAATCCCGCTAAAATGGCCTCTACGGTGGCATACAGAAATTACCCTTTGCGGCCAAAGAGAACAAACACTATTTCTGAAAATTTACCACTGGAATGGCCGAGCCAGTGATTCCAGCAAGGGAAATTTCAAAAGTTTGTTTTCTCTTGGCCTGCATATGGACATCAACTAAGCAGAAGTTTTGATTTGCTTTTTACCCCTTTAACCCTCGAATTTGTTCAAGAAAATTTCAATTTTCTCATAGAAAATGTCCATTTGCAGACCAAGAAAAGACTGTTTTTGAAAATTTACCACTGGAATGACTGGCTCGGTTATCGAGCTAGTCCATTCCAGAGGTAAATTTTCAAAAGTAGGTTTCTCTTGGTCTGCAAATGGACATTTCTCAAGACCACTGCATAAGCCGTTTTTTGCTGATATGAGTGTTAAAGGGTTAAATAATCTTCACCATTAGATGACTATACAGTTCTGTTAGCATGTTAACAGGGTTTGTTCAGACGATCAAATTTGAAGATGTAGCAGCCAATTTTCAAATTTACCTCAGGCACATATGCATCAGCGACAGAAGTGAGTGTGAAAAGGTTAGACAGGAGTCCAGTTGTGACGGTCAGTGTCTTCCTTCTGTCCATAGCCGCATGAGATTCGGGGGAACACGCTATGTAATCAGGGATCTCGCTTGATATATGTGAGTTGACATGCACTCTAGGATGCCAGCCGCTCCACACCTGTAAAAGCTTCCGGATTCGCTGGAAAGTTAACAACGACCACAAGTAAAAATATGTCACTAGAATTCACATGAAAACGTCAGGTGGCCATGTGAGTATGGTAACTAAGATGTAACAGGATTCAAGGGTGATACCATTTATGCCTGCAACTTATAAATTCAGAGCAAATAAAGTATAAACTAGAATGACAATAAGAGATTATTGAAATCAATGCCTCAATCTTCTTCCACCACCCCCAACCACCTCCATCATGCAATGGATTAACGTGGCATGAAGATTATCCCACAAAGCAATGCAGTGTCAAAGGAACAAGAGGCCCAAGGGGCCTGTATCGCTCACCTGGACAATAGGCATTTCAACTAGAATGCTCTTTATCAACAAGATGGCCAGCAAACCATTTATCCGACAGTTTCGAAAATTGCAAATTTGAGATCAGAATACCCAAAAACACACATATATAAAAACAATTTCGGCCTCAAAATCCATTAAATAAAAAAATCCAATATGGCCAGCAAACATGCTATATTTTGATTGTCCCACGGCGGCCATGTTTTTTGACGGATCAACTTTTCTTGAACAAACTTTAATGGTCCTTAGGCCCTAATCATATCTGCCAAATTTGGGCCCGATCCCTTCAGCGCTTCTGGAGAATAAGTCATTTTCACTACAACTAGGTCAACCAAGATGGCCGCCGAACCATTTGACCAATCAAGTTCCCTTGCCATAAATCATATTTCATGAGGTTTGCATCAATCCCAAAAGCAGTTTCGGAGAAGATTTTTAAAGATGTTTCCTAAAATCGACCTAAATCCAAGATGGCTGCCGGACAAATTGGCCGATCGGGTTCATTTGAACAAAGTTAGATCTCTATGCCCTATGAATGCTTCCTACCAAATATAATTGAAATCGGCCCAGTGGCTCTTGAGAAGAAGTCGTTTAAAGAATTCCCTATTGCTTTACTATGGGCCCATTGCTTTACTATGGGAGCCTTTGGCGGGAAAACAAACCAAGATGGCAGCCAAAGCGTTTATCCGACGGTCTCGAAAGTGGCATATTTGAACTCGCCACACTGATAAGCATATATAAAGCAATTTTTGCCATCAAAATACAAAAAAGCCATTATGACCAACAAATGCTAAATTTTGATTGGTTGATGGCGGCCATGTTTTTTAACGTACAAACTTCCTTTGAACAAACAAACTTGAATGGACCTTGGTCCCTAAGCATATTTACCAAATTTCAGACCTATCCCTTCAGCAGTTCGGGAGAAGTCATTTTCGCGAAAACTAGGTCATCCAAGATGGCCACCAGGCAAATAGGCCAATCAGGTTGCCTTGGGTCTACCATTGCAATAGATGTTGTGTTGAGTTTTGAATCAATTCCTCCAGCGGTTTCGGAGAAGATTTTTTAAAAGTGTTTCTAAAAATCGGCTTTTTGGCCGGCGGGGGCCATCTTGGATTTTGGCCGATCGGCCTCATTTGAACAAACTTGAATCTCTATGCCCTAGGGATGCTTCCTGCCAAATATAATTGAAATTGGCTCAGTGGTTCTTGAGAAGAAGTCGTTTTAAAGGAAAAGTTGACGGCCGGACGACAGGCACGCGACGGACAGTCGCCACGACATAAGCTAAAAATGGCACATGGCATTTTTGATCTGTCAATCAGATTTCAACTTCTATATTTTAATTTAATTTACAATTCACAATGATGGCACTTTATTACGATTTTAATGGAATCCTACAGAAAAGCTGCTGAATATTTTGAAAATGTATAAGAGTATATACGCTATGACATAAGAATCTTGTGGTATTCACAGATTTCCCGTATTAATTATCGAACAATTTCATTGTTGGATCTTAGCTCACCTCGCTCATGAATGATGACTAAGTTTTGTCAGGTTCCCTGAGTGAGTGAGAGCGGGAGTATGAGGCTCATGTGAGAGGATGATGACATTTCACATACCTTTTCCAATTCTCCGCGTTCCTTGAGTATTCCTATCACACCAGCTGCAATGATTGGCCATACAGACAGTGAAGAGAGCAACCATCCCACAGTTTTTGATAGCAATGGAAAATCATAAGCACCTAGCTTGAGGGGATTGTCACCGACGCTAACACACGTCAGAATCAGTAAAACCTACAAGAAATGATTAAGTTAACCCTTTATAACACCCAAATTTGTTCAAGACAATTTCAATTTTCTCATAGAAAATGTCCATTTGCAGACCAAGAAAACTGTTTTTGAAAATTTACCACTGGAATGACTGGATTGGTTACCAAGCCAGTCATTCCAGCGGTAAAGTTTCAAAAATTGTCTTCTCTTGGTCTGCAAATGGACATTTCTCAAGACCATTGCAGAAGCCATTTTTGACTACTATGAGTGTTAAAGGGTTAAAATTCAATGTTAAATGAATATCAATATCGCGATTTCAAAGTAACAATACAGAACAAGTGCTCAATGTGTTGATAATAGCTTGATTGGAATTTAGGGATCCGATCTGTCACTCGAGCATATGATGTCATAATCAATTACGCCACTCGTTAGCTGCCATCATAATCAAGCACATCACTAGTTTGCTGATGTCATAATCAATTATTTGCCTAGTTAGATGACATCATAATCAATTATGTCACTAGTTAGCTGACATCATAATCAATTATGTGACTAGTTAGTTGACATCATAATCAATTACATCATTAGTTAGCTGATGTCATAATCAATCATGTCACTAGTTAGCTGACATCATAATGAATTACGTCACTAGTTACCTGACATCACAATCACTTATGTCACTAGTTAGCTGACATCATAATCAATTATGTCACTAGTTAGCTGATGTCATAATCAAATATGTCACACTCAAAAATGATATATAGCTCCAGTGTGAAAATCAACATGTCCATCACCAGTGTATAAATTGTATGTCTTTAGAGAGAATTTACAATTTAATAAACATTCTGGTGAATAGTTTGAAACTAATTTAACTGGGAGCTGTTTCTGCCATAGCAACATCCACCAGTTCAATTAGTTTCAAAATATTTGTTTGGAAATTTAGATTCTGGGAATTCGGGTTTCAAAGTTTTAAATCGATACCAGCATCAAAACAGTGAGTGGAGCTTAGCTAGAAATTGGCGGGGCATGACTAGAAATAAGCCCTCCATTTGATACTGTGCAAAAACATTATTAAACTTACTGTTATACTGAATGGTGTGACAAACTTCCAGGTTATTCTCCAGCCTAAATTACTGGCCTGTTCACCAAGCATGTCACCGATGTTCTTGACGAATGTCTTAGCACTGTACGCGTACATAAGAATCATACACTCTAGGAAGCCCATTATCAATGCAGACCATTTATTGGTGAATACAGAGAGAATGACGCTAAAGTACAAGCCAGCCTAGAGTCCAATAAGAACAAAAACGACAATCAGAAATCTCACACAATGGACCAGCCTAACATAGATAAGGATGAAAATCAGAGGTAATCTTGCTCATCTATGCCAGAGATTTAACATGGCTTTTTGTCTGATGTCCAAGTTATGCAAACACGAGCTATGTCTAAGCTGAATACAAACTTTATAAACCTTTCAGCCAAATTTGGTCAAGAAAATTTCAATTTTCTCTTAGAAAATGTCCATTTTGCAGGCCGAGACCATTTTTGCAGATTTACCACTGGAATGACAGGCTTGATTATCGATACAGTCATTCCAGTGGTAAATCTTCAAAAATGTTTTTTTCTCTTGGCCTGCAAATGGACATTGCCCTAAACCACTGCAGAGGCCGGATTTTGCCAGCTTGACCAATAAAGGGTTTGGCTAGATGTCCACAGGAGAATTTTAAGCAGGTTTGACCTAAATCTGTTCAGAATTAATGAAACAGATGCGTGTATGATTTGAGTATATATAATAATCCTAGCACATTACATCTCCGGACAATGAGCGACATAGCTCTAAAATGTTTTCCATATCTTCTATAACAAGAACATGCTTTTGTAAGATATTCAGATACATTCTTCTTTGATTTACCTTGAAAGATTACACAATTTGAACGATGACCTTTTCATAACTACAGAAATAAAATCATCCATGAAGCTGTAATTTTATCACGAGCTCGGCTTACTTGTGAGAAAAGTAATAATCCAGGCAGAAGCAACAGCATACAGCACATAAATGTCATAAACATGAACCTTCGCGACGACGATAACGTGGGTGGTAGATGAAATGACGATGATTGCGGTAATGGAGATGTCTGTCGAATCCTCAATTCAGAGAAACATTTGATGATGGTGACGAGGAGGAAGATGCCGGAATTAAGTGCAGCAATGATCAATAGAAAGAAATAAAGCGCCGACCAAACAGAGCTGTACTTCATCAACGTTATGACGTAAGGAAAGATGATAAATGTTGATTCAAAATCTGCAGAAGAATAAAAAAATGAAATAAATACAAATTTATCAAATAAACATTTCATTGCATAAGACTTAGTAACCCTTTAATGGCTAAATTTGGTCAAGAAAATAAAAATACTTATTTATTGAATGTCCATTTGCAGGCCAAGAGCAGACTATTTTTGAAAATTTACCACTGGAATTAACCGAGCCAGTCAATCCAGTGTTAAACTTTCATAAATAGGCTTCTCTTCGTCTGAAAATGGACATTCCTCAAGACCACGTCAGAGGCTGTTTTCTGGCCAGCTTTGTCATGAAAGGGTTACATCATTTCAGACCACGTAATATATATGTAGATGTAATAAAGTCATGTGCTAGTGACGCAGGTTAAACAATGTTTTACGGCATACGCATTGGAGCCTGATTTATGTACAAGCGAATGGTGACTGTCTTATTAGCAGTCTCGGCACCTAGCACCTATGATGAATGTGAAATATAATACTGGTCATGCAATATGATGCCATTTCAATGAAACACTCAGAAAATTCAATCAATCAATTAAGAATAATATTATTACTGAAATCATAAGACGTTGCATTTCTCATTATGTTTTGTTGTACGGATATCTCAGTATTGAACGCTAGTCATAAACAAAAATAATACAAAATGCTAATACAATGGCAAGAGATGATGTGAAAATCTGAAATAACAGCTTATGTGATAAATAGAATCTCAAATTTATTGCCATTTTATATGAAACTTATCACACTCGCTTAGTCACATAACCTTTGTCACTCACTAAAGCTCATTCCAAAACTTGTGTGATAAATTTTTATCTTTTGTGTGCTCAATAGCTGTTTGTCCTCAAGTCTGGGGGTGCTGATGAAACGTGCTGAGGGCAAGCACGTAAAAGTTTGGGTTCTAAGTCACAGATCTTAGTCAAGTTAGTTTTAAAATATTCAATAGAATGGCTCTGAAATTGTACATTCATCATAGACATACAGCTCACACACTCTTGTGACAGACTTTTTGATTATCCTGGCGGAGCTATGTTATTTTGATTGTGATGTCACTCGGCTAACAAGTGATATATTTTGCTCATGACAGCAAATACTTGAGTGACAGATTTGATCTCTCCATTTGAATACACCCTGAAGGATTACGAAACATATAAACATAAGACCCTTTATCTCCAGCCAATACAAGTATGGATACATACCATGTGACAGTAGGGAGCCAATAGGAACTGCCAACTGTTTACTGATCACTCCAAAAATTGCAAAACTGAGAAATCCACTTAGCGAAGACATGAAAACATTGCCGATACAGATCAGGATGCTGTTCCTATAAAGAAATTCAAATGTGTTTAGAACACAGCAACAAATCTGATTAAAATTATCCTTAAAATAAGCAGTACTAGACATGTACTTATTTATGCTGATCAAACTACCAACCCGAAGATTGGAATTCATCTGTACCACATTTATTAATTCTATCCTATTTACAATGTTTTGGTGTAAGGGGCAGACTTGGCTCTATCTTAAAAAATTATCTGGCAATACCCCTGTTTCAGCACACATCAACTCAGCTTAGATGGACACAGTGGATGGGATCATCCTTGTAATCTATTTGACCTATGTGAGCCAGGGATGAAAGTAACTTCTCATCTTGGTATAGCATGAAAATGTATAGCTAATCTGATTTTTCCACGTGCGCCAGTAAGGATTTACATGGTGTAGCAATAAACTGATGATATAAGCTACATGAGCCCATGACTAGTGAAACTTGTCAACCTGGTGTAGCTGTAAGAGAGAGGTGATCATCCAGGACCTATTGTTTTAAAATATCCAGATGGCAAGAAACGTGGATGTAATCATCCAATGTGAAAACGAGTGACCCAATTAACTTGATTGATCCACCTGAGCTGATCGATGAGTACTGGATGAACTTGGGGGAATGTAAGAGTAATGAAGAATCATGAATATAGCTTAAATCTGGCCAAAACTTGGTTATTGTGATTTTAAATGAATAATAGCCGAGTACACGCCACCCAGGCATCCCCCCCAACCCCCACCACCACTCACCGCTTTCCATTTAATTGTCCGAATTGAATCAGAAAATAGAAAGGCAATATAACCCAGACAAATTGCTGAAAATTGTTTAATATTTGGAACTGAAATTACTCGCTATTTTATCGAGCCATTCATTCCACTGGTAAATTTTCTAAAAGACTCCTCTCTCAGTCTACAAATAAATATTTCTCTACAAAACCACAAAAAAACATTTTAGGATGCTTTGACCATTAACCCCTTCATGACAAAGCCGGCTGAAACCGGCATCTGCAGAGTCTTGAGGAAAGTCCATTTGCAGACCAAAAGAAGACTATTTTTGAAAATTTACCACCGGAATGACTGGTTCGAGAACTGAGACAGTTATTCTATCTTATTAGAAAATTACAACTTCTTGAACAAGTTTTACAGTTAACCCTTACCACTCTGGTGTCAAAACTTTAAATTTTCAAAAAAAAAAAAAAATGAACTGTTGTTCATTTTTCAACAAATTTGGTGGGAGATGGTGCTGTCGTAGACACCAACATCTTCCACCAAAATTGTTGAAAAATGTACACCAGCTTCTTTGACATTGACACAATTAAAGATAGAATTTTGACATCAGAGTAGTCATGGTTAAAGGATACAACTCCTTGAAAGTATGTATTGCGCCATTCAGTGATACTCTTATGGGCCCATTTGAGGTTATATACCACCAAAATGCAAGATGGGACCCCAAAAGTATAGGCAGTGAGTCCATGAGAGCCCTGAAAAATCTTATCATTATTAATTATTAATTAGTCTTATAAGGGTTTGCACAAAAATACCCAAATCTCCCATGGGGATGACATAATTCATAGCCGTGGGTCCGTGGTACGTTCTAATTTTAGCATGAATGAGAACAATTTTATTGGGATCCTAGATTTTCAGCTTGGGCCTCAAGATTTTAACTTGGTACACCCACAGTGTGGCGTCCTGTGATCTCCAAAATTTAGATGTCATGAGAAAGACTGGTCCCACTAAACTCCATTTCTTATAAACAGTCAGGAGTGTGAAATGCTTAATGAGTGTTACCTGTAACTTACCTGTAACATCTGCTGTGAAAGCCTGTCATACTGGATAATGAAAGGAGTACACCTGAGCCCAGACCCAGAGACATAAACACCTGTCTACCTGCATCACACCATAACTGTTAAAAACAAGAATGGATTCAAGCTGAGAATTAAAAAAAAATTTGAGCCTCCAATATAGTAGATGTATCACTCCACCCAATCCATGCTCAGCATACAAGCTAAGCCATCATACAGAAATCAAAGTTTGCATGTAATTATGAAGGCATGAATGCGATCACAATCTGACTAGCACACACGCATGCACACACACACATACAGATAGAAGCAAAAACATATTCACACAGAGCTAAAGTGTGTGTCTGAAGTGATGGTGGTGGTTGTGATGGTCCTAGCAGCAGTGGTGGTGCCTGATGGTGGTGGTGGTTGTGGGGCTGGTGGCCGTGGCCACAGTGATGGTGGTAACTGGTGGAGTTACCTGAAGCTGACATACCTGTATATCTGTGAACTTATTCCAGTGTGGTGTCAAATAGAACTGAATGCCCGCTTTAGCTCCGTCTAGATAACAGCATTGAACAAGCAATGAAATGATGATCACACCAGGAATAACAGATGTCACGTAAACTACCTGAAATACAATAAGAGAATTATACAGTAAATAGAAAATCATATTTGTTATTTGAAGCAGCTTGGCGAGGCATTATTGTAGTTCTCAAGAGGTAGTACCATACAGAACCGCTATAAAGTAACTTAACATGTTGCCAAAGCACAAACACAAACACTTTAGTTAGTACAATTTTGAACATAACGTAATAAATGTTCTGTCCAATATTTTGGAATTAATTTAATTGGAGGCCATTCACGAGTACAGTTTATTATATGTTGATACCTGAATTCCCAGAAACTAAATTTCAAGATAACTATACAGGTAAGCTGTTCAATATTTGGAATTAATTTGACTGGCAACAACACTTCCTAATTAACTTAGTTTCAAAGATTCAACAGAATGTTTATTAAGTTGTAAATTCATCAAAGATTCACAATTGATTCCTTTTAGTGACAGACTTTATGATTTTTGTGATGGAGCCACATCATTTTGGCTGACATAAGATAACATGCTTGACATGTGGCGTGTTCTTTAGCTATGCTTCACCACACTCGCCTGTATTGGGATCAATCGATCCCTGAAATCCCTGACTATCAATTTCCAGAAACCTATACAGGTAAGCTGTTTAAGATTTTGAAACCAATTTGACTGGGTGCTATGGCAGCAACAGTGTCCCATCAAATTAGTTTCAATATATTGAACAGAATGTTTATTAAATAGTAAAGACATACAATTCATACAACAATGCTTAGTCCGTCATCAATTAAGTGTTCCTACCGAAACTAGCCACATCATATCTGATGTAATTGATTATGAAGCCATCCTACACATCACATAGATTATAATACGGTCATATGATTGATGGATAAACTGGAATCCTCCATTGAGTGGCAGATCATATCCCTCATTTGTCCACTGAAGAACATGTTAATCCTTTAATGAACAAGATTGCTTCTGGTTAAGAAAAAATAAATTCTTCTCAGTGAATGTCTGTTTGCAGGAAATGAGAAGACTATTTTTAAAATTTTACAATGGTGTGACTGGCTCGGTTATCGAATCAGTCCCTGCAGTTGTAAATCTTAAAAAATTGTTCTCTCAATTGTCTTGTGCTAATGGACATTTCGCAAGAGCATTGCAGAAGCTAGTTTTGGCCGGCTTGTGTGTTACAGTGACAACCAGGACATTGCCATCAATTCCGTCACCTCGCATTATTTCAGTGGGCTAAAATATAGACCACAAATCTTTTCATCAATTCAAGGGACTGGGTTAACAAGAGGCCCGTGGGGGCCTGTATCGCTCACCTGGACCATAGGCATTTCAAATAGAATGCTCTTTATCAACAAGATGGCCACCAAACCGTTTATCTAACAGTTTTGAAAATTGCAAATTTGAGATCAGAATACCCAAAAATCCATCAAATAAAAAAATCCAATATGAATGCCAAACATGTTATATTTTGATTGGCCCATGGTGTCCAGGTTTTTTGACGGATCAACTTCCCTCGAACAAACTTGAATGACCCTTGGTCTCTAATCATATCTGCCAAATCTCGGCCCGATCCCTTCAGCTGTTCTGGAGAAGTCGTTTTCGCTACAACTAGGTCAACCAAGATGGCCGCCAAACCATTTGACCAATCAAGTTCCGTTGAACAAACTTGGTTCAGCTGTTGCCCTACATCATATTTCATCAGGTTTGCATCAATCCCATAAGCGGTTTCGGAGATTTTTAAAGACATTTCCAAAAATGGGCCAAAATCCAAGATGGCCACCGGCCCAATTGGCCGATCAGCTTCCTTTGAACAAACTTGAATCTCTACACCATAAGGATGCTTCCTGCCAAATATAATTGAAATCGGCCTGGTAGTTCTCGAGAAGAAAACATTTTAAATTTCCCATTGATTTAGTATGGGAGCTTTTGGTGGGAAAATGATCCAAGATGTTCGCCAAACCGTTTATCCGACAGTTTCGAAAATTGCTAATTTGTGATCATAATACCGTAAAACACATACAAAACCAATTTCGGCCTCAAAATTCATCAAATAAAAAAAATCCAAAATGGCCGCCAAACACGCTATATTTTGATTGACCCACGACGGCCATGTTTTTTGCCGGATCAACTTGTCTTGAACAAACTTTAATGGCCCTTAGGGCCTAATCATATCTGCCAAATTTTGGCCCGATCCCTTCAGCGGTTCTGGAGAAGTCATATTACTACAACTAGGTCAACCAAGATGGGCGCCGAACCATTTGACCAATCTAGTTTCCTTGAACAAACTTGGTTCAGCTCTTGCGCTAGATCATATTTCATGAGATTTGCATCAATCCCCTAAGCGGTTTCGGGGAAGATTTTTAAAGACGTTTCCTAAAATCGGCCTAAATCCAAGATGGCCACCGGCCAAATAGGCCAATCGGGTTCATTTGTACAAACTTGGATCCCTATGCCCTAAGGATGCTTCCTCCCAAATATAATTGAAATCGGCCCAGTGGTTCTTGAGAAGAAGTCGTTTAAAGGAAATGTTGACGGACGGACACATGACGGACGGTCGCCATGGCATAAGCTCACTTGGCCTTTCAGGCCAGGTGAGCTAATAAGCAGTACTCACTCTCCCCGTAATCCTCGGTCCACGGAACAGAGTCAGAAACAGTACACTACAGATGAGGAGCAGGCAGAGTATAAGATGTGGCTGGATCCGTCCCGGGATGCCGATGCTAGGACCGATATCCAAGATGTTTTTGCTGCAATAACAATTAAAACACATGTCCATGATCCTGTTAAAACCTACTCAATATGTCATCTGTCTTCTGGGAACAAAGTGTGTGTATTACTGGAGACAGTAATGGTCAAGCCGGCCAAAACCAGCTTCTGTTATGGTTTCGTGGAATGCCCATTTACTGGCTAAGAGAATACAATTTTTGAAAATTTACAACTGGAATGACTGGCTCAGTAACTGAGCCAGTCATTCCAGTAATAAATGTTCAAAAATTAAATTCTCTTGGCCTATAAATGGCCATTCAATTTAAATTCAAATTTCTTGACAAAATTTTACGATTAAAGTGTTAAATAAAGCAAATTTTTGTCGCACAAAGCCATTATTATCTCTGGAAAATGGTTTGCATAAATTGATGACCTGTTCTTAGTGACAGGCTTTAGATTGATCATGATAATCCAAATTTTGGGGTGACAACAATAAATTTCATGGAAATGTAATCCAAGCCCGGTATTCTCACATCCTATAAATGCACTGAATTTGAAGCGAATTCATCCAACCTTTCTAGGGTTCCAGAAAGCAGTTCTTTTCTTATGAGTTCTAAGTATGTTAGGGAAGATAACTCTAGCAAACATAGAACAATTTCGCCCAAACATAATCCCAACCAATCGCTTGACTCAAGGTATTGATGTACATAGTTTAATTGGAATCTATTCAAGTGTCCTAAAGTTATTCTCCACAAATAAATCTGCATGGATGGATGGATGGATGCCTCCTATTTGTAATGTTCCTTTTTGACAACGTCAGGATACAAATAACTCATCAATCATGTCAACAGGCGAATATATGAACCATTATTTTGTGCTGCAGAAAACCCATCAGGCCACCAGCATGACATGCACCTTATGAGACAGCCCATAATGTAGACTTCAAGGCTCCATCATGACATGTATCTTATGAGACAGGCCATAATGTAGATTTCAAGGCTCCATCATGGTATGTATCTTATGAGACAGCCCATAATGCAGACTTCAAGGCTTCATCATGGCATGTATCTTATGAGAGAGCCCATAATGCAGACTTCAAGGCTCCATCATGACATGTATCTTATGAGACAGCCCATAATGTAGACTTCAAGGCTCCATCATGACATGTATCTTATGAGACAGCCCATAATGTAGACTTCAAGGCTCCATCATGACATGTATCTTATGAGACAGCCCATAATGTAGACTTCAAGGCTCCATCATGACATGTATCTTATGAGACAGCCCATAATGTAGACTTCAAGGCTTCATCATGGTATGTATCTTATGAGACAGCCCATAATGCAGACTACAAGGCTCCATAATGGCATGTATCTTATGAGACAGGCCGCAATGCAGACTTTTAGGACAAACATCACTATACATTATATATTGGTAGTAATACTTACAAAAAATAGTTAGCAGTGGGTAGATAATAAAGTAGATGTGTGTTATTTGCATATATAGAGTTGGTGCTGTGTGATAACCATGGTGGCTTTGGTACAGGTTGTATGAGAGCACGGTATGCAGACATGGAGGAGGTGTCATCAGTCTGCAGATCTGCACATAGGAGAAAACACAACAAAGGAAGTTAGTGTCCCTTTAGCCTTTAAATTTGTTCAAGAACATCTAAATTTTCTCAGAGAGAATGGCCATTTGCAGATCAAGAAGATTATTTTTGAAGATTTATCACTGTCGAGCAAGTCATTCCAGTGATAAATTTTCAAAAATAATCTCTTTATCATTATCAAAGCCACCGCTAAAGCTAAGAATTTTCTTCAAGACTCCAAGGGCAAGCTCCCACCCAAGTTTAGGTGATAGTCCGTGTAGTAGAATTGGGTTATCATCTTGGACAGGCATGCAAGCACATACACAGGCATGTAGACAGGCAGGCATGCACACACACACACCCCAACCCGCCCACACATGCCCGCGCGCACGCACGCACGCACGCACGCACGCACGCACACACACACACACACACACACATAATAGCACAACACTTCATGGTGAGATGTTTAACACTCAAATTTGTTCAAGAAAATTAAAACTCTCAAAGAAAATGCTGATTTACAGATCAAAATAAGACTATATTTGATAATTTACCACTGGAATGACTGACTCGGTTGTCGAGCCAGTCATTCCAGTGATAAATTTTCAAAAATAGTCTTCACTTGATCTGCCAGCGGACATTTCTCAAGACCACTACTGAAGCCGTCTTTGCCTGATATGAGTGTTAGAGGGTTAAATATAACACAGGAATAACTGGTTCTGTTATTCAGCCAGCCATCTCAGTGGGAAATTTTCAAACATGATTTTCAGGGCCTACAAACCGACATTTTTCAAGAAAACTACTGAGCCTAGTTTTGCCTGGCTTAATTAAAGAGGTAAGCTTACCTTCTATCGTGCTGTTTTCTTTCTCAATCGCGAGATCCCAGGGGAGATAACTGCTAGCAGACAAGCAGAGATAGTACAGAGACCATGAGGCATATGTACAATTATAAAGCAGCATCAGTACCGCCAGGATAAGTTTGCCAAATCCTAACCCTAGAAATAAAACAAGTATGGGTGCAAATATCCTGATAGTTGATTAAGTTTAAAAAAAATCCAATTTAAATAATTAATTTCAATAATAGAATAACATTCCCATAAGTATTTCAACTTACATGTATGAACAAGATCATGTTGCTCATTTGAACCGGATCCGGAGAATTCTATTCCTGGATCCAGATCATTCTATTCCAGGATATGGATAATTTTATTCCCAGATCTGGATCATCCTATTCCTTCTCTATCTGGAGAAACATGAAACATTTGAAATCCTAGGTTGAACATACCTTTAAATAACGGGATTATCTGCCATGTCCTGACTGATGCTTTTCCAGTGAACTGACCAATGGCCACGTTGAGATAGGTGAGGGGAACGCCACAGACCATCATTAAGAGCAGATAGGCCAGTACATACGCACCTAATAATCAACATCAGAGAAAGTAATAACATAGGTAACAGAACACTCTTTTCACGAACCAGACAAAACTTTCAATATTAACTGTTTGCCTGCTGAATCTCTGCAGACACTTTCCATGGGGTTTAACTCTGAATATGCTGAATATATTGAAAACAATTTGCCTGAAAGCTGTTGGTGGCTAAACCACCAACAACTTTCAGTCAATTTATTTTCAAAATATTTAGCATATTCAAAGTTACGGCGCATTGAAATTATTGTCTGGTGGCTTGCAGGAGTCAGATAGTTAGAGGGTCATGGGATAGTCATGTGTCGGACTAAAAAGTGGACACTAAATTCAGGTTGCAGCAAAGAACAGATGGTTACTAGACATATGACAGTTTAAGGGCACTTAAGTATACAGGTGGTTACTAGACATATGACAGTTTAAGTGCACTTAAGTATACAGATGGTTACTAGACATATGACAGTTTAAGTGCACTTAAGTATACAGATGGTTACTAGACATATGACAGTTTAAGGGCACTTAAGTATACAGGTGGTTACTAGACATATGAAAGTTTAAGGGCACTTAAGTATACAGATGGTTACTAGACATATGACAGTTCAGGGGCACTTAAGTATACAGATGGTTACTAGACATATGAAAGTTTAAGGGCACTTAAGTATACAGATGGTTACTAGACATATGACAGTTTAAGGGCACTTAAGTATACAGATGGTTACTAGACATATGAAAGTTTAAGGGCACTTAAGTATACAGATGGTTACTAGACATATGACAGTTTAAGTGCACTTAAGTATACAGATGGTTACTAGACATGACAGTTCAAGGGCACTTAAGTATACAGATGGTTACTAGACATATGACAGTTCATGGGTGCTTAAGTATACAGATGGTTACTAGACATATGACAGTTCAAGTGCACTTAAGTATACAGATGGTTACTAGACATGACAGATCAAGGGTACTTAAGCATACAGATTGTTACTAGACATATGACAGTTCATGGGTGCTTAAGTATACAGATGGTTACTAGACATATGACAGTTCAAGGGCACTTAAGTATACAGATGGTTACTAGACATATGACAGTTCAAGGGCACTTAAGTATACAGCTGGTTACTAGACATATGACAGTTCAGGGGCACTTAAGTATACAGATGGTTACTAGACATATGACAGTTCAGGGGCACTTAAGTATAGAGATGGTTACTAGACATTTGACAGTTCAAGGGCACTTAAGTATACAGATGGTTACTGTCACGATCTGAATTCAAAATTCGCGATAAATCAATGCAGTAGTTTTTCCTCCATTTTCGCTACAATATTTTATGCAAATAGCTGTGTGTGTAAGAAGTGTTGGCGCTTGGAGTAGCGGTGTGTGTGAGTGTCTTTGTTGAAAGGAATGCGCTTGAGTTGAGAATGAACTGCAAGGTGACCGGCATCATCATTTCCTAGTGCTTGGGACAGTCATTTGAAAGTCTGCCAGGTGTACGGTGTTCAAGTGTTTGCATCCTGATTGAATTTTTAATGGCATATGAATAACATTTCAAATATGTATAGTAATTTATGTGTTTTGAAGTCATATGTATTAGAAATACCAGATTGTAATTGTTATACATTTCTTATTCAATTGGATTAAGTGAGTATTGATAATTTTATACGAAATCTGTTTCTGTCAATCTATGACGTCATATAAGTATGTGTTTTCAAAATTGTTATTTTAGCCAAAATGTGTCCAATAAGTTCTCCTCTTAAATTTGCGATGTTGTAATATGTAGCTTGTCAGTATAGTAAGTTGTGGCTTCAAAACATACCTATATCATGTCGTTCTGTTCAAATATATTGTGTATTTAACCCTTATCCTGCTCTATCCTTAATGCAAAATTCCTAGTACTTAGTAGATTGTGTGTCTATTCTGAAGATAATGATATGGGAAGCTATTGCAAAATACATGAGCAATGAGTTCCTGTCTCGTTAGCTTCAAAATGAACACCATTTTATCGTTTACTCGTAGTATTGTTTCAGAGTCAGTCTGTCAGTGGAAGAGGGTTAATCAGTAAGATTATAAATGCATGTTAACGAGCGTTGTTCATTATCATCAATATTTCTCGTCAATGTTGTTGTCATGTGTTAGTAAGTGTGATTTACCCTATCGTAAAAATATACTTTAACATGGTTATATTTGCATTGTAGTGTCCAGTCTGGGTCTGGACAGGCTGTGATTTCCTGGTCGGAAATCGTGTGTATTGGTTGGCGTGTGAGTAGAGCCGACCCTGTATGACGCGTGTGTGGTAAAATCACCTGTGAGTTGCGCAGACCTGTCTATCGCCTCATTATCGTCGTCGTCGTCATTGTCATCTTCTCTGTCAATGATTAACACCTGCGAGTTGCGCAGACCTGTATTGTCGTGTCAACATCGTCGTCGTCATTATCGTCACCTTCTCAGTAATCCTGTCATTGTTCCATCATCATCGTCGTGGTCATTACCGTTAACATCTGTGTCCCCTATTATCATCTGCGAGTTGTGCAGAAACATTCGTCAGTATCGTGTCATTACCACCATTGTCGTTATCATCTTCAATTTCAAGAAATATTCGTCATTAGTGTGTCATTGCTATCATTGCCATTATCATCTTCATCATCATCAATTACTAGAAACATTCGTCATTGTCGTGTCAGTACTATCATTGCCATTATCATCTTCATCGTCTTCAAGCTGAACAAACATTCGTCATCATCGTGTCAGTACTATCATTGCCGTCGTCTTCATCATCGTTAACTTCCGTTCTTGTGCAGTGATATTAGTGTCATAATCGTCATCAACATCCTTTAACAGTTGAATGTAACAGTCAATTCACACACACACACACACACACCCACAAGTCCGTGAACATTTCCATAATTATTTGTATTGCATTAGTAGTTTATATTATGTATAGTGTTGTCAATTTAGTTTTAATTTATATATAATTATGTTGTCTATTTAATACCTACTGTTATATATTATATATTGTGCGTACGTCCGTTAGGACTGCTGTGTACATTCTAAGGTGCAGTTGCTGGTGGTGTGCTAGCGTACGTTTGCTTATAAAATCTCGTGACGGGTTGTATTGTATGTAAATGAAGTGTGTGAACATATTGTGTGATTTGTATGTGAATCGTGTGTAAGCTGTGTGAACTGTGTGGTCACTAAAGACAGATGGTCACTAAAGACAGGTGGTCACCTAAAGACAGGTGCCCACTTAGACAGATAGGTACTGTAAGACTGGGTGTTAATCAAAAGCTGATAAATGACGCAATAAAAAATCTTACCTCCGCCATGCTTGGAAGCCAGCAAGGGAAACTGTACCACCGTCGTTAGACCAGACACAAAACTGAAACATGACAGTAAATATTCCAACGTAGAATTCCATTCCAATCTTAAGTTTGACTTTTTATTACTCCCATCTCTACTTTCATTGGTCGACGCTTCATTTTCGAGATAATCTGATTGCTCACTGGCATTATCGTTGAAGAACACACCATTTCTCACATTGTCGTATTCAAAATCGAGCGACGAGTAATCACTAAATGTGCCATCCTGGTGAGAAAGAATATTTTAACATGAAAATGTCTTATTTAATGATTACTATAAAACTTATTTATCGAATACCACATGTTGAATATACTTGAAACAAGTTGACTGAAAATTATCACAGAAATGATCGTCAGTCATACGTTTTTCAAAATAAGCATTATTGGCCAGATTCATGGAAGATACTTAAGTCGAAAAAGCTGCGTAAATTGTCCGATTTGTAAAAATGCATTTATTATTCAGGATGCAACTTACACCCGCTTCGTGAAATAAAAGGAATAGGTTATACCAGACATAACTTATGCCGCTTGGTAATAATGTCCCCACATTCTTTAACCCTTTCACCGATGAATTCCCCATATCTCATTTTCAATGCTACCGTACATGAAAACTGTTGAACATTTTGAAATTAATTTGACTGGAAGCCATTGCTGCCTTAGGCAGCAACGGCTTCCAGACAAATTAATTTCAAAATATTCAACAGAATAAGTTTTATATCATAAAGAATACACTTTTTCGGGGACTTGTCAGTGAAAGGCTTAAGCGCATTCTTGATTCATAAATCTGAGCAGTCAATCACATGCTATCATCTGACGGAGTTTGGCACGCTTGATGGAGGAAATACTAGACAGGGATATAATCGAGAGTTCCATTGCCAAGCTATGACCCGCTCATTTCTAGGTAAGCCCCACATACTTTGTATGTGGGTTTGAATCAAATTTAAAAATTTGAACTCCCCGGAATTCCCAGAAACGAGATTTCAAGGTAACTATACACGTAAGCTCTAAGCTATGACAGCCTTCAGTTAAATTAATTTCAAAATATTCAATAGAACATTTAGTAAATTGTAAATTCACCAAAAACATACAATTCGGCCTCTGTCTGATCTTTTCCTCCTTTCCTGTCAGACCTATGTCATTCAATGATGGCGTCAGCTCATAAGTTATGTATATTGATTATGACGTTAGGTACTTGAATGATAAATTAGATCCCTCCATTCAAATGAGTCAATGTGTGAATGATTCTAAATGGGTGAAGACGTTATTGGTTTAGTTGGTGTCTAATGATTCCAGGTCCCATTCATGCCACATCTAGGCTGGTTTTATTTCAGTCTATTATTGGTCCCATTTATACTCTTGGGTGGCGACGCAACGAGGAATGATGAAGATAGCCTATGTTTCCACTGATTGCCCGTCAGCCACCTGATCGCCTGACACTTGACCAACATTTGAACCCCGCCCAGCTGATTACGAGACAACCACGCTAGTGTCATGGCCAATCGGTTCCTCAAACTAAATGGGTGACACATAAAGTGGATTCTAAATGGCTCCATGAAAGCCATTCATATGGTGGTCCTTGAATACAAGAGCAGACACCTAGATTGAAATAATGACAACTCAAGTCACAGAGAATATTTATACTTTAGGTGAAAATGTAGATGAGCTACACACCAAATCCCTTTGTTTTGCTAGGCTAGGACACCACACTTTCCATCACACATATCACATGCTTGATAACCAAGCCAGTCATTCCATTGGTAAACTTTCAAAAGTAGTCTTCTCTTGGTCTGCAAGTGGATATTTTCTTTGAGAAAATTTAAATTTTCTTGATTAAATTCGAGGGCTAAAGGGTTAAACCATCCTCAATCCTTGATGTAGGCAAGGATCACCGAACTGTGATGTAATGCCATATATTATATTAGCCTCCATACAATTAACTCACATGACACATATCATATCTTTAGTTACAACACTTAACCCTTAGCACGCTGATGTCAAAAATTTTAATTTTCAAATTAAAATAAAGGATGAACTGGTGTTAATCTTTCAACAAATTTGGTGTAAGATGGTGCTGTCGTAGACAGCAACATCATCCACCAAAATTGTTTTAAAATGTATACCAATTTCTTTGCTATTGACACAGTAAAAGATAGAATATTGAGTGGTAAGGGTTAACTGGTCTATATCTCTCAAATTGGTTTACATTTCTGTCATTTTAGTCTGGCCTTTAAAAAAGTTGTTACAATAACGCATTGACCTACCAGTACTTAATTATGAAGCCTGGCCTTAAGTCGCAACAATAGCGCATTTACTGAGTTAATTATGAAGCAGTAACCTTAAACTTATCCTGAAGCATTAAGATTAAAAAATATATAGAAAAATTCAGTGACGATCGTCTTCTTCTGAGCCGCTATTATACCTTGATATTTGTAGAGACCATTATTTGGGATTCTATTGTTCTCGCTTCTGACCAATGCTAGGTATAAAACCAATCCCGTAAAGCGAATGCTGGTCATTGTACTGTTGGCCTCAGATGCGAGCTAATCTATCTATATAGCCTGTAGTAAGTGTATAGTAGTTCAAGTCCAATTGTGTATTTTGTATGGTAGATGTGAAACATGCTGGCCTAGATATTTTTACAAGTTGACTGATAATTATTGTTGGCGATAGCAGCAACAACTTTCCTTCAAATTATTTGCAAAATAATCAGCAGAAAATACTAGCTGTTTTGAAAACGATTTGCCTGAAAAACATTGCTGCAACAACTTTCAACCAAATTGTTCTCAACATAATCAGTAGGAAGGATGTTCAATGTAGTAACAAATTATGAAGATATTTCTAGCAATTCGATTGACTAAGGCAGCAACAACTTTATAAAATTCCCAGAATAATAAGCGCCGAGCTGGCAATATCGTTAGCTAATACATGTTTGTACAATTAGCTCGGCCTGTGTCATAAATGCAACAGAGATCCTTGGTGAAATATATGTGCATAGATGAATAGGTCAGCAAAGCACCTGCACAAGCTGTCATACAGTGAGATGCTTACCCGCTGACTGAGCAGTTTTAAACATAAACACCGAATTGTACATACATATGTTAGCTAACCACATTGAAGACCTGGTAATGATTATTCTGGGAATAATTTGATAAAGTTGTTGCTGATTTAGTCAGCAACGACTGTCAATCGAATTGCTCGAAATATCGTCAGAATGTGTTATTACAGTGATAATCATACTGACTATTTTGAAAACAATCTGGTTAGAATTTGTTGCAGCAACTATTTTTAGTCAAATCCTTTTCAAAACATTAAATAGTAGAACTTGCATTTTCTGGTAATTATTTTGCAAATAATTTAATAATTTGAAGGAAAGTTAGGTCTGGTTGCTATCGGCAGCAACAATTATCAGTCAAATTCCCCCCCCCCCCCCTCCACCTGCAACGGCAGCCATGTTCGTGGGATGACATAATCCCACTGATTTGGATAGACATATGGATGAATACACAGACAAATGGAAGCTAATAATTATAAACTAATAAGTTTCGTCACAATACACAAATCCAAAATTTGCGCGGACGGACAGACACAAATTCAGAGACAAAGGTATGGACGGATGGAGGGACGAGCTGACTGACCCACAAAATAAGGTACATTTCCATAGAAACATAGCCAATGTTCCCATGAAGTTTCGTCATAATACTCCAAGAAAAATGAAAGTTAATGAACGAAAGCCCAAAATTTGCGCCGACGAACGGACACAAATTCAGAGACACTTTAAGGGATGGTTGGGCGTAGGGATTGACTGACTGACCCATGAAATAATGTACACTTTCCTAGTACCATAGCCAATGTTCTCATGAAGTTTCCTCACAATACTCCAAGCAAAGATAAAGTTATTGTACAAAAACCCAAAATTTACACGGACGGACTGACACAAATTCCGAGACAAAGGGATGGATGTACGGAGAGGCGGGTTGACTGATCCGCAAACTAAGGTGCATTTCCCTACTACCACACCCAACATTCCCAGAAAGTTTCGTCACAATACTCCAAGCAAAGATAAAGTTATTGAATGAAAACCCAAAATTTGCACGGATGGACGGACACAAATTCAGAGACAAAGGGATGGATGGATGGAGGGACGGGCTGACTGACCCTCAAATTAAGGTGCATTTGCCTACTACCATAGCCAACCTTCCCATGAAGTATTGTCACAATATTCCAAGCAAAAGTAAAGTTATCGTAAGAAAACCTGTGTGTGTGACGAATGCATGGACGGACCCACGGACGGACGAACGGAAGCGAAAACATAATTCCCCCGTTTTTCGCTAAAGAGAGGGGGGGGGGGGATAATTATCAAGCCTGGTCTTAAGTCCTAACAATAGCGCATTTGCATAGTTAATTATGAAGCCTGGGCGTAAGTTAACAATAGCGCATTGACCTAGTTAATTATGAAGCCCGGCCTTAAGTCGTAACAATAGCGCATTGCTCTAATTAATTACAAAGGCCCATGCCTTAAGTCATAACGATAGAGCATTGACATAGCTAATTATCAAGTCTGGCCTGAAGTTGTAACAATAGCGCATTGACCTGGTTAATTATGAAACCTGGCATTAAGTCCTAACAATAGCGCAATGACCTAGGTAATTATGAAGCCCAGCCCTTTAATTATGAAGCCTGGCCTTATGTTGCAACAATAGCGCATTGACATAGTTAATTATGAAACCTGGCCTGAAGTCATAACAATAGCACATTGACCTAGTTAATTATGAAACCTGGCCTGAAGTCATAACAATAGCACATTGACCTAGTTAATTATGAAACCTGGCCTGAAGTCATAACAATAGCACATTGACCTAGTTAATTATGAAACCTGGCCTGAAGTCATAACAATAGCACATTGACCTAGTTAATTATGAAACCTGGCCTGAAGTCATAACGATAGCACATTGACCTAGTTAATTATGAAACCTGGCCTGAAGTCATAACAATAGCACATTGACCTAGTTAATTATGAAACCTGGCCTGAAGTCATAACAATAGCACATTGACCTAGTTAATTATGAAACCTGGCCTGAAGTCATAACAATAGCACATTGACCTAGTTAATTATGAAACCTGGCCTGAAGTCATAACAATAGCACATTGACCTAGTTAATTATGAAACCTGGCCTGAAGTCATAACAATAGCACATTGACCTAGTTAATTATGAAACCTGGCCTGAAGTCATAACAATAGCACATTGACCTAGTTAATTATGAAACCTGGCCTGAAGTCATAACAATAGCACATTGACCTAGTTAATTAATTTGTCACTAAATATTTCCAATGTTTTTACTAATGTACCTCTTCTAAGTGATGCCGCCTGAAATTGGTGCGACAAACTAAACGCATACGACACATCTTTATATGTTCCATCGTGGTTGTGGCTTCAGCTTGTTAGTTTCCCGTTAGACAATAACACATTTTGTTCTATATAACAGAGTACTATATCACAGTTAATTCCATGCTTTAAGTACAGGTAAACTCCAGTTGATATTGTAGAATATTAATAATCCATTTGTAGGCAATTAGAGACTATTTTTGAAATGTTACCACTAGAATGACTTGTTCGATAAGCGATAATCCATTTGTAGGCAATTAGAGACTATTTTTGAAATGTTACCACTAGAATGACTGGTTCGATAAGCGATAATCCATTTGCGGGCAATTAGAGGCTATTTTTTAAATGTTACCACTAGAATGACTGGTTCGATAAGCGATAATCCGTTTGCAGGCAATTAGGCTATGTTTGAAATTTTACCACTAGAATGACTGGTTTGATAAGCGATAATCCATTTCCAGGCAAAGAGATTATTTTGTAAATGTTACCACAGGAATGACTGGTTCAATTGTTGAGCCAGTCATTCCAGTGACAAACATTTCAAAAATAGTTTTCCGGGGAATGCAAATGGATATTCCATAAGCAAAAAGTCTTAATTCAACCAAAAAACTTAATTTTAAAAATCTATTTAAGTTTTCTTGACAAATCTTGACAAACAAATGATCAAACTGGAGATTTTCCACTTAAACGGCTATAACGAGTGACATGTTACGACCATCAAGATACTCTGCCGATTTTGATTCGTGCTTGATATTAGCCAGACACTCGCCCTCTCCTGGCTCAGTATGTCACGATTATCCACTATCTTTGCCATACGCACAACAATCCATATAACAACCTATTCTTAGAAGCCTGCTTTTCTATGAAAATAAAACACACATGATACACGCAGAGGCAGAGTATTTTTGACAACGAGTCAATTGATTATTTCCGTGGATGTAGGTTTATATGACGGAATTATTCTAAGTAGGTCTATACTATAGGATGTCAAACAAGCTTGCCACTCTATTGTTGTGATTCAGGTAGCTGTGTTAGAAATGTCAAAAATTTGATGGACTGAACGACCGATAAACTGACTTATACTATTAGAGAGTTGCAGCTAAAAGGTTGCTATTTAAAGAAGTAGTGAATTACCAACCCTAACCCTAACCCATCGTACTAACATATGCCCTCTCACATCGCTTCACCATTTGAGGCCGTACTTGCAGACCATTGATCTCTTGCTATGTGAAGTAACATTACGCTGGTGGGCTGGAGGCAGTCAATCAGATTTCCGCCTTCTTCAATCTAGCTATCAATCTAAAAATAGAGGCGTGTCCTCGTGACGATATCGATGCAGAGCTTGAATGTCAAGCGATGTTATTGGGCATATATTAGTAGCGTGAAAACAACCGGGCAATTTTATTGGGCAGTAATTGACTGACTTCATTTATGAAGTTTCGTGAACTTAGCGCGCAAACATTAAAAGCATGCAAGCACGGGACTTGATAGGGAGCGTAGCGGGAGGGCGAGACCGTGCGATAGGACAATGACCATAACCTCGTTTATTAAATATTTTGAATGAACTTAATTTATTAGACGCAAAATTCTTGCCATTACAGTACTGTATCTGTAATTCCAGCCACTGTGGGCTCACCCCCCGAAGTCAGGGTAAATATTCCTCTTTTTCTTCTGACATCCCTTTTGCGAGGCACCAACCATAGCACTCGTTGTCGGCACAAATTGGATAAGAGTTTCTGTCTGTCAAATTTTTGACATGTCTGACAAAGTCATCTAGGCCACAACTACAGTGCGTTTGCAATGCGCTTAACCCTTTAATGGCCATGTTTTTCAAGAAAATTTATATTTTTGTTTATATAGTGACTATCCATCAACAGGACAAGAGAAAATTATTTTTCCACATTTATAATTGGAATAACATGCTCGCTTATCTAGCCAGTTATTCAAGTAATAAATTTTAAGAAAAATCATCTCATGGCCTGTAAATAAGACACTCCTCATGACCGCTGCAGAGGCTAGTTTTGGCCATGCACTAAACAGTTAACGTATCGCTAATGTACGCGAGTGTCTATAAATGTCAGTTAAAGTGGAATATAATTTTAGAAACACTAATCTGCATTCACCAAGTTTAATAAGAAACAATTTACATCATATGATTGGAAAATTGTAAAAAATCTAAACTGTACAGTAAATCACATTGATATAGTGGTATATTGACATGTTTGTTCCAAGTACATCCTAAGAGTTGCATTATAATAGAGTCTATATGGTAATATACAATACCGCCAATATTAACCCTTTAATGGTCAAATTTGGTAAAGAAAATTTAACTATCTGCCTATTAAATGTCCATTTACAGGCCAAGAGAATACAATTTTTGAAAATTTATCACTGAAATGACTGGCTCGGTTATCGAGCCAGTCATTCTGTGATAAATTTTCAAAAATTGTATTCTCTCGGGCTGTAAATGGACATTCGACAAGACCATAACAGAGGTTAGTTTTGACCGGCATGACCGTTAAATGGTTAAATGATGATAAAGATTAGCATCTTTATGTCAGAGATAGTTATATTTTGTTTTTTCATGAACATAACACTTCACTAAGTGAACATGTTGATTCCTGCTGCATTGTACAGGTCTATATGCAAAGTACATGTAGTTAGTGACCTTTTGATACTTCAGGCTTATGATATATTTTGCTCAGCCAGAGAACAGACAAACGGAGTGTTAGTCTATCTCATTATTACATGTCTAATGACTTCAGGTTCTCCGTCAGTTCTTGTGTCAGTAAAGAGTTACCACAACCTCTGACATTTTACGTCAAAGAAACATACCATCAGATCGCAAAGCAGAATAACGTGTCAATATAAAGCCTCATACGCCAATCATTCACTAAGTCTGCCCCTCCGGCCCTTTTAGCTAACCTGAACTGTTGACCTTTTGACCACCAATATCAATAGTCATTCTGAGTGCCAAGAGTGGCCTTGCTTGGATGCTTAGTCAATAATCATTTTAGCAGAACGTGAATAATAATTTGGATCTTCTAATGCTATACATGTTTTTCAATTAATCATTTGAACTGAGTTGGAGATGATAGCAATCACGGGTAAGGATATAATATGATTCATAGGCCATACCTTTTAGTGATTTTTAGATTTTGAAAGACAATTATAGCAGAAAGACAATCATATGTGAAAGACAACTATATGTCAAAGACAATTATATGGGAAGATCTTGTAGCTCACGGGGTACGCACTGGTCCGTTCTGCTGCTCCACTCCGTTGCACTGCATGTACAGGATGCGCGGGAGGGCTGGTTAGCTACGGTTCTCGGGGTAATGGATACCGTATCGCGACTCTCCAAAAAGTACAAAGACTGACTTCTAGAGCCAGTGGAACGATAATGTTCCAGTGGGGCCGTGCGACCATTGCCGCCAAGATTGAACCTCGCTGTTTCATCCCAACTATTCGTATCACCGGTATGACGGTCCATAACTCAATTTAGGAGCCTGGACATGATAATTTACCTAAAAATAACTATACAAACAATGGTACTCATTTGCTAGTACACGAGGGAAATTATACAGTACATAGAACTAAGTTGGTGTCTTGTTTGTGTGGATTCATCAGAGGTACCTCACCAATCCGTATATATCCGTGAGGTATCCCTGCAAGGGAGCGTCCTAACGAGGCTACTTATGTAGTTTAATATAAACCATTATACCCGTAACAAAAATATTATTGTTGCAAGAGGAAAGTGCCTCACGTGGGCCTCAGTCACAGGAAAATGCCTTCAACGTCGAAGCAGAGGAAGAGAGCTGGCAAAAAGGGCCACTCTCTTGTTCAAACATAAGCTAAGTGTAGTGTGAGTCAACCTAGGGAAATTATAATTAATGTGATGCACGCTGTATTACATGAACTGGGGCGGATGATTTCCGAAGAATTCAAACGCTGTCATCTTATGCAAGTCCAAGATATTGCATTGGTAGTTGCTGCTTTATTTATGCAGTCCTTCTGCTAAATTCTAACCTACCATTTAGTTGTTAGGTTTACTTTCAAGCTTTGGCCGCAAGTGGCAGGGATTTCTACCTATCTTTTGACACATGAGCCTAATACTTTCCCAAGTCGGATCATGCCAACGTGTCGATGGGAGTTCCAGACAATTTATAAGCCTTGCGGCTGGAGGAGTGTAGAAAGAGACAATATAATAAGAGGCCCTAAGGTATTTGACCAGTTTTACACAATCTAGCCAGTGTGCGGTGTTACATATCCGCTACATCCGGAAAAGAGGCGTACACAAATGTCTCCTAAGGAGTGGTTGTCCCTAACTACTTTAAACCTATTCTATTGAGGTAGAATAGCCAGGTTTAGTCGACCAGATGTCAGGTTCGCGTAATGTGAACATGAACAGTGATCTCAGTGTAAAATTGATATTGGGGGAAAAGTGATGCAGATTTATTGTTGCTGTATAGTATAGCCTAGCATACTGAGGTCCTAGAGTTTTATATAAAATAAACAAAACAAGTAACTAGGATGGCTGCTTGCAATATACATAACTATCACAGTATTGACAGTAAATCAGGTCATAGGACCTTGCGGTCCTCGTTAGTCATAAGTCATAAAGGCATAAAAACAAGGATAATATTTACATTTAAAATACAAATTATAAAATGCGGTCTCAGACAACCGGGGCAGTACCTATTAGTCATCAGTAGCTGTAAAGAAATAAATGAATACAATAGCTAAATGAGTACCTATTAGTCATTGGTATGGAAAAGGTTCATAAATCACCATAGATGCTGCATCACAGATGAGGAACGCGAGATGGCACGATTCTGAAATTGCTGGAAAATCTCCGCAGGCGAACTGTTGATGCGGCTCACTCTCAAAGACGGTGAAGAAGAACTACTGTAGTCGGATGTCCACTAGCTAGTCATAATGGCTAATACAATAATTAAGCAGAATGTTAGAAAGTGTCCGTTCGGTAACGGAAGTTTGAAAGTTGCCCGTAACATGAAGGGCTGGCGGTATGATCAGCGAACGAAAAGAAGAAGAAGACATGAAGGGCTACAGTTGTGATTTATAACTAAACAATGCATGTACATTCCTAGGTACACCGTACTTGATACATCGCATAGCTCTTGCGGTGTACCTGGCTGGGTCCCACTAGACTGCAGCCTAAAAGTTCATTAACACATGACATGCTGCGCAGAAGTTTGATCACCACTTTTCAGCGTGGTTCGGAAGATCTGACGAGTTGTCCACCAAGATTCACCACTCGTTCTACATACTGAAGAGATTACATATGGGCCGCGAGGATGCGGATGCTCGATTGCTGACCAGAGAATGAGAACAGAATTCCGAGAGGCACTGCTGCGATGTAGGGTACCACAGTCAGTAAGCAGTTGTCCATGTCTAGCACTGCTCTGGCCACACAACATACTTGTTCTCTCTCGCCGAAGTGTCGTCTCGATTCTGGATTTTCCCCTCCTTTTATACTACTCATGACGTCAGAGGCAGGACGTCCAGCCATCAGCAGGCGATCTGTAGCCATTTAGCATGCAGCTAGGAAGGGCGAGGATACTATCACGTGATAGACATTCTCAAGAAATTGGCTGACCGAGTCTTGACAGAAATCCTGCCCTGGGATAAAGAATAATGCTAATACCCATAATTTGAAAACTATCCAATTCAGCAGAAAAGCATGAATTTCAGAGCGACGGCTAGCTAATGCTACTGCTAATAAAAATACTGCTTTGATGGTAAGCTGTTTTAAACAAACAGAATCTAAGGGTTGAAAATGTCTCCCATCAAGAACCTGTGATACAAGGGAAAGGTTCTAGGAAGGAAGCGGCTTCTTAAAAGGACGTGAATTACCCATACCTTTAATGTCATGAAATGAATTTTGTACTTGGACCGAAAGGTCAAGAAGACATTTGACAAGGAGTTCAGACCAAATCGATAGGAATTGACAGTGATAACTGAGAGCTTTTTCTGATAGAAAGGGAAACCTAGAAATCTGTGACCTGAGTCACAAAGGTTGAATAACTCAAATCGAGCTTAATAAATGTTACGAGTGGAAGTTCTGAGTGATTTCTCCAAAAGTTTCTGAAAACTGACTGAAAAGATTGACAAAGTAAGGGCAACTCGACAACTTCCAGAATGAAAGAGAAAGATTTCTGGATTCTGATGGAGAATCCATCCTCTGATCCGGGACAATAGATTGTGGGAGACAGAAAGTAACAGAGGGAGATCCACAAGAAGGACCAGGAGAAAAAAATAGAAGCAAATATGTTGTCCCAAGATTGAGCTAGAGCGTCTACTGAAAGAGGCACGATTTCCAGAAAGGGAGATATGAAGGTGGATATCTTTCTATTCTTGCCAGAAGCAAACAGGTCTATGCGGGAAAGACCTAACTTGAGAAAAATTGACTGGGCTACAGACTCTATCAACTCCCCTTCCGATTCTGGGATCCTGGAAGGCCGAGATAACTAATCTGCCAGAAAAATCAAATTGCCTGGAATGTGGGATGTTTGAAGAGAAAGCTGCGGGAAATGTACCAGTGAAGAACGATCAGTGACTCGACAGATATAGACCGACCTGGACCCCCCACCAACCCTGATGATAGAAGAATGAGACTACTGTGAAATGTCTGATTGGATAAAGATTGAAAGACCGAGTATCAGGGGTTTCCAATGAACTAGGGCATGGAAAACCACCCACAGTACTAAAAGGTTGACATGAAAGGAAGATTCTGTGAGGGACCAGGATCCTGAAATCTTCTTGGAGTCCAAGAAGGAGCCCTATCCTTGCAGGGATGTATCCTTGAAAGAGATGGCCTGAGGAGATGGTGGATGAAGACAGACTCCAAATAACAGGGATTGACTGACTTTCCAAAACCGGCAATGGGTCATGAGTTGAGTGAAGAAATCCAATGATTCAGAAATCTAGACTGATTCCAATGGGTCATAAGATAGAACTGGAAGGGTCTTTTCATCAGAGGAGCCCAAGGAATCACTTTCTATACCTAAACAATGAGGCCTATGAAACTTTGCAACCAGTAAGACAAATATGGAAAGCCATCCCACCCACCCCACCCCCCATTAAGGATGCTTATAAATCGATCCTGATTACAAACTGAAATGTGCACATCAATTATACACATAATACAATAAAAAAAATTAAGAAGATCTAATAACGAGAGGAGATAAAAAGCCTACCAATGGAAGATATACTAGTATAGTACCTAATATCTGAATAAAGAAGGCTATAAATGAAGAATAAAGGCTAAAAAGTCTCAATATTCCAATTAGGACTAGGCTGATAATAGTCAGGATGTTGATAGTTAAGATATTTCTTGACTTATCTCAGTATAAGTCCAAAGTGTTCAAGAGTCCATTTAAATAATTTAGGATGTTACAATGAGAACAGATAAAGACTTCCTAACATCGATTTATACTATCAGAAAGCAATGTTTCTTGAATCGAGTGAAGGGCGATGTATCTTAGTTATAAGAGCTATATCCTTATTCTAACCCCTTCCTGAGAGAGGTAACTCGCATTGATTTCTACTATTCAATCTCTACTGCTATCTTCGTATGGAGAAAAAGCATCATAGAAGAATTTGCTGTACTTATTAAAAGTTGTAGACATTAAAACATTATAGATAAATTTATATAGTGTTTTAACTAGATTTAGTGACAAATAGAAATCCCATAGTAAACCTATGGGAGGGGTGAGAGTCCAGCTATAGCCAGATGGAATTAGCTAAAATAAACTGATCTATGTATAGGATCTAAATAATAACCAAAAGAAAAACTCCATGTAAACCAAAAGGGAATGAAATATATACGGGGTGAATTGTCAATGACCTATATAAAAAGTGACAGGAACGATGACGACAATCTGACAGCCATGGGAAGTAGATAAGGGAATGAAAAAGGATAAATTTTGAGCCCAAAATCACCAATCCCGAACTGGTGGGAAAGAACATGACTCTAAATAAAAAGTTTTAGCTAAAAATAAGAAAATAGCCTTGACAAAAGGGTAAATAGAAGAGACAAAAGCGATAATGTCGCCGAGACAAAATGAGAGAAGGACGAATAGACTGCCGAACTAGGAGTGCTGATGATAATACTGACAGCTACTAAAGAACGACGAAATACGGCAAAGAAACTTATATTAAAGAAAATCACAAAATACCGTGAGAGCAAATCTAATCTAACTTTTAGGAAATGAATATATTTAAAACTAAAGGCTGATAAATAGGGAAGAATAGCCTTAAATGAACAAAATATTCACGATAAATATAGAATGACATGTAAATTCTCCTAAAGTCATGAAAGTAAGTATGTTAACCTGCCAACACAGAAGGGAGGAGGTGTACTATACGAAAAGATGAACGGCCCGAATAGAACTGCGCCTCTAACTCGGGACGAAAAAATTACCAAAACCTAGCTAATATGTATTATCAGTAATCTGACAGATAGAAAAGAGTGTGAGAACAGGTTGAGAACAAATAAAAATTACTATAACTTAAATTGTGAGAATGCAAGGAGAGATAACACGCAGAAAAGGTGGAGAAAGAAGCATGAACTAACAAGATATTGCATAAGAGTACGGCTAGATAAGATAATGATATGCACATATGTAATAAGGTGAAAAAAGATCCCATTGAAAAAAGAGATAACTTATCTAGCTAAAAAAAAATAAATATTTGAAACAAAAAAGATGATAGGAGGACCGAACCCCTATGCAAAGAAGAGCCGAACCCGGGTCCACTAAAGGGACCAGGCTGCGGTTCCACTAAACACGCCCCTGAATCTTAGGCCGTTCAGTACAGGGGAAACATGAGAAAAAATGTCAAAGATAGCGGAAGAAATTTTCAAATTTGATTTTGACACGCCAGAATGACTGGTCCCAACTCGGGTCGGGGCCTGAGCCGGGCCAGGAAAACCGGGAGAAAAATTCAAATCTAATTCTGACACGCCGGAGTGACCGGTTCCAACTCAGGCCAGGGCGGGAAAGCCAGAAAAATTACCAGCGGAGAGAGGACCTGGACCCGGGAGAAACCCCAGGGGGCAGGGCCAGAGCGGGCAAGAAAACAGAAACCGAAGTATCCCTAATGGCCAGACCTGGACAAAAATCTGGGTCGGTCCCAAGAATGAAATCGGTAACCTAAGCCGGTCAACGTCCAAACACAGGGCCGGGAAGAAACCGGGCCCCCGGGCCAGAAATCTAGCCAGAGTAACTGCAGATACAATATAGGAAGATGGAACCGGCTTTGTAGATGACAGCGGATGTGCAATGACCTGGACCACTCTGGTCAGAAAATCCTTCGACCCAGCCAGTGAAGAAGTACTAGTGACAGGAGATGACAGATCGGACCGACTTATAACCTGATTAGGCCCGAGACCTTCCTTGGTCTGCAAGGGCGCAGGCTGCGGCTGCAGAAGAATCCTGTGTTGATATGACTGGCTTCTGAACGAGCGGTGAACGAGGCGTAAACCAAGACTTCGTGCTTTTGTTCTTTCCGTTCTTTGTGGTACCCCTGAAACAATGCAAATCAGTTAATTGTAATTTGTTAGATTTGGTGAATAAGCGCTTTCTTGGAACAGCCAGCTCCAATGCTTCACCATCAACTATTGTCAGGAGATGAAGTATTGGAGACTGACTGGTCCAGGATGATTTTATTAATCCTGCTGTCAATAGACGAATCTATATTACTGACTTGTTTCTTGAGACATTCCATTGACAAAACAATCTTCTCGAGTATTATGGCTGAATCCGCCGTGGTCTCGGTTTTGGCCTTTATTTTAACCACCGACCCTAATGGAGAAGGATTTCCAGGAATTTTAGAAGTCACAGGAGAATTTGGTTTGAAAAACGACATTCTAGTAGCTAGCGACCATGACACGCATATCAAACAGGTAGACTCAAGAGTACATGAAGTGCACTTGGAACAGACATGTCCAGAGTGAATCGACTTAATAAATCTATGGCCGCTGCTATTAGAACATCTAATTGGGTTTTTTGGGGTTTTTTTAATGGTTCATATTCTTTTCTTTATTCTTTTCCTTGGACCTCTTCGGAGACCTTCCCAAATCTGAATCGTAAAAATAGCAAGATCCGATAGAGTAAAGTTCCGAATATGACTCACGATTAGCCACTGATAATCCCAAGATTCATAAATAGAGACCGTACCAATCTCAAATTTGAAAATTATTTTGTTTCTTTGAGAGAGTATGTTATCGAGATAATCGTAGATCCATGCTCAATACCTTACAAGGCTGTCAACTTAATAGCTCTACAAGCTACTGGTTAAAAAAGAAGCACAAATAGACAATTCAAAGTCTATACACTCTGGGCGCAAGTAACCAAACGGAAACTAAAAATCATTATTAAAGCACCAGGACCTACAACCAACTTTACTTCACTTTTTAATAATCCACAGCGATTTTATATAAATAACTTTTAAATTGGCTTGTAAATTTTAATGCCTCTTCCTTCAAGAGTAGGAAAAGGAATGAAATCTTGGTTGCTACCAACAAGGTCATGTAATAGCTATCAGCCAATGAGGTTGTCATTGTGCTTAATGACCTACTCAGTGGCTCTGGGTATTGGATTAAACCTCTTCTTGCCTCATTCTGAGATATAGCATTAAAGTGAATTACTATGGATCTCATCATTAGAGAGAGTATGGAGATTCCTGAAGAAGACCTCAGTCACTCTGTAACTGCAATACCCAGCAAACATTGGCTGTAAAAAATTCATCCTACTACGCTTCCCTTCAGAGAAGGAAAGCACAATAGTAATGCAAGGAGGTAGGTTGCAATGTAGTGATAACACTGATGTACGCGTAAAACACGCATGCACGTAAAGGACGTACACCAGAGATTCCTATCGTAGTCTAACTTCTGGTACAGAAAAATACTTTGCAGATATGCATAGAAAATATTTTGAATATTTTCCAATGAACAAACGCCTCACAAATTTCCCATAATAATTCCGCCAGATGATAAATCCAGGAGCAATGTAAAGTGAATTACTATGACAGGATCATCATTGATTTCAAGCCATCTACTGACAAACCCGGAACAATTTATATGCTTTATGATATAAAACTGATTCTGTTGAATATTTTGAAATTAATTCAAATAAAAGCATGGCTTCTGGTCAGATTAATTAAAAAATATTCAACAGATTTCCAGTATGGTTGCCTTGAAAATGAGATACTGGGATTAAATCGTTGGTGAAAGGGTGAATAGGTTTCTGACACATACATAGTCCAATGAACCGATCAAATTAATTTTTAAAACTAATGTAACAAATGCTGGGAAAAATTAGCACTCGAAAAAACAATTTCCACGACGACAACTGGTGGCTGGCAGCCGCATTGGATTCTTAATTTCCGCCACCAGGCTCACTCATTGAATTAACGCAATCTTAGACAGCTCTGTTGAACCTTAGTGAGCCAATCATTTAGAAACAGATCATTTTGTAAATAGCTGCCAGTACTTGCTGGCCGTATTGGATTAGAATCATATAAGCGAATTCTATCTAATAAATGTCGTTAATATCATAATTACAAGAAAATTTACATGAAATATCTCAAATAAAACATCCACAATAAATTTACCTCTACTTCCTCTTCCAGTGGAATAGGTGTCCACTCTCCAACTTTCCGCAAAAGTAGGGTTTCCGTCCGAAATGGACCCATGATGTTAATAATCAAAATTTGCTGAACTTTGTCACATTAAGCCAAGTTAATCTTAAACACTTTCTCTAACATTTCCTTGTAAACTTTAAAACACATTGATGGCAAAAAGTCAATCACTCCAAGTTCAGTAGACAAGTAGTTGATGGAACAGAGAACTACCTTTCAAGCAAATCATTATTGTCTCACACTTAAACGGGTGACAATATACAAGAGGGCCAACATAAATCCATGTCATTATTCACACAGAATTCACAGCAAAAAAGTATTACATTTAAATATTTAATAATCACCGGTGTTTGGAGTGAAGTTTAACGAGAACACAAACAGATTTCTAAGGTCCATTGGAGATATATTGATGTTTCTACCACTACCTAGTACTGCATAATTGATGCACTTGTACAAATAATTTTTTTTAAATGCACAGATTCGTGTGGTCTATTACCAGTGATTTATAGAAACATGCATTTCATACAGCACTTACACTGAACAAACGTCATGCACAAGCATAGTACAGTCCACATAATGATCATATACATCGCTTCTAATCGAGTAGAATCAGGCGTTTTTTCTAAAGATTATTCTACCAATGCACAACTATACAATAGTATGTATGCGTCAGCATAACACTTGAACATCAATACAGTGTGATTTTTATTCCAACTTCAAAGAGACAGAATAATAAGATGAAATGAACTGAAGATCTTGAAACATTTGAACTGAATGTTATTGTCATCTGCAACAAAAATGACGGATTCGAGCAATAAACATTCTTCCCTTGTCCAAGCGACCGATTCATTTATATGCAAATGAAGAGGTATCCATATGAAAAAGTTATTTAACCCTTTAATGACTAAATTTGTTTAAAAAATTAAAATATTTACTTATTGAATGTCCATTTGCAGGACAAGAGAAGACTATTTTTTGAAAATTTACTACTAGAATGACTGGCTCGGTTATCGAGCCAGTCATTCGTGGTAAATTTTCAAAAATAGTCTTCTCTTGGCCTGCAAATGGACATTTCTCAAGACCCCTGCAGAGGCTGGTCTTGGCCAGTTTCATCCTGAAAGGGTTAACTAAAGCCTTAGCATGACGTTAAACATTTCTGGCAATCTGATTGGTCAATTGTCAGTCAGTTATCCCTCAGGTGCAGGATAAAAATAGGCGTCTTCTATTTCCATCGCATCAATCACTTTGTTAAACTCATGCAACTCTATCGCTATCGGCAATGGCTGTATTTGACTGGCACTTTTCTGTTGAGTAAATTTACTCCCGCAGTTGCCAAAATGTTCTCTACCCAAACGTAACAGTTGAATGAAACAAGAGGCCCAATGGGCCTGTATCGCTCACCTGGAACATTGGCATTTCAACTAATCTTACTTAAGTTTTACATCCATCGGTGTCACTTCCAATGACTTTCAGTCAAATGGTTTAGTTTTCGAGATATTGACAACAATCTCTGGAATGTTTTTTTGCATTAGTGATTTTGAACAATGTTTAAGCGAAAACAGATGATATCAGTGCTAACTACAGCTGGTTTCTTAACTGTCTCACTGCTGCAAGCCAGTGCAGCCAATAATTTCAATTTTCAAAAGCTCTTGACTTGTTGAATATTTTGAAACCAATTCGACTGGAAGTTGTTTGCGGCTAGCCACCAACAACTTTCAGTCCAATTGTTTTCAAAATATTTATTAAGTTCAGAGATATAACCTTTGGAATGTCGTCTGCAAAAACTCAGTCAGACGGTTACTAGAGGTTTAAATGCAATTGAAGAAAATGGTCTCTAAAGGCAGGTAGGTGGTCTTTATAGCAGGTTATTCACCACCACCACCAAACAATCCATTTAACACATGCGCATCTGGTTGAATCACCAAGTTAGCAGCAGGGATAGGGTGAGCTGGAGTTAATTTAGAAAATAATTTGACTGAAAGTCATTGCTGCAACAACTTTCAATCAAATACATTTCAAAATATTTTTAAGAGCATAGATGTCAGAGCACATAATACATATCTTAAATATTTAGGCAGTATTGGAAAGGTTAATCTGTTAATTGCAGTTTAATCTACTTTGGCAATAAAATCTGACATGGTGATAAATCAGTGGACGGTGAAATGAAAGTGAGACTGCAAATATTTAAGTGCTGATAACTCTGGCATTTCACGCCCTATCAGTTTCATTTTCACAACACAGATATTAGATGCCGACATTAACATTGTGACCAGGTTTGGTGTCAATCCGTCAAGAAATAACAAAATGAGCCGCCATTGTTGGTGGTGGATAGACACATGGATGGACGGACATACAGAAGACAGACGGGGTCATCGCTATACGACAGCTGACTGACAAGTAAGCTGAGTTAAGAAAACCAATTTCAGCTTCAAAGTCCATCAAATAAGACAATTGAATATGGCAGCCAAACACGCTAATATTTTCTTGGTCCACGGCGGCCATGTTTTTTACCTTTCACCTTCCCATGAACAAACTTTAATGGCCCTTAGTCCATAATCATATTCCCAAGATTTCAGCCCAATCCGTTCAGCGGTTCTGCAGAAGTCATTTTCACGAAAACTAGGTCATCCAAGATGTCCACCGAGCCATTTGGCCAATCAAGTTCCTTCGAACAAACTAGGTTCAGCTCTTGCCCTAAATGATATTTCGTGAGTTTTGAATAGATCCACCAAGCGGTTTCGGAGAAGATTTAGACATTTCCTAAAATTGGCCGAAATCCAAGATGGCCACTGGCCAAATTGGCTGATCGGCTTCGTTTGAACAAACTTGGATCCCTATGCCCGAAGGATACTTCCTGTCAAATATAATTGAAATCGGCCCAGTGGTTCTTGAGAAGTCGTTTAAAGAAAAAAGTTGACGGCTGGACACCGGACAGACGGTCACCATGGCATAAGCTCACTTGGCCATTCTGGCCAGGTGAGCTAAAAACCATAGCATTATTTTGAGATGTTCTTTGACTCTGTTACTGAGAAGCCTTTTTGTTTCGCCTATATATGTACCCTCACATTGGTCACATTCGATCTTGTAGATGACTCTAGAGCGTTCATCTGTGGTCAGTTTATCTTTGGGGCTTACCAATTGTGATCGTAAGGTGTTGATGAGCTTGTGGTTCTCAGCACCAGAGTCAAAGAACATCTCAAAATCAATTCCAACTCAGCTGTGGCAGAACACACAGAATCCACTGTCCAGGTCATCCCCATCAGCAGTGCCTCGGTCATCAACATCGAGGCCAATTTATTTAAACAGAAAGCTAACGAGGCCATAGAAATCTACAAGCATCAACCAACCATGAACCGAGATGAGGGCTACCATATACCAGCAGTCTACCAGTCCATGCTGTCACATGACTCCAAAAGAACAGACCAGAGTAACATTGCCAGCGACCATCAGTTAGTGCTGGAGAAGTGACCGGGATGGTCACGAAAGCTACACTCAAACAATTTCTACATCCCGGAGAGGTAACTAATTTTTCCATATTATACAGCCATTATGTTGTGTACTAGTCTTAAGAAATCTACCCACACCAGTTGTCTTTGGTGAGAATTCGACTTTTAAAGCAGCAATAACAATTGACTAATGTTCAATATAATTAGTAATTGGTACCTGTAGTGAATATAGTTATCATCTAACAATGACAGTGAGATACTGAGACTGAGTTTGATTGGCTATTTTCAAGCTTTCACACATAAAGGTTGACGAACTTGTGGTTCTCAGCATGATCTGCAAACCCTTTGACCCTTTAACACTCAAATTTGTTCAAGAAAATCTTCTCATAGAAAATGTCTATTTGCAGACAAAGAGAACTCTTTTTGATAATTTACCACTGGAAAGACTGGCTCGATAACCAAGCCAGTCTTTCCAGTGGTAAATTTTCAAAAAAGAGTCTTCTCTTGGTAGACATTTTCGATGAGAACCTTTATTCCAGTGGTAAATTTAAACAAGAGGCTCAAGGGGCATGTGTCGCTCACATGGAGCATTATGCATTTTTGTCACAATTGTTGGTGGGTGGTTTAGGAGTAGTCTTCTAAATGAGTTTGTGGACATTTTTGCAAGTCCAATATGGCCGCCAAACACGCTACATTTTGATTGGTCCACTGCAGCCATGTTTCTGATGTAGTGCCTTCCCTTGAAAAACTTTAATGGCACTCAGTGCCTAATCATATCTCCAAAATTTCGGCCCAATCCGCTGAGTGGTCTTGGAGTCATTTTGGCAAAAATTTGGTTATCCAAGATGGCCACCAAACCATTTTCCCAATCAAGTTCCTTGAAACAAACTTGGTGCAGCTCTTGCTCTAGATGATATTTCATGCGTTCTGCGGTTTTGGAGAAGATTTTTAAAGACATTTTAAAGCGGCCACTTTTTTTGACGGATCAACTTCTCTTGAACAAACTTTAATGGCCCTTAGTCCTTAATCATATATCACAAATTTCGGCCTGATCGCTTCAGCGGTTCTGGGGAAGGAGTCGTTTTTGCGAAAATGAGGTCATCCAAGATGGCCGCTGAACCATTTAGTCAATCAAGTTCCCTTGAATAAACTTGGGTCAGCTCTTACCATAAATCATATTTCATGAGGTCTGAATTGATCCCTCAAACGGTTTTGGAGAAGATTTTTTATAAAGACATTTCTAAAAATCAGCTGAAACCCAAGATGGCTTTAGTATGGGAGCTTTTGGCGGGAAAATGATCCAAGATGGCCACCAAACCATTTATCCGACAGTTTCGAAAATTGCAAATTTCAAATCAGAATACCAAAAAACCTATATAAAAACAATTTCAGCCTCAAAGTCCATCAAATAAAAAAATCCAATATGGCCACCAAACATGTTATATTTTGATTGGCCCATGGCAGCCATGTTTTTTGACGGATCAACTTCTCTTGAACAAACTTTACTGGCCCTTAGTCCCTAATCATATCTGCCAAATTTTGGCCTGATCCCTTCCGCGGTTCTGGGGAAGTTCGCTAAAACTAGATCAACCAAGATGGCCGCCGAACCATTTGACCAATCAAGTTCCCCTGAACAAACTTGGTTGAGCTCTTGCCCTGGATCATATTTCCTGAGGTTTCTTTCAATCCCTTGTGCAGTTTCGGAGATTTTTAAAGACGTTTCTAAAAATCACCCAAAATCCAAGATGGCCACTGGACAAATTGGCCGATCGGCTTCGTTTGAAGAAACTTGGATCCCTATGCCCTAAGGATGCTTCCTGCCAAATATAATTGAAATCGTCCCAGCAGTTCTTGAGAAGTCGTTTTAAAGGAAAAGTTGACGGACGAACGATGGATGAACATACGATGGACAGTCGCCATGACATAAGCTCACTTGGCCTTTCAGGCCAGGTGAACTAAAAATAGTCTTCTCTTGGTCTGCAAATGGACATTTCTCAAGACCACTGCCGAAGCCATTTTTGGCTGATATGAGGGATAACTGGTTAACTGTCAAGTCGGTCAAAAACCGGACTTTGCAGATTCCTAAAAATTGCTGATTTACAGGTACTTTTTTTTAATTTATCACTGAATGACTCACTCGATAACCAAGCCAGTCATTCCAATTGAAAATCTTCAAACAAAGTCTTCCATTGGCCTGTAAATGGACGCACTAAACAAATCCTTTAATTTTCTTGACCAAAATTGTCCCTTAAATGTTTGGGATATATTCATACTACTATTGATTCCTTTTTATCATTAGTCCCTAAGACACATACACAGCTACCACAAACTTTAATCAAAGTATATCACGAAAATCTAAATAGCTCCTTATTGAATGTCAATTTGCAGACCACTTGAGGACGAACTTTGTAAATCTATCACTAGGACTTGCTCGGTTATCGAGCCAGGCACTCTTAAGTGGTAATTTTTCTAAAATAGTCGTCTCCCGGTCTGCAAATGGACATTCCCAAAGGCCAGTTTTGGGCGTTTTGCCCATTAAAGATAAAACTGCCTCTCTGTTTCAAGTACACAAAGATGAATGTAGACAGACATATTAATGCCGGATCACACAATGATTGATAATCACAGGAGCCTGAGATGGGGAGAAATCGGCTGCCTCACCCCACCTGGTTAATGCCAAAATGTGGCATATAATACCGCTTTACCCTATGGACCACACACAGACAACAAAGTAGGCTAGTTTTCCTAAAGGCACTTAGTACCTAAGATCCATTTCGTATTGATTGAGAAACAGGGAGACGACTAATGACACACAGGTGATTAAAGGCGATACATATAATTATTGATCTTCCAGGTAAATGAACATTACCTGCCTGTGATCTGAGGAAACATATTGCTTGGAGATATGCAACATTATTTCTGATAGTGCACTGATTTCCAGGTATGGTGTGCTCTACTTTATAACTGATTAATCAATCCCCTTATAATGGATTGAGATAAACAGGTGTGTGTGCGTGCATGCGTGCGCGCGTGTGTGTGTGCGTGCGTGCATGCACATGTGAGTGTGTGCATGCATGCACATCTGAATGCATGTGAGTGCATGCGTCTGTACTGACATAAAAATTAGAAATTACTGACAGTCACTAAGACAGTGTAAATATTCCTCATTTTGTCACAACAATTGAGCTTAATGCCATTGTGCCACATCCACCTTTTATAGGTAAGCTGGAGCTAAACCTCAAACTTAACCAGCACCAGTCAGACCTACAGAGACAGACGGACAGACACAGACAGACAGACAGACAGACAGACAGACAGAATCCAAGAGCAGCTTAATCTGATCCAAGGTTCATTTTGTCCTCATATTGTTGGTGAAAACATTTGATAAGGATCCTTATTCATAGACTATCATTTTCCTGCTAAATGTTGCATTTCGTTTGATCTGTTTGTTAACTGTCTACCTGCTGAACTTCTGAAGACTACATTTTCCATCGGGTTATCTTGGGATATGCTGCATATTTTGAAAACAATTTGACTTAAAGTTGTTGGTGGCTAAACCACCAACAACTTTTAGTCAAATTGTTTTAAAAATATTCAGCAGGTTCAGAGTATAATTGCCCATTGACATTACTGTTTGGTGGCTTGCAGCAACGAGATGGTTAAGGGCTCATAATATATATAGGTGGACATAAACGCATTCTTTGAGGCATGGTTTACTTATATATGCCTATACATGAGCGTGTCCTTCACGCTATAAATGTGTTACTCGCGATAAACATCAATGCATAAGATTACATATATTCTATTATTCAGAATTTCCATTTCCAGAAATTTTCTAGGCATGATGAAAATGTGAATTAGTATGCCATGTCTGAAATCAGCCAGTTCAGAAGTTTCAGAAGATGGATCCCACAGACAATAGATGAAGCGTCAGCATTATCCTTTCTAATAGCCAGCACATGACCACGCTGTTATTACGGACAATCACAAGTGATCAAGCGTGTTACTACTTTGTTAATGTTTGAGCCCGAATGAAATCTCCATAGATCCAGATACAGGTTCTTCAAGCTGGAACCTGACCAATGTCTGGAAATCATCTTGTCACTAACAAGCATTCCTATGTTAAGATACGAGCACAATCATATCAGCCGACAGACAGACAGACAACAGATAGGCTGCCAGACAGACACCAAACAGGCAGGCAGCCAAAAGAGACAGACAGACAACAGACAGACAGACAGACATGATTGCAATGTAGGCTTCCCGAGCCTCCAGGTGGGTGTATGATAAATATAATATTTTCATGGGCTTGATTTTAACACTAACCTGTTAACCCGAAGAGAGTAGAATTTCATACGGGTCAGTAAAACTACACCTGCACTAACCTATCTGGGTTAGTAATGCTCTCAAAAGAGGAAATATTAAAAACCACTGTTATAATGTCATTATGTTCAGTACCCACCAAAAATTGACAAAAGAACACATTTTCAGTTATAACCTAAGGCAGCAATGGCTCCCAGTCAAATTACTTTCAAAATATTCAACAGCTTTCAAGTATGGTTGCCTTGGAATTAAGGTTTTATATGGATCCATCAGTGAAGCGATTAAAGAAGTGATCAGGTTCGATCTTACAAACATCGGGTTAATGAAATTTGCTGCGGGATAGTAAAATCAATGACACACTATCCCATCTGTTAGTAGAAAAAAATCCTTACCCGTGTTCCATGATAAACATTATATATGGGTGTGGTCAGCATATTCTCAGACTGTTCTTACATGCATCTGTTATACTGTCACACAATTTCACGCAAAACATCCAAGAAATATAACTCTTCATCACAATAACATTTATTTACCCGCAAAAAACCTCACTTATGAAAGCTTTTCTCAGATATTTCTGGCTCGTGAAAGGCAGTTAATCTCTGGCATTCATGTGAGAGATTCAGGAGAATCATTGCAAACACCGGACTACAAAGACTGGAGACATTTCAAGCGATTGTGAGGTACGGAATCACTTCAACATCTCATCTCTCCAGCCAGTATTACGGCATAGAGAATTCACAGAAAATATTAACCCTTCAATTGTGACAACCCATAAAAAACCCAGCCTCTGCAGTGGTCATGAGAAATATCCATTTGTAAGGCCTGGAGAAGATGATTTTTGAATATTGTCAACTGGAATGACTGGCTCTGTAACTGAGCCAGTCATTCCAGTTGCAAATTCTCAAAAATTGTCTTCTCTTGACATGCAAATGGACATTCAATAAGTAATAATTCTGATTACCTTGACCATTAAAGCATTAAGATACATCCACACATTCTTTTTGAAAACAATCCGACGGAAAGTTGTTGCTGTCATAGGTACCTGTGATATTGTTAATCAAATGATTTCGAAAGACCTTCATCATCAATCCTGCTTACCTGGGATGACATTTAGGAGCTAGTGTACATATATTCATTATGTGAGCGATTGAACTACGATATTGATCTGCCAGAACTGATCAGAGTCATGAAATACAGGTGTGTTCCTTTGATGTACACCTGAGCAAGGTCTTGTCAAGAATCTCAGTCCAATATATATTATATATTCTATAGCATGTGCGTGCGTGTGTGTTATGTGTGCACACATTCTGCGTGTGTGGGTGCGTGTGTGCATGGTGAATACGTGCATGCATATATGCCAGTGTGAATTCTTGTATGAATATATGCATTATATAAATTATACATGTGCATGCGACAGTGTGTGCCTGCATCATCACACATCCCATGTTCATTGTCTTCACATTTTGATGGCCCCTCCACCCACCAAATATAAATGTCCACTTTTTGAAGGAGCTGCTACAATAAATTTGCACACATTCACCGCTTTGGCCTTTTGAGCCAAATGTAGCCTATATCCACTGAGTCTGGCCAATACATTTCCAAATCAATATCTGACAACTGTATGTGAGTGTCTATTGTATCTTCATATGCCCTATGATGATGTTTTAGCAATTCTACTAATCCTATAGTTGAACAAGCCCGGCCAATCGGAGAGCACTCTTCAAGGAATAATTGTCTGGCTTGTGGGCAATTGAAAAAGTAGAGCCCAGCCTCGCTGGTATAGTCTGGACTGGTGCAGATATGAAAGGGTTAATGAACGTGAGATATTTTCAAACTTAAGCACAAATGACCTTTTGGTCTTCTGATACTTTAAGCAATCATATTCATTTTATTATGGCTGGAACTATGTTTTGGTCAGGGACCTGGGGGAGCGTGCGTGCGTGTGGTCATGACAGTGTGTGTGTGTGTGTGTGTGTGTGCGTGCGTGCATGCGTGCGTGCGTGCGTGCGTGTGTGTGTGTGTGACAGTGTGTGCATGCGTGCGTGTGTGTGTTTTTGCCAGTGTGTGTATGTGCATGCGTGCATGCATGTGTGCCAGTTATCAAAGGAACCCTACTTTCAAGAGACATTTATTATGGCTAGATTTTCATTCTAAAATGCCACTTGAGGTTTACAAGGAAGGATCTATCAAAGGTAAATTTCCAAATCCGATGATAAAACAAGAGCAGCTTTAATTCAAATGATTATTATATATCAAATATATCCTCGAAACTGTCCAATGTTATGTAAAATATTTGCTTATTGAATGCCTATTTGCAGGCCTTGAGGATTATTTTTGAAAATTTACCTCGGTTATCAAGCCAGAAACACCAGTGGTAAATTAAAAAAAAATACACTTCTCTTGACCTGCAAATGGACATTCACTATTAGTAACAATATTATCTTGGCCGTTAAAGTGTTAACTAAAACCTTACCATATTTGTGTCCTGGTATATAATGATTATTAATTCTGACGAAAACCCATTCTACGAATGACATGGTTGTCATGGTAATTAAAAACTGACCAGCTCTACAACCAAAATTCTTCCTAAAACTACTCTCACTGCATAAGACAAACATCAAAGACTTCCTCCAAGTTCGTGATTCAAACTGTGAGAATAATAATGGGGAAATCCAGTTTATCTATCAATCATATGATATTCGGCTAAGTGAGATGTAGGATGTACGTCATGAATGACTCAATTTGTTCCGTCTTAAACACTTAATAGTCCGTCAGGTTGTACGAATTGTATGTCTGGACTATTTAATAAAACTGCTGTTGAATACTTTGAAACTAATTTGACTGTCAGTCAAATTAGTTTCAAAATATTCAACAGCTTACCTGCATAGTCTTCTGTAATCTGAGATTCGGTGAGTGCAGGGGTTGATCGATCCCAATACAGGCAAAGCGTGGGTGGAGCTTGGCTTGGCTTGGCGGGCATAGCCCGGATCCCTCCATGAAGTACTAAGTCAAGGGAATACGTGTATCTTTGTATCTGCATGTTAGATTTTCAAATGAATGAATAAATAATGGGATGTTAATTTTATTTTATTTACAGAAACCTTTATACACAACAAATTGATCCTTACTTTTTCCTGTATTCTAAATCTTTCTAGTTTCCGGTGCATGATATAGGTTAGTATAGACTTCAGTTTATCTTGGGAAAAACACAGTTCCTCTGAAAGTTGTTGCTGTCTGAAACCTGTAGCAACAGCTTTCTGAAACCCAGTTCTCAAAACGAACGCTTAAGTTATCTGGCTAACCAATGAACTGACAAACGAACCCGAGCACTTCAAGATTAACCCATTTAAGCACTCAAGTTGGTCAAAAACAGCTTCTGTACTGTTTTTAAGAAATATCTATTTGCACATCCAGCGAAGACTAATTTTGAAAATTTATCACTGGAATGACTTAGCTCGATAAACGATCCAGTCATTCCTGTGACAAATTAATAAAAAAAAAATCTTTCGTGATCTGAAAATGCACATTTTTAGAGAAAATTAAATTTTTCTTGAAAGAATTAACTGGTTAAAGTGTGGTTAGCAGGATTGCATGAGCATACATGCTTTGATGCACGTGGCCAAACATGAAAAATTAGATAACATTTGTATACATTTGCGCCAAGTTAAAGAAAATCTGTAGATAAATAGCAATTTGTTCATTACAAGCAATATTTACATTCAATATAAATTGTTGCCTCAGGCAAATATAAACTGTTAGATCTGTTAGCATTCAGCCAGATGCTGTAGTTTATCAACACTAATCAACAATAGATGGATAAAACCACAGGCTTTGACTGCAATGAAGTTAATTAACGCTGTCAACGATGAATTCCCCATATCGCATTTCCAAGGCACCATACAGGAAATCTGTTGACCATTTTGAAATTAATTTTATGGGAAGTCATTGCTGCCTTCCCAGTCAAATTAATTTCAAAATATTGAACAGAATAAGTTTTATATCGTAAAGAATATACTTTTTCTGGGATTTGTCGGTGAGAGGGTTAATATTCTCAAAACATACATGGAGAATCTCGGATCATAATCAAGGTAATGAAGGGATCTGATCTGTCACTCTGATGTCAAAATGACCATGTGTCAGCTGACGTCACACTCAAATGATGGAGGGCTATCATGAAAGTGTCAAAGATCTGACATTAATCATCTGAATTCTGTCTGGAGAATTTACACTTTAATACAATTAAATTCTGTTGAATACTTTGAAACTAATTTGACAAGGAACAGCTCCTAGTCACTTTAATTTCAAACTATTCCTCAGCTTACCTGAAGTAGTTACCTAACAGTTTAGATTCTGGGAATAATGTGATCAAAATGTTAAATTTATTCAAATGTACATACACAGTAAGGCGCACATTAGTTGGAAATAGGTGGAGTATAGCTAGAAATGGGCGGGGCATAGATAGAAATGGGCGGGGCATAGCTAGCAATGGGCGGGCTATGTCTAGAGATTGATCCCACTATTGATGTCCCTGAGATATTTAAAAAGCTTGGCTACTGGTGGCCATGTTGGATGTATGATCATCGTCGCTTTCGATAGGTTTCTACCTCCGACCCAGTCCAGTGATCCCTATTTAGTGATCCCCTAAACTGTAATAGAGTTATTATTTCCAAACCCAATTTTCAAAATGGCAGCCAACTGGTCGCCATATTGGCATTTGGATCATTATCAATTTCAATAGTTTTTTCCCCAGACCTAATCCAGTTATCCAATGAAGTTTCAACATGATCAGCTAAAGCATAGTGGAGTTATCATCCAGAAATGGAGTTATCATCCGCAAAGAAATTTTCAACATTTTCCCCGGTGGCTGGTGACTATATTGGATTATGGATTATCGTTGATTTTGATAGATTTTTTCCGTCGATGTAGGCCAGCATTCTACAAAGTTTCAAAGTGATTCGATAAACGCTAGTGGAGTTATTGTGTGTAATTTTCTTTGGCAGTTTTGGAGATGATTTTTAAAGATGCTTCTAAAAATTGACCAAAATCCAAGATGGCCACCAGCCAAATTAGCAGATCAACTTCCTTTGAATAAACTTGCATCCATATGCCCCAAGGATGCTTCCTGCTAAATTTGGTCAAAGTCTGCCCAGTAATTCTTGCTTAAAGGAAAATTCAATGAACGATGGACATCAGGATGCATGATGTCTGGACAGATGACAAAGAGTTGCCATGGCATAAGCTCACTAATGGCCAAGGTGAGTTAACTATGGTTTTGCCCTGCAAATAGTTAATTATATACCTGGTTGCTTATAATGACTTACCTGTGATATTCCCCGTAGGTGTAGAGCGCCCTCCTTGTACATCATGTCTCTAGAGGCACTCTATTACTGACACTCAAAAGCATGCACAATTTGTCAGAACAGATCTCGACATTTACAGGTATTCACCAACGTCACCATGGTAATGTGCATGGCAGTAATCTGAAGAAAGAAACAAATTCACAGAGATGTTGTTTCATTAATGATTTAAATTATTTAATAAATCTAAGATGAAATTCATATTCATTTTAATCCTTTAATTAATAGATAAAATTTGTCAATACAAATTTTCTAATGGATAAATAACGATCACATTGCAGACCGATATTTTAAAATAGTTTAGAAAACTTAGCACTGGAATAACTGGCTCGGTTATCAAACCAGTTATTCAAGTATTAAGTTTCTAAAAAAATTCTTTGTTTTCTTGACCCCAATATTCTCTAAGAAAGGAACTAAATTTTCTCGAAGAAATCTGTAGATGTTAAAGAGTTGAGCTTAGAGATTTTAGCAAACTTTTCAAAATTTACCTCGATGTAATGGCTTAGTGTATATTAATCATCGTTGCTAGGCTTACCATCAGATGATAATTACTTTTGAACGCTCAGCACTGCCATACAAGATCACAGACAGTGCACAGTACATTGCCCTAGCAACTGGCACTGATTGGTCAATGTACACACCCACAAGGTATATAATAATAATTATACAATATGTACGTCGAGTCCTAAAAATATAATTTGAATGAAGCTCGTTAATGCACTCAGGTAAACATAAAAAAGAGTGCTATGATCGATTATATGCCACAAGTGTTTCTAAAGACCTTTCTAATATATTATTCTCATCATCCATATAATACCACACATATACCGTACTGTGATTTTAAACACCCTTCTCCCTTGATTGAGTGTTTACTGGCTCAATTTTGTCAAAAATATAGAAATATTCGCTTGTTGAAAGTACATCTGGCATGAGACTATTTTGAAAATTTACCACTGGAATGACTGGCTCAGCCATTAAGCCAGTCATTCCTGTGGTAAATTTGTAAAAAAAATGGACATTCCTCGTGCTTTTATTGCTTTAGCACTAGAAATTTCAGTGTTCTAAACTGAATGCAGCAACCACTCAAAATCAAATTATTTTCAAAACACTTGACAAAATATTCCTTGCATCATAAAGAAGTCGTTGTTTTTCGTTTGTAAGGTAATGAATATGAAGAATGTGATAATTTTTTAACGGAATGTTTGGAAAAAAAATTATTCTCAAATTTATCAACATCTTTCAGGGAAGACAACCCCGAGTGTCAATATGGACAGATTTTGTTGAAGTGCAATTTGAGTGACCTTATGGAGAGAATCCATACATGCCTTCTATAGGTCAATGCTAACTCAAAGCAGATTGTATCAGTTTATAGGGTGGCTGGAAGATGACTTTGGTTGAAACACAATCTCAAGGCATGTAACAAATTTAAGATGCATAAACAGATGGAGACACAGATGCCAGGGATTGTAGCAAGCGCAGATGAACATTGTCTAACATTTTCCTGCGTCTCTTATCAGCGACATTGCATGTGTGTATGTGTGTGGGTGGGCAGGGTTGAAGATATTGATTAATAACTTAGGCTACACAAACAAGACTAGCATCAAACAGTGCTACTGGCCATTTTGGACAAATGAACACCTATCAAATTTCTTCAAAATACAGATATTAAGGAGCCGAAAATTAGTAGGATTTATATAAAACCTATTTTTAGCCTTGTCTCATAAGGAGATAATGGTATATTACATTCGGGTCTGTATGTATGTGTATGTCTGTACCTGTCTGTCGATGCATGCCTAAGTGTATGTATGTGTGTACATGTTTGTTGATGTGTGCCTAAGTGTATGCATGTGTGTACCTGTCTGTCGATGCTTGCCTAAGTGTATGCATGTGTGTACCTGCCTGTCGATGCATGCCTAAGTGTGTGCATGTCTGTCGATGCTTGCCTAAGTGTATGCATGTGTTGTCTGTCGATGTGTGCCTAAGTGTGTACCTGTCTGTCGATGCTTGCCTAAGTGTATGCATGTGTGTACTTGTCTGTCAATGCATGCCTAAGTGTGTACATGTCTGTTGATATGTGCCTAAGTGTGTGCATGTGTGTATATGTCTGTCGATGTGTGCCTAAGTCTTAAGTGTGCATGTGTGTACCTGTCTACCAATGCATGCCTAAGTGTGTACCTGTCTGCCAATGTGTGCCTAAGTGTGTCCATGTGTGTACCTGTCTGTCGATGCGTGCTTAAGTGTGTGCATGTGTGTACCTGTCTGTCGATGCATGCCTAAGTCTTAAGTGTGCTTGTGTGTACCTGTCTACCAATGCATGCCTAAGTGTGTACCTGTCTGCCAATGCATGCCTAAGTGTGTGCATGTGTGTACCTGTCTGTCGATGTGTGCCTAAGCGTGTGCATGTGTGTACCTGTCTGTCGATGCTTGCCTAAGTGTGTGCATGTCTGTCGATGCGTGCCTAAGTGTATGTAATTGTGTACCTGTCTGTCGATGTGTGCCTAAGTGTGTGCATGTGTGTACCTGTCTGTCGATGCATGCTTAAGTGTGTGCATGTGGAGCGCCGTGATCCACTGTATAAAAATCCTGGTTCTGGATCGGATCAATGTCAGGATCTACAGGTATCTCAGAAGCTACTCTTTCAATCTGGCTAAAATTATAACACAAGAAAGGGTGTGGCCATGCATCATTAGAATTCCACAACTTTGCTCGTGATGCCAAAAACTGAAAGATCTGGAAAATACAAACAAATCTGGAAAAAAAAATGGAATGGTGAGGGTCTCTTAAGTCACTGATTGCTCTTCTGTCCTGCTATTATATTATACATTATTTATAACATATCTTATACTTGCTCCAGAAGCAATACCATTTGCAGTACAATAAACTAAAAGTGCAGCTATAGTTAAACACAATTGATTTTCTCCTGTACTTACCTTTGCAGATTGGTGCTGTTTTCCTAGCGGGTAATAATTTCGCTTGTATCAATAATTCAAGCACATCTATCTGTTACGAAGGAACACTCTGTCTGCACTGACATTGTCAGGCACAAAATTGATGTATATCAGTGAACTAATCTACATATATGATTTTCATATCATAATTTGTGTTGAGACAGCTGATTGGCAGCCATTATAAAAATTGCTATTCCACTTTACGTGGCTTGTTTTTTTAAATCCTTTAAGCCTCAAATTTGTTAAAGAAAATTTCAATTTTCTAGAAAATTTCCATTTGCAGACCAAGAGAAAACTATTTTTTAAAATTTACCACTGGAATAACTGGCTCGGTTATCGAGCCAGTCATTCCAGTTGTAAATTTTCAAACACAGTCATCTCTTGGTCTGCAAATGGACAGTTCTCAAGACCACTGTAGAAGCCGTTTTTGGCTGATATAATGGTTAAACGGTTAATGGTTTGGAAGACTGGTAAATTAACTACATTTAACAGAAAAAGAACTGTTGTTTTACTGTCTGAGACTAATGAAAGCGACCAGATAACTGAATGTCTAGACTACATTTTCCATAGGATTTAACTGTGGATATGCTGAATATTTCTGAAAAACACACCAACATCTTTCAGTTAAATTTCTTTCAAAATATTCAGCAGGTCCAGAGTTATTGACCATTCAAAATCTTTGTCTTCTGGCTTGCAGCCGTCAGACACTTAAACACATACCAGCTCCATGTTGTCTAATTCACATCAGAATGAATTCCTTTAAGTACTTAAGTCAGGCCTGCTGCATGACCAAGAATACACAATTTTTAAGAAACCTGTCGGAAATAAGAAATCACGTGCTACTGAGCATCTTGAGACATAGCCATCCTCAGCATCTTGAGACATTGTCAACCGGAACTGATCAAGATTGTGTAACCACTTAATGATCAAGATAAAATCTAAATTCATATATATTCATCTCTACTTTCAGGCCAAGAGAAGACTACTGTTTTGAAAGTTTACCACTGAAATGACTGGCTCGGTTATCAAGTCAGTCATCCAGTGGTAAATTTTCAAAAGTAGTCTTCTGAGTTGGCCTACAAATAGACATTTTTCAAGTCCACTACAGCAAACATCTTTGTCTGGATTGATGGTTAGATGGTTAAGCTTATCACACAATACTCGATAAGCTATCATTACAACGGGTAGTTCAACTCCTGGAGTCTTTCCGTGAAATGTCAGTCAAGATGGATCGAGACAAAGTTACTGGGTACATGTCTTGCTACACATGCTACACCAAGGAGAATAACTCTTAGAATCAATGCATATTATTAACTGTCTGATCATTGCAAGTCACCAAATAATAATTTCAATGGGCAATAACTTTGGACCGGCTGAATAATTTATCCACCAACAACTTTCAGTAAAATTGTTTTCAGAATATTCAGCAGGTCCACAGTTTAAACCCCATGGAAAATGCAGTTTGCAGAAACTCAGCTGGCACACAGTTAATCCCAGTATGAGAAATCAGCTGCTCCGTATTTATGTTCAGCGAAAATTAATTGATTCTGATGAATGTAAATCCCAGCATTCATCACTCAAGTTGCAGCCGGTTTGCTTGCATCTATCTCGAACGTGGCGTTTCGCTTTGTTTTATACTTCCGACAACCTAAATGTATTTTCTCTTAGGTTTAGCAGTTATCGAAACAAAACTATTTTTGAAAATTTACCACTAAACTGACTGGCGCAGTAACCGAACCAGTCATTCCATCGAAAATTTTCAAAAATAAATTTCTCTCGAACTGTAAATAAACATATGAGAGTGTGCACCCAACAGTGGCTTGAATTGCCAAAAAATTACCATTATATAACAACATTCGCAATCAACCTATTATTTCAAATAGCAATAGGTTTTAACTCTAAGTTTTTGCCCAGGATATTACTTTTACAAACACTAGATTTTCTGTTCTCTAGTTTTCCGGTTTCTTGTTTATTTAATCACATGTAAATTATCTAAATTTAATTAATTTTATTTGATATCATTGACTATGATTTTCATCTCTTAATATTTTTATTTCATAATTCTCACCCGAGTTCATTTTATAGATTTAATTATACAGACTGCCCTCCACCCCCTATCAAGGCTGTCCACCCCACCCCCACCTCATTTGGCATGGATGCACACTCACCATGCCATCCAATCCTTCTCCCATCCAAACCCCCCTTGGGTGAGATCAGAAAATTTTGAAAAACTTCAACCCTGGAGAGAGCATTTAGGCTGCAATGGGGTGAGTGTGGGTGAGGGTATATGGGGGTGGGTCCCTGGGTTAATACTCTGAATAATTAAGCGGTCCTGGGATCCTCCCCCGGGGAAATTCTGATAATTTGACTCCGAGAGGCCATTTCAGACAATATTTCTAATAAATGGTCTTAATACTGTGGGGTGGGGCACTGGTGGGGTAGCTGGATGCTTGATTCCAACACCTGTGTTTGCAGGGTGCGTGGTTTTAGGTTTTTTTTGTGGGAGGCCTTGGGGGGGGGGCATGGTGGTGGCAGTGGAAGTGATTTCCCCCCTAACCCTGATTTGATGAGGATGCAAACTTAATCTCTGACCCCCCTACTGTGGAAGCCCCTGAGTCCCCATCCTACCCCCATGTGAAGTAAAGGGACACCCCCCCCCCCCCCCCCCCCCCCCCCCCCCCCCCCCCTCTCTTACACTGCATCCAACGCTTACATCCGCCAACAACCGTTCAATAGGCAGCAACAGGCACCGCATACACCCCTAGCAACATCATAATTTTTTACTTTTTTCAGTTTTAATGCTTGTTTATAGAAACCCTTCGGGGGAGCAACGCAACCCTTCGGGGAAGCACCTCTCAGAGTGAGTCATGGCCCAAATACATCTCGGTGTAAGCGGCCAATAAAACCAACTAAACAACAACAACAACAAACAAACAATTTTCGTCAATGGCCATAACTAAACCAAATATTGACTAAATAAATAAATAAATAAATATATGGGTCATTCATTGACCCTCTGTAATTTTAATATTTTGATGACAAATATGTTCAAGAAAATTAAAATTTTCTCATAAGAGAAATCTCCATTTGCAGATCAAGAGATTATTTTTGCAAATTTATCACAGGAATGTCTGGCTCGGTTATCGAGCCAATCATTTCAGTGACAACATTTTCAAAAATAGTTTTCTTTTGACCTGTAACTGCACATTCCTCAAGACCACTTGTGGCCAGTTATTCAGGCCAGCTTGACCATTGATGAGATAAAGAATTAAGTAATACAGCCAAACATTGTATGACCCAGGATGGATGGATGATTGAGTGGATGGATGGATGGATGGATGGTGGGTGGATGGATGGATGAGTGGGTGGATGGACGGATGGATGGATGGACGTGGATGGATGGATGGATGCGTGTGTGTGTGAATGGATGGATGGATGGGTGGGTGGATGGATGGGTGGGTGTGTGAATGGATGGTCGGATGGCTGGATTGGTGGGTGGACGGATGGGTGGGTGGATGGATGGTGGGGTGGATGGATGGGTGGGTGGGTGGGTGGGTGAGTGGGTCGGTGGATGGATGTATATATGGACAGATAGAGGGATTAACATACAAACTCAATGCATTTTTTCACAAACTAACAGTAATCAGATACGTGCCATTTCTTGTGCTAATTAATGTACATTCATGTACCACTGTTCAAATAAACCTTTTAAGAGAATTTTAACATCTTGCTCGGAAACAAATTTGTGCATTTGAACAATGGATAATATCGTTAACCATTTAATGAACAAGCCGGCTAAATTCATCAAAATTAATGGTCTTGAGAAATGTCCATTTGCTTGGCAAATGATTATTTTTGTAATTTTACAACTCAAGGAATAACTGGCTTGTTAAGTAACAGAGCTAATCATTCCACTTATAAAATTTCAAAATATTATTTTTGTGGCATTCACTAAGGAAAAATTAGGATTTTCCCGACAAGGCTTGGCCATTAAGTTTAAATTAACTTACCTTTTATGTTAAACTTTGACACAGCGCACAAGATCTCAGGCAGATACGTTGTTATCAGTTGTGGAGAAATCAGCATCAATTTCTGACAGTCAGCCTAACTGTAAACTGAATGAACGCTTGGTGGATCAAAGGCAGCTGATTTAGTTTATCTTGAAAATCTGTTTGATTTAGACACTGAATTCAACAGAATATATGTTAAAATATATTGGATAAAACTACGACGACGACGACGACATCAACAATAGCAACAGCCCAGGGT
>CM067366.1:72083705-72230191 GCA_034401795.1 Chaetoderma sp. LZ-2023a | reverse complement strand
TTTTTGTGGCATTCACTAAGGAAAAATTAGGATTTTCCCGACAAGGCTTGGCCATTAAGTTTAAATTAACTTACCTTTTATGTTAAACTTTGACACAGCGCACAAGATCTCAGGCAGATACGTTGTTATCAGTTGTGGAGAAATCAGCATCAATTTCTGACAGTCAGCTAAACTGTAAACTGAATGAACGCTTGGTGGATCAAAGGCAGCTGATTTAGTTTATCTTGAAAATCTGTTTGATTTAGACACTGAATTCAACAGAATATATGTTAAAATATATTGGATAAAACTACGACGACGACGACGACATCAACAATAGCAACAGCCCAGGGTTAAGCAACAAAAACAACAAAAACACTTCCAAATGAATATCAGTTGCCGGTAACTCTTTAACACTTTAATGGTCAATTTCATAAAGAAAAATTTTAAAACTTTCCTATTCGAATGTCCATTTACAGGCCAAGAGAATATAATTTTTGAAAATTTATCACTGGAGTGACTGGCTCGGTTATTGAACCAGTCACTCGTGGTAAATTTACAAAAATAGTATTCTCTTGGCCTGTAAATGGACATTCTACAAGACCCTAACAGAGGCAGGTTTTGGCCGGATTGACCATTAACGGTTAATAAGCCACATAGACCCTAAGCAGACGATAATAGAAGGAGCCAATTCAGCGGTCAATTGTTAGCGATAATTTCCTCTTGGCATGTTTACAAATGGACATGTATCAAGATCACTTAAAAGAAGCCGTTTTTGACCTGTCCGAAGACCATCAAAGGGGCTGAGAAATGTCTGCTGGGTACATCCACACTGCATTTAGCATAAGATATTAGCTTAATCCTTTAACCCTTGAATTTGTTCAAGAAAATTTCAATTTTCTGATATAAAATGTCCGTTTGCAGACCAAGAGAAGACTATTTTTGAAAATTTATCAATGGAATGACTGGCTTGGTTATCGAGCCAGTCATTCCAGTGGTAAATTTTCGAAAATGCTCTTCTCTTTGTCTGCAAATGGACATTTCTCAAGACCACTGCAGAAGCCGTTTTTGGGTTAACTCAATGTCTAAAACAGGCCAGAATTAGCACTCTGATTCTTAATGTTCTTAACTACACCACTGAAAAATCCTAGAAAAAATATTTTGTTTATGATATAAAACTTATTCTGTTAACCCTTTAATGGTCAAATTTGGTCAAGAAAATCTAAATATTTGTTTACTGAATGTTCATTTGCAGTCCAAGAGAACTATTTTTGGAAATTTACCACTGGAATGACTGGCTCGCTTATCGAGCCAGTCATAAATTTCCTAAAATATCTTCTCTTGGCCTCTAAATAGACAATCTCTTCTACAAACATGTCATGTCAGATCCTCAGGTGTTCACAAATCCTGCTAAGAATAAACATTCAACCATATAACAGATAAGATGGTCAGATTTAGCCGACTACAATATCCCTTTAACGGTGATGTCAGCCAAACCTGCCATCTACAATTGTCTAGAGAAATGTCTATTTGTAGACCAAGAGACAACTATTTTTGAAAATTTATAACTGGCAGGCTCTACAATCAATACAGACAGTCCAGTTGTAAATGCTCAAAGACAATCTTCTCTTGGCCTGCAAAAGGACATACATACACAAAGGAAACGCGTTAATTTACTTGACATCTAAAAGCTTATATAATCCAGGACTTGCAACACATTCGCTAATTATGTTATAATTAATGCCTGACTTTTCAACAACACAATTATTAACACGATGTTGACTGGACGTTTCCTTCACTTGTAGCGTCGAGCTACGGCTTATATCATTGATTCCTAAGAACCAATACAGACACGGTACAGACGAATCAAAAGCATCAGGATAACTATAGAAGTATTGACCTGCTAACAGACTCACCGCGGTGCGAGCCACATCACACACTCACATTACTCACTCACCAATCACCATAATTTGTGCGGAGAAGATTCCTCACACTGCCTCTACGTCTATTTCCGTCTCTCTATCTTTATCACCTCCCTGCCATTCCTCCTCAGTTCTACTCCCCAGCAGCCAAAGTAAACATTATTTTATTCTAAAGTTATTTTCGGACCACCCGCAACAGATAGAATAACGTTTTTGGGTGTATATATGTTGTGACTGTCTTATGTAATTGTATTGTCCATTCTTATTTTAACATAAAAAACAAACTAAGGGCCACAATGCTCACCTGGAATTAAGAATGAACAGCATTAACACTTATTAACCGTAATGATCAAAGTTGGTCATGAAAATCAAATTTGTTTATTTAATGTCCATTTGCAGGTCAAGAAGACTGTTTCTGATTAGAGAAACCCTAGACTGTCTTCTTCAACCAATCAGAAAAACCCAAGACTGTCTTCTTCAAACAATCAGTAAAAACCATAGACAGTCTTCTTCAACCAATCAGAACAAGGCAAATCAATAAATTGATGTATGCTCCCCGAAGGCAAACTCCGCATAGAAACTGAATGGATAACCCTGAAGGCATATGCTTCAGGGAAAGGTTCGGAACTGTGGCTCAGACACAGGCAAACGAACATATGGAGGCATGCACGAATTGGTGAATGGATAACCTAAGATGCATGACCTACTTTTGATATTCCGCAACCTTTTCCATAAGATGTATCCGCATACCAAGTTTGGTGACCATATGTGAGTCTTGAAACTATAGCCCGGACAAACATTTTCTGTGATATTCAATCGACTATGAAAAGTAGGTCAGCATGACCTACATTTTATACTCTACACACCTCCCTAAGATGCATCCACATACCAAGTTTGGTGAGCACATGTGCAAAAGACTTGAAACTATGGCACGAACAAACATTTTCTGTGATATTCAGTCGACCATGAAAAGTAGGTCAGCATGACATACTTTTGACCTACTTTTCATACTCCGCATACCTTCTCCCTAAGATGCATCCACATACCAAGTTTGGTGACCATATGTGAAAAAGTCTTGAAACTATGCCCCGAACAAACTTATATATGGTGAACGGATGGCCGGATGGACGAATGGACAGACTAATTTTGATACGCCGCAACCTTTTCCATAAGATGTATCCACATACCAAGTTTGGTGACCATATGTGAAAGTCTTGAAACTATAACCCGGAAAAACATTTTCTGTGACATTCAATCGACCATGAAAAAGTAGGTCAGCATGACCTACATTTGACCTATTTTGATACTGTGCACACCTTCTCCCTAAGATACATCCACATACCAAGTTTGGTGAGCACATGTGCAAAAGTCTTGAAACTATGGCACGGACAAACATTTTCTGTGATATTCAGTTGACCATGAAAAGTAGGTCAGCATGATATACTTTTGACCTACTTTTCATACTTCGCACACCTTCTCCCTAAGACGCATCCACATACCAAGCTTGGTGACCATATGTGAAGTCTTGAAACTATTCCCTGGACATACTTATATATGGTGAATGGACAGATGGACGGACGAACGGGTGGACGAATGAACAGATGGACAAAGTGGCGACTATATGCCCCCGCAAATTTTTTTTTGGGGACCATAAAAACCCTAGACTGTCTTCTTCAACCAATCAGAGAAACCCTAGAATCCCTTCTTCAACCAATCAGAAAAACCCTACACTGTCTTCTTCAAACAATCATTAAAACCCTACACTGTCTTCTTCATCTGATCAGAGACACCCTAGACTGTCTTCTTGAACCAATCAGAAAACCCCTAGACTGTCGCTTCAACCAATCAGAAAAACCCTAGACTGTCTTCTTCAACCAATCAGAAAAATGCTAGACTCCCTTCTTCAACCAATCAGAAAAACCCTAGTGTCTTCTTCAAACAATCAGTAAAACCCTACACTGTCTTCTTCATCTGATCAGAGTAACCCTAGACTGTCTTCTTCATACAATCAGAAAAACTCTAGACTGTCTTCTTCAACCAATTAGAGAAACCCTAGACTGTCTTCTTCACCCAATCAGAAACCCTAGACTGTCTTCTTCAACCAATCAGTAAAACCCTAGACTGTCTTCTTTATCTGATCAGAGAAACCCTAGACTGTCTTCTTCAAACAATCAGTAAAACACTAGACTGTCATCTTCATTTAAATGTCTATTGAAAAACTAACATTTACCTAATTCTTAGTGTACGCCTGACGCTAGATGCAGGATAGTAAACACCACTTTGATCGTCAAGTCGAGCCATCCTCAGCTTCGCGTAGAACTCGACAAAAACTTCATAAATATTGACCTTTTAATCGTTACAATTTCTTAATGTTCATTTGCAGGCCAAGAAACTTAAAAAAAAATATTCCAATGGAATGACTGGTTCGGTTATCGAGCCAGTCATTCCAGTGGGAAAATTTCAAAAATAGATTTCTCTTGGCTTGCAAATAAACATTTCTAAAGACAAAGACAGGTTCTGAGTGGCTTGATGATAAACTGACAAATCCTGGACAAAGTATATTTTTTATGACATAAAACTTATTTTCTTTAATATTTTGGTATTATTTTGACTGGAAGACAAAAGCAAAAAATGAGATATGTGCAATTCATCAGTAAAATGGTTAAAGAGTCACATTGTCTAATGAAAATGCAGTAACCATCAATTTGAACACATTTTCAAAATGCTTTCTCGGTATGGACTTTCCGATGTCTAAACAACCAATAGTCTTATGTTTGGGGGAAACCCTAAGTACATGTAAACAGTCTGTAAGAACTTGCAGATACAAAACATAAACAGTCTTGGTATGTATTCAATACTTTATTAATAACAATCTTACATAAGACCCAGTTAATCACTAATCATTCACGTACATACGCTAACATACACTGGTCACAGTATGGCTCAGAAATACAACAAAATGTTAAAAAAACACCCCAGTAACATGTTAGTTAGTATAATTTTGAACATGACTTCCAATACAATTATGTTAAAAATATTCAACAGTATGTTTTATTTTGTTTTGTAAACATCTTAAGCTATTTCTGACCTGTACCATACTTAATTCTCCTAGCCATTGATACAAAATACTACAATTTGCCCACAATGCAACATTTCAGTCAAATAACAATCAGTATATATTTAACATATTACACAGATTTTGTAGAACTGCGACATTGCCAGACGCTATTAAAATCACTCCTTCTTACGATGTTAAACTCAACAAATTTGAAAAATCGTGACGACTAAATGGCAAAATATTGAACATTTAAAAATTACTTTGACTAGAAGTTGCTGTTACCTTAGTCAGAGACAGTCAAATAAATTTCAAAATATCTGTAAAGGTTTAACCCTTTAATGGTCAAGCTGGCCAAACCTGGCCTCTCAAATGATCTTGAGGAATGTCCATTTGCAGGCTATTAACACATTTTTTAAAATTTATTTAATGGTAAATTTCCAAAAATAGTATTCTCTTGACCTGCAAATGGACATTGAATAAACATGTTTTGATTTTCTTGAAAAAATTGGACCACTAAAGGGTTAATATTACCTAGTAGCATCACACAAGTAGAATTATTGTCATGTTCTTATCGTCAGGGGGATATTTTGCCAACAGAATTTAGAAATCAATCACTGCAAAAAGATGTGTATTAACAAGAGCTCTGCAAACAGCGCATAATACCACGCCATGATGACAAACCAATGAATGAGAGCTAGCAGAACATCTATTTCTTCCTGACCCATCAAACCAGCCATCCTTATGAAGTGTCAAAGCGATCGGTTAAACGGTCAAGGAGGTTTCATCCGGAAACCAATTTTCAAGATGGGTGCCGCTGACTGGCGGCCATATTGGATTTCGGATTATTGTAAATTTCGATAAGTTTCTTCACCAGACATATTTATTCCAATGACCGTAGGAAGTGATCCGATAAATGGTAACGGAGATATATTCCAGAAACCAACTTTCAAGATGGCAGCCCGTGGCTGGTGGCCATCTTGGAGTTCGGATCATCATCAATTTCCATAGGTTTTTTTCTCCAGACCTAGTCCAACCGCCCTATGAAGTTTCAAAGCGATCCAATAAATGGGAACAGAGTTATCGTCGGGAAATCAATTTTGAAGATGGCTACCCTGTGGCTGGCGGCCATCTTAGATTTGGATCATTGTCAATTTCGATAGGTTTCTTCCCCAGTTTCTTCCCCAGACCTAGTCCAGCCAATCTATGAAGTTTCAAAGCGATCCAATAAACGGTAACAGAGTTATCATCTGGAAACAAATTTTCAAGATGGCAACCAGTGGTTGGCGGCCATCTTAGATTTCGGATCATTGCCAATTTCGATAAGTTTCTTCCCTAGACCTAGTCCAACCACTCCATGAAGTTTCAAAGCAATCGGATAAACGTTAACAGAGTTATCATCCGGAAACCACTCTGCCACCCGCATGCCCGGACGGACGGCGCCAGTACATAATACCCTGCCCAATTTTTTGGTGGGGTATAAAAAGGAGCAGCAATTTGATTGGACATGAGAAAGAAAATGAGGTGTAAGTTTTATAAATCTACTTCAAGGGAGGCAACTCTCCAAGCCATTAAAAAATAAAGAAATAGAGAAACTATGCCTAGGAGTTACCTCCCTTTGAGAAATCTGTTGAATTTGGTATAGGTTGATGCACGTAAGTGGATGAGTGTACATCTGCGGGGGGGGGGGGGGGGGGGAAGGGGATATAGATATAGATATTTTAGGCTTTGGGACACAATGCTGAAAATAAAGCTATCTAAAGAGTAGTGAATAATAAGTCTTTGGATAACTGAATGGTATTCTATTTCATTTGGTGAGATTTTACAAAAATTGCTGGAAAAGTAAATAGTCGGTAGCCATGCATATATGTTGAGAACTGGCTAATAAATTCAGATTGATTATGACGTTCTAGGTTATCCATCCAGCACAAAGGCTGACATATAGTCTGAATTGTACTCTCGTGATCAAGGAAAAAGGTTGACTGTCAGATTTACACAGATATTTACCAGATGACCAGTATCAGACGCAGACTTAGCAGTATCAGACGCAGACTTAGCAGTATCAGATGCAGACTGACAAGTACCAGATCGCCAATTGTCCAGTATCAGACTGGCCATCTGATAAATACATCTTTGGGTAAATGTTTCAAGTTGTGATTGCCAAGGCAGGATTAAGAGCGTGTGCCACGGTCCATTAGGTCATTCTTCTAAAATCTTGAATGAAAAATCAGAATTGGGTTTTGGAACTCGGGGGCCCTCCCCAGACATTTAAAAAATCTAGATGCTCTCAGACTATATCTCCTGCATATCAATCAGGATGTAAAAAGTTGGCTGTAAACTCTTTTTTACACTCTCCTGAAAAAGGTCTACATGGCCTGTAATTCTCAAGGAGACTTTGAAAGCTGCGTGCCTGAAAAGGCAATTTCCAGCATTTAAAATAGTAGAAGTACATTTGAATTTTTATTTACAATGACAAATATTATTAGAAAGGTTATGTTATTCATGTGGCCATTCGCCAGCCTACCCTGATACTATCTGGAAAAAAATGATAATTTTTCTTTATTAACCCAAACCACTCTGGTGTCAAAATTTGAAATTTTCAAATAAAATTAAAAGATGAAGTGGTGTTTATCTTTCAACAAATTACTTGGGAGATGGTGCTGTCATAGAACAATTGTACCCCAGTTTCTTTGATACTGACACAGTAAAAGACGTCAGTGTACTAAGGGTTAACCCTTTAATGCTCAAGCCAAAAAAGTATATTTTTTACAACAAAACTTAGTCTGTTGAATATTTTGAAATTAATTTGACTGGACGCCGTTGCTGCATTAAAGGCAGCAACATCTTCCAGTCAAATTAATTTCAGAATATTCAAGTTTTCCTGTATGGTTGCCTTGAAATTCATCGATGAAATGGTTAATAACTTGGATTTCTGTAAGATAATATTTGTCGCGTCCCATATGAAGTGGAGGATGGCTTGACATAGTGATCTGAATAGTGGCTAGCATCAAAGAATTATGTAGAATATTAAAGTTTTTTTAACACTTACCACTCTGATGTCAATATTCTATCTTTTACTGTGTTAATAGCAAAGAATCTGGCGTATATTTTTCAACAATTTTGATGGCTGATGTTGTGACAGCAACATCTTCCACCAAATTTGTTGAAAAATTAACACCAGTTCATCTTTTTAATTTAATTTGAAAATTAAAAGATTTTGATGTCAGAGTGGAAAGGGTTAAAATGCCATGCTAGCTCGACTTGCTCAGTCTCAGGCCTCTAGGTTTACTATGTTGTTAGAAGGTATAGTAAATTATGCCATTTAAAATGAGATCTTAAGACATGGTATCGTTAATAAAAACAAACAAAAAACTACCTTAGATGCGACACCGCATAATGCTTTAACCCTAGAATTTGTTCAAGAAAATTTTCTCATAGAAAATGTCCATTCGCAGACCGAGAGAAGACTAGTTTTGAAAATTTACCACTGGAATGTCTAGCTCGGTTATCGAGCCAGTTATTCCAGTGGTAAATTCTAAAAAATAGTCTTCTCTTGGTATGCAAATGGACATTTCTCAAGACCATTGCAGAAGCCATTTTTGGCAGATATGAGTGTCTACGGGTTAAGGTGTGGGGGTCCCTTAAGTGTTAAATAAGAACAATTATATTACATGTTGTTTGTATTATTGTCTTATGCTATTGTAACTCATTTCTGTTTCATCCAGACTCAGGTAGGGCCCTTGTTATATGCCTGATTAGATTGACAATGAACCAAGGCTCAGTGTTAGCATATTTTTCATGGTAGCAGAGCGTTGGTCCTGGACAAAGTGAAATTATTTTTCACTCATATTTTTAGTGACTATAACACAAAATTGTGTGCATGCAATGGTGGCTGCTGAAAGCAAGTGAGAAGTCAAGGACTCAAAATAAAGACTCTATCAGCATGGAACTCTTGAAAATTGTCCTATGAGGTGTGACAGTTTAAAGTTGAACTCTGGGACAGTTGGACCACAACAGCGACACTTAGAAGAGGCAAATTAGTAATGATTGCGTTGCCAGTTTATGATTCCACAGGCGCTCAAGTAAAGTTAGACTTGCCATTCAAAACAAGGATATAGATATAAACGCTGATAAGGGTGTTGAATAAGTACTCAATGAACTTGACAAAACCTTCAAAAAGGATGATTTGAGTAATGTTTGTCAAGTGTGAATAAACTCTATTTACTGTAGAAGGTGCGATAAGACAATATGTGTTTATATTGCAGAGTATGAACAAAATATTAATTCAATGGAAAAAAAATAACAAACTCCTTCTCCCTGATGTGGTCTTGGTCATGCAACTTCTGAATGGGTGTGAGCTGGAGGAGAATGATCATCAAATCAAGTATTGACAGTTGTTGATTATGGAAAGAAAGATGAAATGTTGGCTCAAATGGCGTGTTCTATCATTTCCACATAAGTTACATGTAGATCCACCAGAATCAGGGAGAAATGTAACTGATCATGGAATTGTTAGGATTAACTGTCTCGCTGCTGCAAGCCACTAGATTATAATTTCAATGAGCAAAAACTCTTGACATGCTGAATAGTTTGAAAACAATTTGACTGAAAGTTGGTGGTGGCTTAGTCACCAACAACTTTCAGTCAAATTGTTTTCAAAATATTTAGCATGTCCTGAGATATAACCCCTGGATTATGTCATCTGCAGAAACTCAGCAGGCAGACGGTTAAAGAAAAGCCTGTTAACCTTATAGGAAGAAGTCATCATTTTCAAGTCAAATTAAAGAGGTGATAGTGGTGGATTTATTGGAAGCAGAGGTTGTTGTCGACTTGGTGCTGGTTCAATATTCAGTCTGGGGCGTGGTAGATCATTCAGCAGAGGTGGAATTAGAGATGGTGACTTGGTGCTGATGGATCACCAGAAAACATAGTAAGACATTGTATGAATCCCAAAGATTCTTATGGGAACGTTGCGAAATGTAATTAACATGTGAAAATATAAAAAACCCTTGTAATTTCAAAACTCAGCGCTAAGAATCTATGTGCCTGACGCTTTCTCGGTATAAAAAGACTTGCTATTTACAAAGCGATTGTCTTGATGCTTGGGAAAAATTGAGTCATAGGTAGGATGTAGAAAGATACATACATAAAATCATTAATTTCAGAAGAACCGAATCACGTTTAATGCTTCCCTGGAGCAAAACTGTTTGTTATTGCTTCATGTATAACCATCCATGGATAAGAACAAAGCTTTTATAGAGGCCCGTATTCACAAAGGTGGTGTAACTTATCACTAGTTTAAGCTATCCTGAGTTTAGTTAACCTACTCTTTGGTTTTAAAAATTCTGTATTCACAAAGGGTAGTTTAACTAAACTCTGTTTAACTATACTCTGGGTAAGCTTATCACTCGTTTATTGACTAACCCGCAGTTTAGTGTCATGAAGTGTCTTTGTAGTCGTCATGGTAAGTGGTTTTGGAAGCTCTCCAGAGCATGCATTCACAGTGATCAATAGGCCAGAGCCGGGTCGTCTATTTATATTGTTAGATTTGTCAATTGAATAAGCTTCATGACCGTAATGGCTGTATCAGCATCCCGTAAGTGTGCCAGAAATTGGGAAAGTGAAGAAAAGGAATTTCTCCTTGATATTGTGAAAGAGAGAATTTCAGTTATCGAAGACAAACGGACAGAGTCTGGTATCAATAGAAGAAAGAGCTCTGCAAGGAGTGATGTGTATTAAAGTTATACTGCCAAGTTTGGCGATGTACGGACTCTGAAACAATTGAAAGAACAATGGAAGCAAATGAAGCTAGCTGCCGAAAAGAATATATCCGACAGCAAAAAGCAACAAGGTAAAACTGGAGGTGGTCCTCCACCGAAACCACCGACTACAATCGATACTGAAATATACGAGCTGTTGCCTGGGAAATTTAAGCAGTTCCAGAACCCGTACGATGATGATGCTGAAGATGACATCAGTAATCCTGGCACATCATCCCAGCTTCAAACAGCTGGTGTGAACAGACCCATAGAAGCATCACATATGTAAGTCAAATAATTTAGCGTATTAAGGCCAAAACCTGTCAATTAGGGACACTTGAATAAATACAGATTTTTATCCGTATTAATAGATGATAAATGAAAATAAATCTTGTCTGTGCAACAGATATGCATTCCACACTACGATGTGGCACTTTTTGGCTGGGTGGTCCTATTCCCACACGTAATATGCGCCCTTAAAGACAAGTGTCTCATATAGACAGGTTATGCAGTAACACGTGTTTGATGAAAACGAACATGCATGAACAAAAGCGCTCGTTCGTACACGTTGGCCTACATTTGGTCTCGCATGCATTTATGCAGTTGCACGTTTGATCTTACATGCATTTTCTCGTGCAGCGAAATATCCTTAAATCTACAACAATGTTATATAAATGCGAAAATCTTATTTGAATCGACAAAATTGTAACTTTCGAGGTATGAAGGACAGACAAACGAATTAGGTGTGTGCCTGTGTGCACGTGCGTGCGTGTGTGTGTGCATGCTTGCGGGCATGCAGGATTGCGGGTGGTTCTTGGCGAATGTGAGAATGTATGCTATTTGTGTCTGTGTTTGTGTTTGTTTTGTTGTGTGATATCATATCGTATCATATCATGCCATGCCATGGCATATCCTGTATCTTATATTGTTTATATATTTCCATTCCTTTGATGTTTGATATGATTTTTTGCATTGAGACGGAAGGCGATAAAGACAAGTCTGAAATAGAAGATGTGCTAAATTCAACTTCCGACAAATCATCTACATGTTCATCGCGAAATGAAAATGTATATGCTGAAAATCAAATCAGTGCTGCATTATCATGATCTAGTACACCATTGATCTCAAATCAGAGCAAGCGAAGGAGCTTGTCAACTGAAGAACTAGTTAAATTTGCTAAAGAAGAACATGATTTAAGAATGTCACAACTACGAGAAGAACATCGTGCGAAGCTTGAAATTCTTGAAATTAAACGAAAAACAGCAATCATGAAATGGGAACAACAGCAGAAACAACAACAAGAATGAGACCAACACAATGCATCAGAAATTGATGAGTATTCGCTGCAACAACTTTGATTGTCTGAGTGGATCAAGTCAAAGAATTTCAACCAATTCTACGATTTATTAAAGTATGCGTTTGTGTATTTCATTGTTTTTTATATAGATATTTTGTGTAAATAAAAGCATGGCTGACCAGTTAGATAGATTACACGATATTAGATGCTTTCAAAATGTAGATGCCTTGAGACGGTTTCGAAGAGAAAGGGTATTTCGCGACAGACAAAACCCTTTCAAATTGTATACGAATGAAGAGTTCCATAAACGGTTCCGTTTCACCAAGGAAAATTCAATTTTCATAACAAATTTATTGACCGACAGGATCAGCTATTCAACGGAGCGGAGTCACACATTACCACCTCATCTGCAAGTCCTGACAGCACTACGATTTTACGGAACTGGTGGCGTTCAACTAACAATAGGTGATCATATCCATATCCATCAACCCAATGTCAGCAGAACTGTCCACCGCGTAACAATAGCATTAGCAGAGCGGAGAAGATGCCCCGAACTTGAAATTCCATCCTTCAGACGAATCGTGCGTTCTATGCCCTGCATGGGTTTCCAAATGTTGTAGGGTTAATTGACTGTACACATATCCGTATATCAAATCCAGGTGGAGATGACGGCGCACGTTTCATTAATAGAAAAGGATATCCCTCTATTAACGTTCAAGTCATCTGCTCTGCTGAACCAATGATCACTAACCTTGTCGCACAATGGCCAGGTAGTTCGCATGATGCTAGGATTTTTGACGAATCCCGTATCAAACAAGACCTGATGGATGGTGTAATACCAGGCTGTTTGATTGGCGACCCTGGATATCCGTGTTTACTATAATTGATGACACCACTACGCAACCCAGTAACACAAATGGAGTGTAATTATAACCATGCACAGAGACGCACACGTTCTATTGTAGAAAGATTGTTTGGAATTTGGAAACGACGTTTTGCTTGTCTAAGTTACACTCTCCATTTGAAATTAGATAGAAGTATGGCTGTAGTTATTGCTACCGCCGTTTTGGAAAACATCGCCACGTTCCGAGGAGATCCAGGGGATTTTGATGACAATGTTAATGACGAATTTCCGTTGGAACCTGTCCCAGAGGATCATATTCACGGAATCCGGGAAAGGGCTAGAATTATAGAAAATCATTTCACTGACAGATAAACTAAACCGCACACGACTAGTATACAGATGGACGGAGGGCTGTGTGGGGATTATCATATCCAATGTGTAATAATAATAACATTTAATAATAATAATAATAATAATAATAATAATAATATTATTATTATTATTATTATTATTATTATAGAATTTTTCATTTATAAGGTAGAAAAGCTGCTATTATGATATCATTTTGAATTAGATCATTACAGCAATTGCAGTGCACATATATCTGTGGTAATTTCTCTGTCATGTCAACGTTACAGCAGCCTTAAACTTACCCCAGAGTAGGTTTAGTGAAAACTGCGAATTTCGAAGTATTTACACCAGAGTTTAAGCTAACCCACCTTTGTGTATACCGTCTCCTAAACTCGGTTTAATTCTAACCTGTTGCTTAGCATAAACCGCCTTTGTGTATATGGACTGTAGTTTAACTGCGGAATTACACCCGAGTTTAGGCAAAACTATCGTTAAATCACTTTTGTGAATATGGGCCAGAATGATTACCTGATGTTTGTTAGACTATATGCACGATGCAGCAATCTAACTCCCATTCCTAGCCGAGCAAACATATATTCAGTTCCATTTCCGAACAGTGTGGACATAAACCCTACAGTCTTAACAGTACAAAAACATGAGATGTAAAAGTTGAGTTTAACATTTACACAACAGTTTAATAGGAAAATACATGAACAAATAGCAAAACCCTCATCCAAAGACATCAGGTGAAACTTCTTGAGGCATAAAGTATATCTCATATTTTAGTTAGATAGCTTCTCCATGTACCGTTTCAATAACATAGAGAATATACAGCCTACTGCAGATGGTCAAATGGTATGGGATTGTTATTGTAACCATTTGTATGTTGGTATCCGTTGTAAATGTTGACACTGGAGGGTCACTCCTAAACAGCCTACCCAACCTTGCATATAGTCCAGTAGAAATTGACATGGACCCGGACATTTTAGTTAACAGTCCAATTATTGTTTTAATTACATCAGCATGATCTAAAATAGCTGCCAGAAAAATCCTAAAAAATTTGCACTTGGGGAAATATGTTTTTAGGGCAAATTAAAAATGGCCGCTAAAATGCGGGTTAAAATTCAGGGAATATGTCATTTAGATAGACCTGACAATTCTCGGCAAGCTTACCAAAGAAAATTACTTTAAACTAATGATAAACTGTGTGATAAATACAAACTAAGCAACTTTTATGTGTAAATCTCTGAAAAACCTCTCAATAAACTTAGGAAATACAATGAAACCATACATAACGGATGATTCATACTTCATAATGGTTTGAGCTGTTCTGTCAGTGACCTTCGCATTTACAGTGAATGCTACAGGCAATGCCTAGCTTGGAGCAGCTACATGATACACATAAATGTGTACTGCTAATACACTGACATCGCATATCTATAAGTAGTGGCAGTGGTGCTGGCGCCTTGTCGGTGATGATTGAGGACACTGCTCCATCTTCTACCTTATATCCATATTCTTCCTTCTTCAACACAGTTTTTAGGTGGCACCATGTACTGACTTGGTGATGTACACGAAGGCTATGGAAATATGCTGCTCTACAGGTGGGTGGCATGCACTCAACCAGTACATGCTTAGAAGAAATGGCATTCAGGTATCTGAGATTGTCTAACCCCTGACTTTTCGACCCTCCACTGTACAAAGCTTTAATGAATTTTTCTCCAATTACATGTACATCTTCCTTTGATGCAGAGATGTCACCAAATATAACTACATCCTCTCGCAACTTCGGTGAAGACTTGAAGCTTAAGTTGCTTTATCTTTCCCATGCCATACAAAGCTGATGTAATATCACAACCAGACATACTGTGGGCAAATGGCAGACACATGCACAGCTCTCTACCTAAAATATCTTTAGCCACTGTAATGCACATCTTTTGTTGCCTAGTTTGTAGGAAGATATTTGAAGACATGCTTGCATGATAGAGTAGCAGAATCAAAATATCCGTATCATCGGCAACAACTATCGTGGGTCATTCTGGTTGTGACAGTTCTAATGCCTTTCTTATGATCACAACATCAGCATCACCTTCATCTCCAGCATGCTCTACCTCAACACTGCATTTGTTAAATGTTCTGCCAACAAATTTATGGTGCTCTGCTTATTGTGTGTGTGTTTGACAAAAATCCAGCCTTGTTTCCTGGAACAGGTGTGTTGTTTTGAACCACCATATCAGGGAAATCTGGTTGATTAACTCGCCGCCTCTTCTGTTCTTGGTCCTTTGTTGTTGGTGCATTATAGCTATCAAAGATTACGCATATCGGTACTCCAACCGCTCTACAATGTATAACTGCAGACACAAATGAGCTACATACAGTTTCCATCGTCCCGATCTTTGGCCAACCTATCCGATGTAAAAGTGTGCAACCATCAAAAACTCTTGCTGCTGGCTCTGGGATCAGTTGCTGTACAATCGCAGTGTCCATGTCACGTATGTACTTTGCCAGTTGTGACTTTTGGGATTTCCTCATAGTACCATCATCGTGGAAAAGGGCTGGACATACTGTGGCAAGTTCATATTCAAACATACTTTTATCTAGAGGGCCGGAAACATAGGCGCTAGACATTAAGCAATGGTAGAGTTCTTGAGAAGACATATGAACATCTTCGCTTCCGACTTTGACCACTTTTCGCATGACAGCAAAAGTCACAGCTTGGTCTGTTCTATTTAGGATAATATCAACAAACTTTCTTTCATTTAACTTCTCATGAATTTTCCGGCCAATGTTAATTGCATAATCAACAGTAACACGATGATCTGCAATTAATCCTGGAGCAATGTTTCTCAACTGATGCTCATTAACCGTGAAAGGATTGTGTTCCATAAGAAACAATTTAAGCTTCCTCATGTCTTCTAGATCGCGTTTCATGTTTTCTGGGTGAATTTCCCTATGCTGTTCTGACCATGTTCCGGTGAATGATATGATATGTTCTGTGAGGAGCCATTTTGTTCTAGCAGTATCCTTGTGTTTTATGTTGATCAATCCTCCTTGAGTTTTTCCAGCTCTCATAAGGCACTGCTCAATGGCCATATCCGACCATGTACCACTCCAATACACTTTTTCATTTCTATGGACAGTAAAGTATCCTTCGTGCATGGGCCCTTCAAGGCAGGGGCATAGTTCAAGGGAATCTTGAAGACAAAGGCGACAACATTTCGTGTAATTGTTATGCCCAGTGGCAGCAAAGAATGGCAACATTAGCTGTGTAGCTTTCAGATGGAGTCGCCAGTCACCAGTACGTTCAGCTCTGATGAACAACCTTACAATTACTACAAAGTCCATGAATAAAGACCATAATTTGCATGTTCCGGACTTTTCTATATTCTTTCTCAAATCACAAACTTGCTCACATAGATTTTGCAAATTTCCATTGTTACAAACATCATCTGGTGAGATATCATGTGACATGAGTTCGTTACATAGATTGTGTAGCTGTGACCACATGCCATCTGTTGCCATATGGTGTTGAGTTTCATGTGTTGTAGCAATTTCGTCTTCGGTTGGCTGTTCATTTGATGAGCTATAACTATCATCATCAACGTCGCTGTCTTCATCTTGCAACTCGGAGAGTACAGATTCATCATATGTGCTACATGAGATATTGTCAGCTGTACCGTTGTTAAAAAAAATCCATCATCTTGTCTCGTCTGATTGTCTGAGTCAAATATTTGAAGAAACATTTTAAATCGCTGCATATAGCGCTACTCTTAGGCACTCGCTTTGCCAGAAAAACAGAGGTTGCTACTATATAGTTTAACGCTAAAAATCCATTTAGTTTTATTATACATGAAATTATTTTAAGTAGAGTGTGTCAAATACGGCAATATAGCATGGGTTACTGTAAGCACCAATAGTTATCGGTAAGACTTATTTCAGGAGTAGTTAACAGAATACTTACTAAATTATACATGTTTTTTCGTATTTCGCTCGTCATGTTATAAGGGTTAAAAAAACATGTTTCCCCAAGTGAGAATTTGTGAAAATTTTCTGTGTGCACTTAGGAGTCATATGAAGAATCTGACACCAAAATGTGGATGTTAACTAAAATGTCCGGGTGCACCTATTTTCTCGTCAATTTCTACTGGTCTAATGTCCTCTGACAAGTTTCAATATAATCCTTGACCTTCAACCTTGGAAAATCAACGTATGCGTGTGGCATTGTTCCATGCTGAAGTGTTTTGTTTTTTACTAGAAAGCGTGAGAAAGTATGAAATGTGCAAATAGAAAGATAATAAACGTTACTATTAATAGCATATGTTGAATTCGTCGTCAGCGGTGAATGAGTTTGCGACGACTTTCCCGATATGAAGCAATCCTTTTGCAATCGTCGTCAAAAGCTTGGTGAAAATTGGAAGTGCAGTTTCAGTCTCAGTCTTCTGAAAAACGCCGTCGTCATTGTCGTCGACGAATGGACGTCGATGAATTCCGAATGGAAGTTCTGGAGGCTAACCCTCGTTCGCTTAAATGTCTCAAAAATACATGCAGGGTGGTGCCCAGTATAGTTGTGCATGCGAGTAGTAACTATCAGCTGGTTAACGTTTTTCTTATCAGCATCTGTCAGATCTCCGAAGCCTTCCAAATCATCTGGCTTGTTAATAATCCGAGTTGTCGCTTGCGCACGATTAAATGTCTCAAAAATACATGTAGGGTGATGCCATTGCTTCATGTCGCCTCATTAATTTCTGAATGAGTTTGCCACGACTTTCCCGATACGAAGCGATCCTTTTGCAGTCATCGTCGTCGACACAATGAACACAGGTGTGAATCAATTATAATTGTACTCATGTAATGCTAAAATGTGACGGAAAAGTACACTTCAGATTTTAACATGAAATTTTTGACGATTTTCCAATTTTGACTCCATTAAATTGTAAAAAACCCAACAGACCCCCCTTGCGGGTTGGTCTGTTGTTTTATTAACCACTATAAAAACATACTTACCATTCAGTCACTACTTGCTAAATCAATTATCTGTATTTAGCTACCAGAATAAGATTTTTATGCTTGCATACACTCCTCCCCATGCCTATTCCTATAAATATGGACCCTCAACCAGGCTACTGGTTAGGTTCATCTCCAGTATATTAACTGATATAGACTGGCACCAGTCTGTACTCACTCCATAGTGACGCCTGTCACTAAGCGCGCTTGCGCATGCTCACTGGAGCCCAAATAGGAAACAAATTCACTTTTCAATTATTCTGCCTAAATATTATCAGAGTTTTTATAGCTTTGCGCTGTGTCAGCTTACTATTGAAGGACTTCCTCATGCTAGATATGCCTACTATGAAGTCTATCCTCCCAAAATTATGTTTTTGGAAGTATTTCGTGGTTATATTGAACTTTATAACTATGTATATAAATGTTACCAGTTTTCGTGGTAACAACCCTAATATGCCTATCGCTAGGGATTTTTGAATTTGAACTTTTCCGGCCTTTCTTTGAAATGCGTTTGCATGTTTCTAGACTCCTTTTAACAAAATACTAAGCTGTATGCTTTTTTGTAATCTTTTTTCGTTTTTAAGAATCTGTTAAAATGACCGATAAATCAAGTGCACGTCCTCAATCTGTGACCGAGTTCACTCTGTGGAGTATGGAGGACATGTCTGTTTAAAGTGCACTACGTGTACCCTCGCATCAATGTGTGGGCTTTGCATAGGGTCGTCTGCGTTCGTATCTAAGGTTTTATTTAAGGATTATTCGTCCTAACAGCATTGCCCTCTGGTCGTTCTTCCCCCACCCCGTTGCTGTTAAGCATAAGCTGCGTCTTTTGTTAATCTAATGTATCTAAACCATCAGCAATGGAGGGGGGGGGGGCTTCTTCGGCGAATGCTGAAGCCGGTTTGGTTTTGTATGCAAGATCCGAGTCATCTGCGTCTCTTCTGATCAAATAAGCTCTTCCGACTTCTGCTTCCGGTTGGGACGTAACTTACGGTATAGCAGATGTATAAAGAAGAAAAGGCATGACCCTCAAGCAGTGGTGGCCGTGGCGGAAGCCCTGTTCTTAAACTCATATGCCAATGTCAAAGAGCAAATAACTAGAGCATATAAGCTCTCGAAGGTGAACTCGAGCAGGTCACTGGGTCAAACCCACGTGAGTCTTGAGGTTAAAAAAGAAGAAAAGGCATGACCCTCAAGCAGTGGTGGCGGTGGCGGAAGCCCCGTCCTAAACTCAAATGCCAATGTCAAAGAGCAAAAAATTAGGGCAAATAAGCTCTCGAAGGTGAACTCGAGCAGGTCACCGGGTCAAACCCACGTGAGTCTTGAGGTTGATAAAAGAAGAAAAGGCATGACTCTCAAGCAGTGGTGGCGGCGGCGGAAGCCCCCGTCCTAAACACATTTGCCAATGTCAAAGGCTTGGTCATTCCGGTTGTCAGAAATGTCCACAGATCGCCTGTAGCTAGTGTTCATCAGTTCCAGTCTGACTTCCGGTTTGCATATTTCTGGTTCCTATGCTTATTCTGTTTTTTTACTGTACATCCGGGTTCAGTTTCCGGTTGTCTTCTTCCGGTTTGCACATTTCCGTTTCCTATTTTTCCACTTCCGGAGTCGTACATCCGGGGAAAGGGTCCGGTTTTCATGGTGTTCTATGATTAACTTCCGGTTCTGTCTTCCTTTTTTGGATTTCCGGTGATAGCTCTTACTGAGACTCCAGGTTTGTCTTTCCTAGGATCTAGTCATCATCTTGCCTAAGAGTTAGTCTTATTTCAGTAAGTGCTTTTAAAATCGGAATGTTTATTCGTTGAAAATATTAATTCCGAGACATTACCAGTCTTGAAGTCTCTCTTGGAATTGTAGATATTCAGCATTTATTCTTTTATCAGTGAAACAATTCAACGTAATTAAACACTCTTCCGACTGGTTGCCGGATGGGGTTTTTGTTGCAGCCGATAAGTCAGTCTGTATTCTACGCATTATCGCTAGATACATAATTTTTAATTTCATCAAACTTTAGAAGGCCAGTTGTCTTTGGGCCGCTCTGCCTTTTTTTGCGCTCTTTTTTCCTCTTATGTCGGCAGGTTGACATATTTATTTTAACCAAAGGGAGTTAATTTGTTAAAAGAAAATCCCTGTTTCTAGCGTAATTCTTAGTCTAATTCTGACAGGCACTGAAAGGAAAAGATTCAGTAGTGGATTCATAAGGAAGAGAATGGCTCTAAGATTAATGATTACAAGAGCAAGAAGATGCTGAGAATAGAGAAATAAGACAAAAAGGGTGAAGGAAGAAGGAATAAAAGCCGAGTTTTTTCTTCTGCGTTGTCACAGTCATGGTTTAGGTGAGTCAGTTCGCTTTGATTTTATATCGCCTCTGTCTTTCAGCGTTTTGTTTCGTGATTCAACCCGTAGTGTTTCATCATAATCAAGTATCAGCGTTTTGTATTTAACATTCGAGCTGTTCCCAGAGATTCATTATCAATCTATCAATCATTCCTTTTATTGGCATATCAATCTCAATGACATCCGCCTTTACAAGACGATAATATTGGTTTTAAATATAAATAAGTAAAGATAAGTATAGGTCTTTTCCTTCATCCTCTGCCCCTTCTCCTTCTAAAGTTTTCTTCTAGTCATGTTCTCCTTCCTCTCTCTTTCAGTCTTCCTCCTTTTTCCCTCCTCTGGGGTTTCCCGTATTTCATCTTCTATCAATCCTCTCCAGGGATCTTCTGGTCCTGTTCTTTCCTCTTCATCTTCCATTCTTCTTAATTCCTCTCTTCCTCCTTCTTCCTCCTTTGATGTGGTAGGTCTTCACACAGAGGTTTTTCAAGTTAAGAGAGTGAAGGTGTGGCCTCCGCCCGGGAAGGTCCAACCCCTTCTTCTATTTTATCTCTTCTCTTCCTCTTCTTGGGTCTTTGGATCCGTCGGTCCAGTGCCTTATACATACATGAGAGCGTTCAGCCTAGGGTAGGAATTTCTACCCTGTCATTAAATCTTAGTAAAATGAATTGATCTGCATTAATTTTAATTTAACAAGGAGGTATGGCATGATTAAATCTCATGATTCTTACTCCCAAGTCAAGATGGAGACCATCTCCCAGATCATTTCCAGTCTAGATCAGGGTATGTGGTCGTTTTCCATCGACCAAAATGATGCCTTCTTTCATGTTCTCATTCACCCTTCCTTCAGAAAATTCCTGAGATTTGCATACAAAGATCGAAAGCAGTCTTCCTCAATTCTCTCAGGAATTCTTCCAGAGGTTTGCAGTCCTGCATGCAACCTAGGGTGGATTTTAAATCTAAAGAAATCAAGCCTAGGTCCCTCTCAAATCTTCACGCATCTAGGCGTTTCTTTCGATCTGGCCCAGGGTCTAGTCTTCACCTCAAATCCAAGAATAGAGGCTTTATCAGTGGCAATGGAAATCCTGTCTTCTTCCATGGTCTGAGCAAGATTTCTGCTAAGAGTGATAGGTTTGATGGTCAGTGTAGAGAATGTTATTCCATGGGCGGTGCTGATGAGAAGACCCTTCCAAATGTATTTAATGTCCCTTTGGAAGCAGTCGGTTCACTCAATTTACCATCAGATTCCCATCAGAGAACACTTGTTCCTCATCTAGATTTTTGGAAAGACCGTTCTCTGCTTCTGATGGGTGTTCCACTGGTAAAGTTCTCCCCTCAGGCGATTATCTTCACAGACGCTTCTCAGGAGGGATGGGGAGCAGTCTGAGACTCCCTGTCAGTTTCCGGTCTTTAGTCCTGGAGGAGTCGACAGCTCATATCAACATTCTGGAATTGTGGCAAGAAGGCTCTCCTTTCATGGTCAGATCTTGTGATAAATTGTAAAACTCGTGATTTAAAAAATAAATTGAACTTCACGATTAAATCGGTCACTCCCATAGCCAGCCTGACCTTGCATATGAGAAGTTTCGATATAATCCGTGACCGAAAACCTCGGAAAATCAACATAAACGTGTTGCATTGTGCCAAGCTGGTGTTTTGTTTTCCAGCAGAGAACATGAGAATATGAAATTTGCAAATAAAAAGACCATAAAAGATACTATTAATAGAACATATACAGAGGATGAGTGCATGACAAATAGCAGTATGTAAGTTTATAGCTACTTGACCTGTTAATGAAAGGGATAAACAGTTGTACTTTTTATTGAATCATAAAACATGGTACTTGAAAACCTGTGCAACTTTATGACCACTTGAGAAAGTTGATTAATTTTATAAATAGGACATGATAAGTGAGAAGAAACTGTCTTCAAGAAAAGTGCTTCCAGAAGATGTGCTCCGGTTTGATTGGATAAAGGAATCTTATAATAATGAATGATGTAATAATCAACTAATCATCAAATCTGATTACTCTTTCGGAACACATGATGGCAAGGACGATCTGAACGGCCATTAGACTATTTAAAAAATGCAGTGTTGAATCCTGCATCTATCACCCTTGGGGACTATCCACAATGGTCAGACTAAATTAGAAACTCGCAACAGATCATTTGCTTTCTTAGTCAGACTGAGAAAGTTAGGATAGACCTTTTCAATAAGATATTTATTATCGGTTAATCACCTATATTCTTAATGTATTGGTTATGGCGATATTGCCTGTAAATTCAATTATCTATTTAATTATATTAAAAAGTATTTAGTCAATACTCAAGTTCACGTTCTTGATAGAAATTTTGATCTAAATGAACAATTAGTGAAGGAAGGAAGTGAAATGCTTCCCATTCTTGGAACTTTCAGTTAGCTAGCGTTAGGCCCAGCAACTCGAAAAACAGTCGATCTAGTCCATCCCAGTATAGTTGACGATGAGTGGAGTTGCAGTAGTAAATCTTCAAGACACTGCCCAGCCAGTTGACCCCCGACTCTTCACGAAGTACTGCAGAGCAGTGAGTCCAAGATTTTTGTTCGATAGGTTTATGTGGGTGAACTCAGTTTTGGATTCATTTATAAAGAGATTCTCGATTGTTACTTTACTTACAGCTATTGGGAGTAGTTCATCAATTTTCTTTTCCTCGTCTATGAAATCCACACCGTCAGTATATTCCATCTCTAGTGCTATATGCAGTATGGACAGTGTGGGGGTTTGGTCTTGTGGAATTTTCCAGCATAGTTTTCAATGCTGCAAGACTTCACTGTCTTGACTCATACTCTCAGCTTGATGTCTGCAAGTCATAGTCTCACTAATCGCAGCTCACCTTCATTGCATCTGGCCTAGTGTAGTGCATCTAGGATCTTTGAACGTTTAATTGTGTTGAAGGCTTATGACATGTCAATGCCCATTTTGTTTGGACATGACTACTGACACAAGCATGCATTGAACCCATACAATGTCTACGCAGCTGCGTCCATGTTTAGAGCTACTTTGACATGATCCAGTAAAGTCATCAATCTTGTCTCTGATGTGGCATATATGACATTGGATAGGGTTTTTCATATGCTGTTGAGCAGCACAATTGGTCACAGGTTGGCTGGGGGCTGGGTGGCTTCATGGATTTGGGTACTATGATAAGGGGGGCTTTGGCCTCCAGCATAATGGGAAGGTGGTGCATAAAAGCTGAATTGATTAGGGGCGTGATCAGTTTTGAGATAATGTCACTTGCGTATTTGAATAGTTCATTGCTCATGCCATTAGGTCTGGATTAACATCTCAGCTTCTGCTATTTTAATTGGTGATAGTATAATGGCATGGAGTCACCAGAAAGTGGGTGTAAGGGCGCATGATAGATGGTTAATCTGAAGGCGTGTTATGACTGGCTTATACTCGGAATTGAGGTCTGCACCTCCATATGAATGAACATCTCGAAGTAGGGGGACTTGGTTCTGTTTTGTATGAAGTATATTTGGTTGAAGACTGATCTTGTAGCCAAAGAGCCTGTTGGGATATACATATATATTTATAGTCTCTATCGAATAACCACATCAAGACAAACAAAATGGCTGATCAATTGATGGTGAAAGGTAAAGGCGGAAGAAAACCCAAATATACAAAAGAAGCAAGAATAAGACAATGGGAGGTGGAAAGGGATAGAAAGCAGCGTTCGCTAAATATCGGAGCTTAGTTAAAAAGAGAGAATTAGCTGAAAACATCGCTAAAGTGCATCAGTAATGACGTGGTTGCCAAGATTTTACTCGACAGGTAATTATTCATCCGCATACTGATAGACTATCAGATGTAGCGGCTCAGACTGGGGGTCTGCCATTCTTATATATGAATATGGTTATATCTACGTATTCTCGATATTCATATGCATGTTCGCTCTCAGCCTCTGAAGAATACTCCATCTAAATGTATCTCAATACCGATTACAAAAATGATGTCTAATTTTGTGGTGCGGAAACTAGTGTCTTGCCAGCCTATAAATCACATATGCATATGGGGAGGGGGAGGGAGTTATCATTCTTTAATACAAGCATTTAACAATGATGCATATTATAACCACTAGATGACTACGCTATCTGATCTTGCTGATGCTTGTGCAAAAGAGGTTCGGCATCTGCAAACAGGATAGAGGATAGATGGATGTGGGAGGAATTGGAGGCGGAGATGGAAACTTGAGCCTTGTTTTCATGCGTGGAGGTGCCATTCTTTTATTACATTTGGGTCCAGAAAAATTCCATGGTGACATTCCTATGTATCGCTTATTTGAATAAAGTTAATTGCTTTGATAACTTACGAGGGAAACAATGGATGGAAAACGTCATTCCTATGAGCTTATTTAAAGTTAAAGCTATTAAACATGCGGAAGAGAATGGGAAACATGCAGCTTCCTGTTATTTTAAAATACATTGTAAAACTGTTCAAGAGTGGTCTGAAAAAAGGAGAAAATTGAGAAGGAAAGTGCTAACAAAAATCTAGTAAACGCAAAAATCTTCGAGGCACCGGAGAATGAACAGTGTACCAACATAGAGTGAAATATGTTAATGAGCTTTGTGCCGCTGGTGTCCGCGTAACACACACTGCCCTTCGCAGAGAAGCCCTTCATCTAAATGAACTAAATGTCCAGCAAAGGTTTAAAGCATCTTGTGGATAGTACAATAGATTTATTAAACGCAACAATTTAACACAGAGAACAATGCATATTAGACAGAAACCTAGGCCCATTGTGGACAAGCGTATGGATAATTTCCTCAAATTTGTCATTAAAATGCGGAAATTTCGTAATTACGCTATAGTCGATATAGCCAACATGGATGAAACAGCTGTGTGGTTGGAAATGCCAGGAAAGTCCACGTTAAATACAAAAGCTGAACATGATATATTTGTATGATCAACAACACAAAAAAGATCGCTTAACTGTGACATTGGCGGCGATGGAAGATGGGACAAAATAGGCACCACTTGAATTATTACCTGGCGTTAGACCCTTCCCAGCAAAAGATATTTCAACTGGAATTATTGTTTATGTGTGGAATGAAAAAAATAAAGGACGATTGAGGAAACCATTCAATTTTGGCTACAAAATGTGTGGAGATGGAATAATAGTCTTTTGGTGTGGGATTCGTTTAGAGGCCACATTACAAATAATGTAACGAAAACTGTATGCGATAACAGCAATATTGCGTGCATACCTGGTGGATGTACCAGTAAGCTACAGCCAGTCAGTTGGAACATGCCATTCAATAATCTTAATGGGCGAGCGCTATGATGAATGGGTGTTTTTGGGCACTGTAGAGTTAACCAAAGGTGGAAACCGAATCCACCGACTAAGGCTATTTGTATTGCGTTGGGTGACAGAGTGCTGGGAGTCCGTCATGCCTGAGATCGTTCAAGAAGATGACAATGATATTTAAAGGGTTATTCAGTATGTAAGCAGCACCCTCACGAATAGACAGCTAACTGGCCTGTCATCGAGAAAGTATCTTAAGACTACGAGTTGTCTATGCACTTAAGAAACTAAGACGCTATTTTTTCGGGTGCTCAGTTCACCATATTCACTGATCACAAACCACTCAAGAGCTTGTTTGTAAGCGAGGTGAGAAACACAAAGGTCCAATGATGGGCAGTGCTGATTGATGAATATGGATGTAAGATCAGGTATATTAAGGGAGTGCATAATATTCATGCCGACATGCTATCTCATCTAAGATGGCTCGTGAAGCCGCAACATTTGACATCGGTGATTACGTCATTCCAGAAACAGAAGACGGAATTCTGCCCTACTTACCCTTAGAAGTGTATGCTGTCCCGTATGAAGAATTATGTGAAGAGCAGCTTAGAGTTCCCAGAAATGTTCGCCGATAACCAGGAAGACCATGCAGTGCATAATGGTGCATTATACTGCATTCGCGCACCATCAGCTTTTGGCGCAGAGTATCCTCACCTTGTGCTACCAACGAAATATCATAAATGAGTGCTTGAAGAAGCTCATAAGCATGCCAGACATTAAGGTCTACAGAAGACGCTGGGTCTCATTCACGATTCATTTTTATGGAAATCACTAAGAAAAGACGTTATCGAGATGCTAGATCGATGTGCCACATGCCAAGTAAACTGACCTATTACTACATGCCCAACCTACACTGAGATGCTGATAGGACAGATCGTAGGCCCGGATTTGGTTGGTTCCTTTATTGAATCTACCAAGGGCAATCAGTATATTTTAACCATCGTTGATCATTGTTCTGCGTGGGCAGATGCATACCCAATTCCTTCTAAGAGAGCAGAGGAAGTTAAGGACAAATTTTTCAATGAATACTGCCCGAGACATGGTGTCCATGTGATACTCATAACAGATCAAGGTGGTGAATTCAACGAAAAAAACTGAAAGCCGTATACAAAGATTATGGAATCGATCACCGGAGAATTAGCCCATATCATCCTCAGACCAATGGCTGAACAGAAAGATTTAACCGCACCTTGAAAGAGTTAATCCAGAAAGGGGTTAATAACCAAGCTAGAGCATGGGAAGATGAGTTAGGTTCTGCGCTAATGGCTTATCGCAACGCCAGCCATGCTACAACCGGTTACACACCATATTACCTCACATATGACTGGCGTGGCAGGTTACGTATGGCCATACCGGGGGATAGATTTCAAGATCTATGTGAGCGTCTCACAAGTCCGAATAATACTTTAGTCAGAGCACGTACGGCGACAGAGAAATCCAGACAACACCATCGGCAGGAGATAGATAAGAGAGCCAACGCAGCCAATTTCAAAGTGGGTGACACTTGTGTTGTTGTAGCTAATGAACCGATGAAACTTGTAATGATCCTGAGGGATGAAATATTCCGAATCAATGGCCCATGTCCGCCCTCAGAGGTCAGGAAAGACACAAGTTTTGAATATTTTTTAGCTTCGCATTGTAGACCAGGAAATGTGTTGGGACAGCATCTGGGAGAGACCCATGAGAAAACGTGGTAACGGCACTACCACTAGCCACCCAGCTATAGAAGTCAACTTTAGAGAAACTGGTAGAATTCCGTAAAGAACCGCTGCCACCCACTGTCCCTGAAGGACAACCCGGTCCGTCATGACTTGCTGAGCAACCTGGTCCTTCAAATGAAGTGGTCATAGATGAAGAGGTACCCGTACCTGATGAGAACATGCCCGTAATTTCTGAGAATGAGTGATTTGCTGATGACGAAGAGATGAGGCAATCGATAATAGCGGATGATGACAAATCTTTCAAGAGTGCTGACAGCAGTCGACTCAGACACATTTTTGGCCAACGGCCAAAATCGAGGTATAATCTGTGTAAGCGACAGCACAGACTGGAATACTTCACTGGTCCGCGTGGGAAGCTATCTCGTATCAACGTCATCGATTGCCCGATGTCTGATACACAGTTTATTTGGTATAATTCTGCCATCATTGACAGACACAACTCATTCACCACCCGGTGGACGAATCATCAATATCCGTACTAGTTTCGCATATTGTCTAGCTTAAATGTTAGTGTTTTATCACAATGTCTCCGCTTACAATTCATGCATTATTAACATTTACCTTTATTTTATCTGGTGTCAGTGGAATAACATCACCCGACATTCAGAAAATCAAGAATGGTGTTTTAGTTACTCGACATATGTCAATCTCCGTTATCAGAGCAGAACGGACTGTTGCTATGTCTATTTCGGCTCCATGGTTATCCATAAAGTTATTTATCTCGCCGTTGCCAAACAGATATTGTCATCTTGTGATGCAGAAAGTTCATTGAATCGATCGCAATGTCTTAGCAAATCAATTGCCAGACATCTAGTGCCCAAAGAAACCATCTCTAGACAAAGGCGTGGCCTTCTGAATTTTGTGGGTGATATCGCGTCTTCTCTATTTGGCATTACCTCGTCCAGTGACTTAGAAAAGGTGAAGGAAATTGTGAAATCATCTAGGATGAAGGTCAATAGATTGATTCACTATAATAACAAATTAACACCAACTCTACTATGATATCAGTGTTAATACAGATTGGACTAAAGACTTACAAAACATGACTGAAGGCTTGAATGACCTCAATAAAAGATTCCTAGATTGGAAGAGATAGACCTTCTCCCTAGTTAGGATAGGCCAGTCGATTGACTCACTCGAAGGTGTTGCCTATGAGTATCGCCAGATGGTCATGACATTACGTCGACGAACAGCTTTCTTGGAGCTAGAAAGGTTGATGGAGGAATTATTCAAACCTTTAGATTTAGCTGAAATATTGCGACAGATTGATGCGGGGCTAAATTGATCAACCCCTTCCAAAGGCATTATCACAATATGATAGTTTGGCCCTTGTGGAAAGATCCTTGATCCTTAGATGTTATGGCTTTATTGCCTGTAATCGATGATGGGAGCTATGTTGAACATGGAATGTATTCCTGGCCAGTGCCACCAATTGCTCTTGGCCATTTTATTCAGGTCCTATTAGCCACCGTCAATATTGGACTCGAGAAACGAATGGGTTGGTACTTCACACCGGCTAGGTGTTGCGGTGACAACCCGCACGTGTGCGAAGGCAATTGACAAATTCATTCTAGCCACTTGCCATGCATTGTCAGCATGTTAACTAACACCAATAATCCTGCCCGCCGGCTTGAATTGTCCCAGTCTAATGACACTAGCAGTAAATTGTTTAAAGGACAATATACTGGGGTGGTGTTACAAACTTTGAGGGAGAGTGTAAAGGTGCATTGTATGGGCAAGGGGACAGTAGATCATGAACCTTCCAACGAGGTATATGTGTTGAACCCTGTTAAATGTATAGCAGGACAGGATGGCAGTACAGGCGCATCGAGGTCTATGAACACCATTACACTGAGGTGATGCCAGTCCTCAATATGCTGAATATTGAAATATCGGATGTCCTAAATGAATCCTGGATAGTAAAACATCAAGCATGAAAAATGGGACTGTTTCGGAAAAGTTAAAATGCGGCATCAGAGGTGAAACTCTTAGATCGTCCTAAGACAGACAAAAGTGAAAGCATTTGACAGGAATGCTTTCTTTAGTCAAGAGCGAGAGTCAGAGGATCAAAAAAGACGATCAGATACCGTTATAGTTCTGACCGTAAATTATGCCGACTGGCAATTCACGCGAGTGACAAACTTAAACTCTGCGAGCAGCCTCCGGGAACTGTGCATAAGCTCAAATTGGGCCCAAATTATAATCCTAATTCAAAGGATTTAAAGAAACTTTCACTTGAAATGATTGGTAATTCAGATTTACATTCAACAGTTCAGAACATGTATGAACTTGGCCTTACAATGTCAGTTCTAGCTGTGCAATTAAATGTTCTGAGAGAACTGTTCAGCAACCCTGATAGGTATAGCGAGAAAATCATAGGAACAACCGACAGTCAGGAAGGCGTATCTACTTTTAAGGCTGATCCAACCATTACAGGCCTTTTAGATTACTTAAACAAAACGTGTGTCCAGGGAAAGGATGGTGCTACAGTAACAAGTCAATCAAATCCTCCAAGACACAAATAAGATCAGTGACACGATACAGCAATTAAAAGGTGGTTCTCATGGATGAGGCAAAAAAACACTTGCCTCATCAGATTCAAGTTTAGCTTCAGAAAGCACCGATAGCACAATTGAAGCAGTTGCTAAAAAAAACCAAAGGTAAACACAGCACATTCAGTGTAATTAGTGAGTCAAATTCTGAAAAAAATTTGGACCAACAAAAAGTTAGCAAAAAGAAAAAAACTAGAAACCACAAATCAAAGACTGTTGCGCAAGGCAAACACATTTCTAACAAACATTTCAAAGATCTATTGCCACATAAACATAGTAAATCAGAGAGCTGAAATTACAGTTACCTCGCCTGCTTTAGAAATCTGATACACCAGAAGAGTCAGACACGCAAATAGTTAAGTAACATAAAAAACACAGCAAACACGATTCAAAAACAGGAAAACCTAAAGACAAATCTGATAATTTGAACAAAGATTTGCTCCCTGATAAACCTAAAACTTAAAAAAACCCTAAAACCACAGTTGCGGCAACTGCTTAAATAGAGATATTATCCGTTCTTGAACACACAAAAAATCAGAAACAAGAAAATTTACAGGCCTGAAAAAGTCCTTTCACACCAAACACCTGTAACATGGCCACAGTAACCAGTAAAGCATTGAAAACCCCCCACAAAAACCCTACCTAAACACAATCTCAATCTCATTCAGATTCATAATAATAAACTAACCTAAAATGTAACAGCTTTACAATTTCAAAATGGAGCAAACTTACATGTTGTAGACATGAAATTAGGAAGTCCCACCTAATTAAGACACTTGCATTTCTTTTGTTTTTCCGAAATATACATATATGTTTATTGCAACGCTGAAACAGTCAAAGTAAAGGTACTAATTAAGTATTAAGTGGTGATACAGATGGAAACATATCTAACATTCAGGCTTTTAAAATAGGATACTATTTAACAGTCAGTAATACAGCACAACAATACTTTTTTCACATATTAACATGTGCACTACTGTTTTCTTTTGTGTAGCATTATGGGATTGTGAAAGCGAAACATTACATTTATCTTATACCTGGTTCTAATGTAAAACGTTGCTTTTTTAATGCGATAACATGTACAGTATTGTTTTCCTGTGTACGTTGTAACCTATGTTACAAATTACAATAACACCCAAATTTACATTATTCCGTTCAATGAAAAAACTTCTTTTTGATAGTGTACTATAGCAAATAACATTCATGTTTTTAATATATACTGAGTTTCTTTAAAATTTAGAAATACAGTACAATATTATTTTTAACATAGATATTGAAGCGACCAGTATCAACGGGCTAGGACACAATTCTATCATTATTATGGCATTATCTAATTGTATTATAATCCTTGTTATTTTATTTGTTTCATATCAATGCGGAGTCTTGACGAAATTCAGACATTGCTGCACCGACGTCTGGCAGTAGAAGGATAAGCTTGGGCTGAAGCAGACCTGTGTCGATGCATCGTCTTGGTGAGGTCTATCCAGACGAAGTAATGATTAACCGACGACCATATTCGACAGTATGCCACCATTGGTTCCGACCTTAACAGAGCTGTGGATCCCGGGCGTATCCTTTGATGCTCCTTTCCATACAGGCATCTGATCAATACCGTAAGTATCCGTGTGGTACAAAGATTATATTGAGCTGTTTTTGCACGAAATCGTGTTGTGCTTGCATTAAGTGGCATTAGATTATTTTTATGTAGTTTTCTGTCAAATGGTTCTACTATGCCGGTTACTTCATTTTTGTAAATAAATGTAATTTGGACCACATATATTCATTACTTATTTTATTATCACACACACTTATATTATTCGGTGTTTCATGACGGTGCTTCCTGCGATGAAGACCATGAACACTTAAAAAAAAATAGAAGAAAAATGATAATTATATTTGATTTGCCACTTCATTTTATTAGATTGACTAGAGTAATGAGTGCTGTTGATAGAACACAGCGAGTTAGATGATCACTAGCGCGGTGATCATTTAACTTCGGTCGATGGGCATATGTAAAATATGATCTTGAAAGGGTGACCTTGCAAACCAGCCTGCCTTGACCAGTCAGTTATCTTTGCGACCCAACCTGTATGTGACCGATCGACTAATGGTGAGTCTGTTATTTGACCATGATATGTTTATTATTTTGCATCTCAAATATAGATTTCATTGTCATCTTTGTCTCAATAGTCATCTGATCACCTTTATAATGAGCATGAACTGTCTTTAGGGGCCGGCGCACAGGTGGCCATATTGATAGTCATACTTAATAGTCAGAAGTCTAGTAAACTGGCACTTTGGAACTCCAGATTATTGAATGGTTTTTGATTGTGAGTGGATGTGTGTACCTCACTAGCTATGGTGCAGCTCATGAGTGGAAATTCGAATACGATGTAAGAAATGGTCTGTTGTGTGTTTTGGACTTATTTTGGCGGGAAGCCATTGCTGCCTGAGGGAGCAGTGACTTTTGGCCGGGTAAGTCCAGACTATTCAACAGTGTATTTTATTTTACACTATAAACATTTTGAATTATTTCTGAGTCATACTGTATGCAGATGATGCATCATGATGTATTATTAGAGAAATCCTGTTATAATGTAAGCATATAAATGCTGCCACTATAGCTATAATGCTGTATGTCTTATGTTAGTTATGAGTATATCCGGCTAGATACTAAATCTGTTGCTGCTGAACTACTGAATTTGCTGAATGGATAAATCTATGATGCCAGTTGGTTGTGTATGACCTAGACGTAGCTACTGGTTGCTAGATAGAATAACCCAATCAAACATTCAGTCTGAATATTCAATGAGAAACTTCAATGTACTGAGGAAATACATTAACGAATTCCTTAAACAAGGCTAACCACTTAATGGTAGCTTTTTGGAAGTTTCATTAAGCAGATCAGAGAAGCACTAGGCACTATGTTTGCAGATTTCTCCTTTTTGTACATGCCATACTTGGAATGCGACACAACATCTTGCTTATTCAACAAGATCACGTCACCTATATGTATTACCATGGATACTCACATTTTACTCATTTTTATGGCAGTGGTATACAGTTCCATCGCTGCTAAGTTTGGCTAGTATAAGCTTAAAATTGGTTAACCAAGTATCTGCAGTTAGGCAGAATATCGTTGATATACATGTATAGATATATTGTGTGCGCACACCCAGAGTTTGGCAAGTTGTCAGAAGTTAGGCATATCACTATTACTAGCCTAGTTATTTACTATATCAGAATGGTATCTACTTAGTGCAGAGGAGGAAGACAAGTTGTATGAGAGTGGAAATTATATAATTATAACCTGGGACCATGTTATGGGGCACAAAGATGTAGCCACAATAGACATCTCTTAAAAGAGTGACCCGTGATAGAAGTTTTGTATGGATCCAGCTCTGGTTCTTTAATACAGGTGGTAAAGAGATCACTATCTTAAAGAACCACCATGTTATTGGGCCAATGAGCGGGTGGTTGGTCAAACAGTTATGAGCTATTTTATTTCTAAGTTTATGTATTACAAGTTATAGTTTCTCATTGCACTTATTTCATTGATAAGCTGCTTGTATATAACAATATGAATAGATGAAAGCCCGTAATTATTTTACCATTGTTGACACCAGAGTCTTTAAATGAATGATTAACCCTTTCAATGTCAACCTTCTGATAACATGATATTTATCATTTGCTGAAAACGAATCTACTGAATATTTTAAAGATAAAAAAACACCTCAGTGTTTTGAGGGACCACCTTATGGGCACAGAAATGTAGCCACAATACACATCTCTTAAGAGTGACCCACGATAGAAGTTTTCTATGGATCCAGAAGATGTGGTTCGACTGAATATTTTAAAGACACCCTAACTGAAATAGTGCCTTGCTTAGTGCGATTCAATATTCAGTCAGATTGTATTTAAAACAAACTGTAGAATTTGATATAATGTAAATGTATTATTCTTCTTCTTCTTCTTCGAAGTAGACTGCAGGAAATGTCAATTTCCCTTTCTCCGAGATCTAACAATACTCACCATTCTGTTACTTCTGATATACAGCTGGCCTTGACAGCGGCTCTAGGATTATAGACTTAGAAAGCTTTACCGACTCCTGGGAACCGGGTACTCGGCTCCCAACTGCCGAGTACCCGTTTACCATAGAGCTCATATTGTTTGCATAGCCACCAAACAAGAGAAAACTATGGCTTGCCTCCATGGGGCTGGGAGGCTGGGTCCGTAACAGAATGGTGAGTATTGTTAGATCTCGGAGAAAGGGAAATTGACATTTCCTGCATTCTCCTTCGATCAATACTCACCATTCTGTTACTTCTGATATACACCAGATTTGATCAGTAACCTGGAGGGAAGGGGCAAGCCATACATGCTAATTTTGCCCCTTGGAGAAAGATTTTAGACTTCAAACTTGACTAACGGAGACCTAAAAGGACCGTCAAGTTCACGGAACCGAATCACATTCGCGTCACAGTCCCCCCCCTTTTTCCTCCTAAGAAAAGGGAGAGAACTAACGAACATGTATCTCGCCTGAAAACACCAATATGCCAAGAGGGTTAACTACTCCCTGCATATTGCTTGTATTAGCCTGGGAATGAGCATGAATATATAAGATGAATGAACATGATACATATACATAATACAAAAAACTCTCACTTATTGAATTACCTTATGATAACAGGACTTCAGACGTACCGCCTCCAACCATTCACCGGTTCGGCCATCAGTGACACAATCTGGTTGACATCCTCTCGCTTGACCATGCCTGCTTTAGGTTCTTTTCTTACCAAAGTGAAAAAAGGGGAAAAGCAGTGTGGTCACTAACTATCGTTTCAAAACAGCTAAAGCGAGTGGATTGGCTGAGTCTGACACATCCCTCATATAGTAATCCGTAAATGAGGACTCACAGTGCCATTGTGCAACGGCCATGATGTCCTCTAACGGAACACCATTGTAAAGGGCGGTCGAGGTGGCTATTCCTCTAACATCGTGTGCCCTTACGCCCTGCACCTGGTGCCCAGTCGCCATCTCGTGAGTAGTCTGAATGCATTCGACCACCCACCGAGAGATAGTATCCATGGATGCGGCGCCATAAGGCTTTTTATGGCAGATCCACAGATGTCTATCGTTCGACCGTAACGAGTCAGTCCGTTTCTTGTACTTAGTCAAAGCACGGACCGGGCACCAGACACTGGCATCACGATCAAACCTAGTTAACTTCGGTATAATGATCGGTTTGCCGGGATATCTCAAAGATTGGTTCTTTGACATAAACTCTGCTCTTGGCAGAAGACGCAGACCTTCTCCAGAAACAATAAATCGGTTCCTCTCTGCCGAAAGCGCATGGATCTCACTGCGCCTTCTAGCTGAGGAAGCTGCCAATAGAAAGACCGCCTTTAGAGTCAAATGCTTTAGACTAGCCGAACGCAACGGTTCGAAAGGGTGCTTGGCCAGTACATTAAGCACTAAAGATAGACTCCAGGCTGGAATGACTACCGGTTGTCTCGGGCGGAGATTGCTCATTCCCTTCAACATCACATTTAACTGGGCCACCTCTGGACTATCCCTGTTGGCTAGACAAGGGATAACTGATGCCAAAGCTGACTTGTATCCAGCAACTGTGACGGGAGCTAGTCCTGCAAAGAACAGCTCACAGAGAAAGTCTGCTATTTGCTGAATAGTGGATTGAAAGGTATCAATACCCTTTTCTTCACACCAGTCTGCAAATCTGTTAACCTTGTTGTTATATGACTTGAAGGTTGACCTCCTTCTCGCAGCCGCGATGAAATCAGCAGCCTGTCGAGAAAAGCCTTCCGACGTGGAACGTTGTTTGACAACATCCACGCAGTCAATTTGAACATTTCGGGACGCTCGTGTAGGAAGCGTCCCTTGGCCTGGGAGATTATGTTCGGAATCTCCGGCAACTGCACAGGATTTTCCACCAGCAGATCTAGAAGATCCGTGAACCACGCCCTGCTCGGCCAATACGGCGCTATTAGCAGGACCAGACACGGCTCCTCCCTGACCTTCACCAATACCTTCGGTAGAAGAATGGTGGGTGGGTACGCGTAAGCGTGCATCCCTCTCCAGCTTATCGCCAGAGCGTCTGTATCGACGGCATTTGGATCTGGAATCGGCGAGACATATGTCATGATTTGAGCATTTTCCTTTGTGGCGAACAAGTCCACGTTGGGTTTGCCCCAATGCTCGAAGATCCGTCGTAGAACTGGAGGGTTGAGGGACCATTCTGTTGGCAAGATTCTCTGCCTGCGAGACAAAGCATCCGCCAGAATGTTCAATCGGCCAGGAATATGAGCTGCTTTCAAAACAACCGAGTAATTCCTGCACCATTGAATCAAGTGCCACACCCTGATGCACAGGGTGGGCGACCTGGTCCCGCCTTGGCGATTTATATATGATACTACTGTCGAATTGTCCGACCGTATCAATATCACCTTGCCCCTGATCATCGGAAGGAACTCTTCCAACGCCAGTTCCACTGCCATCATTTCCAACAGATTGATATGCAGCTGACTCTCCGGGAGAGTCCATGTGCCCGAGACCTGGTGTTCTCCCAGGCAGGCACACCACCCCTCCAGCGATGCATCCGTGTAAACGGACAGCTGGGGGTGGGGTAGGTGCAGCGAAACCCCTATTAGGAGATTCTGACGCTGTTTCCACCATAGAAGATGCGATATTATCGGCTCCAAAACTGGCACCAGTTTTGACAGGGGTTCTGTTCTCTGTTTCCACAGAGACATCAGATACAACTGGATAGGGCTTCGCATTAGAGCAGCGTACGGGATAACCTGCTCCATGGAGACCATCATGCCCAGCATCTGAAGGAACCGCCTCGCCTGAATGTGGTTTCCCACTCGAAAACTCCTGAGGATGGCTAACAGAGACACCACTCTGGGCTCTGACGGGTAAACCCTGCCCTCCTCGAGGTCGAATCGCATCCCCAAATAAACGAAATGTTGAGTGGGCGTCAACTCGGATTTCTCCTCGTTGACTATCCAGCCTAGATCTGAAAGTAACTTCAGTCAGAGCAGTATCCACGTTCAACCTGGCTGCCGAGTCTGCCTTGAGCAGCCAGTCGTCTATGTAGGTGTGTAGCGCCACGTTCTCTTTTCTGAGAAACGCTGTCACCGCAAGGACCACTCTTGTGAAAACCCTCGGAGCTGTCGACAGGCCAAACGGGAGAACTGTAAACTCCCATACTTGATTCTGAAACGCAAATCTCAGAAACCTGTGCCAACTCCGATTCATCGGAATGTGGAAATATGCATCTTTCAGATCGATCGATACACACCACATTCCTTTCTTCAATCCCGCCATTACCGACCTCGGCGTTTCCATCTGGAACCGAGGCGTATGGATAAACCAATTTAATGGCCTGAGATTGAGTATGGGTCTCCATCCCCCTGTGCTCTTGGGGACAAGGAACATGTTTGAATAGAAGCCTGGAGTGTTCCGGTTTGCTGGTTTTATTGCTCCCTTCAGAAGCAAACCAGACACTTCCTTTTGAACGGCTTCTAACTTGTCTGGCTCCCTTGGTACGGGTGTCCAGACAGGTGCCAAAGACAGATTTTGTGGCGGAAAGTCCCACCCCTCCGGCATGTAACCCTGGGATAACCATCCCAGGACCAGACTGTCTGACGTCACACCTCGCCAGGCCTCGACGAAACGCATGAGCCTTCCACCCACCATAGACGCCTCGACGTCTAACGGGGTTGTCCGGCTCGCAGTCCGCACCCCCCCCCCCCCCCCCTCTTTCTTAACGAGAGAGAGTGAGAACCATTTCGTTCTAGGCACGACGGGTATAACTGGCACCGCTGTTCCTGTCGCACAGGCGCGGTCCAGGCGGATATGAAGGGAGCTTGCGTACCCTCAGGTACGCTTCGGCCCCTTCTGTCCGCCCTTTGAGGCCTTACCCTTACCCTTCCCCTTGCCCTTCCCGCCTCTAGGGCGGTCAGGAGCAACATTGGGGAGGGTAGGCGCCTCTACAACCTTCCTGGGTTTCTTCACCGGCGGCGGCTCCAAGAACCCAGCTGAAACAGAAGTCGCAACAGGCCTGGCTTTCGCCTTGCTCTTATGCTTCTTCTGCTTCTTTGAAGGCTGCCCCGTTAGCGGTTTGCCCACAGCCCCTAGTGCGTGCGCTTGCTGCACTAGCTCTAGCTGTAGATTTACCGCTAACCGATTCTGCGCGATACTGGCAGTGTCCTCTAAGATGGCCCGCGCTTGGCCACCAAAGATGCTAGGCCCTGTCAGGGGCGTCCCAAGAAGACGCTCCCTGACTGCCGTAGCCGGACGCATATGGTCAATGACCATTTGCCTCCTGGACTTCGTCACTCGCGCTTGCACCCTTGCCAATGCGTCCATTGACAGCACCAAGCCGTCATTAACACATGAGAGCGCCACAGGTGGCACAGGGTGGCCTGCCCCCGCTTCAGCCCACACCGACTGAAGGAGACGATAAGAGTGATTGACAGCGCTCATCGCTGCCCTCACACCCTCATCGCATAGGGACAGGACTTCTTCCTGGTGTACCTGGGACTTATCCACTAGTGCCGGACCGGGGCCACCCGACCCGGCACTCTGGACTCCCAGTACCCATCGGTCATCCTCCGTGACCGACGGGACTACACCATACCTGTCGTATTCACCACGCGGAATACGACATCTTGCCCGCACCTCCCTGGAGGCCGCAGGGAGCTGACCCTTGGTCATTAGCTGTTTGCTATAAATAGCATCCAACAAATCTATGAACCGTGGATCCAGTCCCACAGACTGGATCCGGGCCGCGGGCAAAATCCCCGTCCTAATCGACGCAACCGACGGACGGGCGCATCTTCATCGGCCGTGGCCGAAACCACAGATGGGTCAACCCTGGCTAGCCACGCCAGAGCATCTGACCAATCTACCTCCGATGAAGACACCCCCGCAAACACGTCACCCGTTGACGTGCTCACGGGTCTGCCAGCCACGGCCTCCCGGCAAGGAGCCACGGCTGACACGCCAGGCACTCCGCTACCACACGGTTCCGCCGCCACCCCATGAAACACTCCGGTCCATGGGGTAGGTCCGCACGGAAAACCGTACGGACCCGTAACAGTCGCGGAACCATAGCCGGACACGGGCGCCAACGGCACCCCACGTCCGGCTGCCAGACCAGGCGAGATAGGTGAGTACCACGCCTGGCCCGGCACACCCGTTCCCATGACGGCTGGTGACAAACCAAGCCGCGCGGAACCGGTGCAAGGTAACGGATTGGCCTCAGCCGCAGGCGGAGCCGCTGACCTGGCTTGCGCCAAACCAGACAAATGGAGGCCGGTTCCGTCCAGGACGGAATCAACCTCCATATTCTCCACCTGCGGCTTCACGGGCCGCAGCAACCTCTCCTCCTCAGCCTCCTCGTCTTCAGACTCCGAAGAGCCGTCACTAGACGAGTCAACCATGGAGCCGTCCTGGCGGACGGCTCCCATACCTGACGGACCGGCCACCGCTACTGAACCACCCGGAGGTGGCCGCAGAGAAACAGCACCCGTCTGACCGAAGCCAGACGTGCCTGCCAGGGGACCGTACGAGACGCCCCCTCGGTAACCAGTCCAGAATCCTGTCCGAGGACAGGATCCGTACCAGGCATGGGGAGAAACTGCCCCCCAACCTTTGGTAGCAGGGACGACACCAGCGTGGGCAGAACGCTATGCAGAAAACCCTGCATAGCCGGACCAAACCACGCCGGCGGTGCCATCTCCGCCACCTCCAGCTTGGGACGTGGAGCACCCCCACCGGCCGAACCGGGCGCTCCACGATTTCCTCTCGGACCGCCTGACCCCGCGTCAGACCCAGCCACGTCCTTCTGGGCAAGGAACTTAACCATCATTTCGACGGACCACACTGCACAAACATTACACCTATGATCTATATTACACAGGGAACACCTAAAACAGACATGGTCCTTGAACATTACACGGACAAACTTATGGCAGTCATCACATGATGGCGGGGCTGGCTTGGCCTATAAAATAAGCACAAACCTACAATAAACAAGCGGAACGAGACCCGGATGGAAGGCAGACAATTAATTTTCAAATAATTTTGACTCATAAATTAACCGTAACCTCCCCGCACCCCACCCCGCCACTTTACAACACGATCGCATTGATTATGACGACAAGTACGCGGCGGGCACAAACACACCCATAATAGATCCTCCAGGATGTGTAACGGCTCCAGGAATCATATCGCATAGCATTCAGGGTATATTTACTAATCAATATAAATTATACTCCTAACGAAAGCAGCACGATATGTGAAGAAAACAACAAAATGTATAACAAACTGCTGTCTCACACGGTAAAACCGCAGACCACGCATCTACTCAAGAATTTTGAAACCACCGATCATTGCAAACCGATCGTGATCGCACGTAAACTTGATCATTCTAAAGTTTCCGGTACCATTTTTAGTACGCAGCACCCAGAATAAGATGCGCGAATTAATGAAAAAAATTTTTCTTCACATAAACATCCGAGCGACCGGGTGTGACGTCACCCGCTCGGATTCTACGGAGAACGACGTCAGCCGATATTCGTGTTAGAAATACCGTAGCAAACACCTATTTTCATATCTGCCGATCGCCTGTTGGGGGTTAAAGAAGGCGATCGTCTAGCATATATCGTTGTTAGCACACGTCCCAGATTCTATGGGGTCAGAAATTGGAACATGCGACACAACGAAATTTAGAGACCTAAGTCTTTTAACTATGGATAATAAAGAACAATACAACCTGGTTGTCTTGGGCGGTATTCTCCATAGTCCTTAGTTAATCCTTTCAGAACACACAAACTATCACCGATTAAAGACTTAGATTATTTAAAACACTAAAATCCCTAATGCAAAAAGCATGTATTGCTCTTGTTGCTATGCAAACAAGAATGAGCTCTATGGTAAACGGGTACTCGGCAGTTGGGAGCCGAGTATCCGGTTCCCAGGAGTCGGTAAAGCTTTCTAAGTCTATAATCCTAGAGCCGCTGTCAAGGCCAGCTGTATATCAGAAGTAACAGAATGGTGAGTATTGATCGAAGGAGAAGTAGTGTTTAACTCTGTATTTAATCGTGAATTTACGGCGGTTAGCAGTGTTATTAATGTTTAATTTTTGTACAATGTTCAAGTTAAAGTAAATGTATATATGTTTGTGATATTTATTTTGCGTGTGACATTTGGATTATTGTATATTTCTGTGTGTTAAGTAACAATTTCTGGACATTTTATAAATTAACTTTGTCCATTGCTATAACCGGTCGCTTGGCTGGTCAGTGGGTAGGCGACCTTGATTGGTCTTTTGTTCACTAACAATGGGCGAGCAGGCCAGTTTTGCTGGTAGAGTAAAGTCAACTAGAGGTGATTTACGCCCGAATGTGTCACCGGACTATGAACCTTTTAATGGCATAGATCGGAAGAATGGAGTACGGATTGACTGTCTAGACGGAGTGGCGATCGAGGTGTACGTTAAGGCGCGGCTTCGGTTGTACCCACTGGAAACATCGTTGCAGCATCGCGCGTTAAAGGGGCGATAATTATATACATGAAAAACGAAACTGACGCTAATAAAGTATGCATTGAAGGTATGCTCGTTGCCGGTTCCTTTCACCCTGTTATGTCGCTAGAACACGAACCAATGAAGTTCATTATCTCAAATGTGCCACCGTACATACCGAACTTTGTGATCAAACGTTCACTTGATCAGTATGGGAAAGTTGTCGGAGGCTGCCGTGCCATTCCCTTAGGATGTAAATCGCCTGACCTAAGACACGTCAAGAGTTTTAGGCGACAAGTTCAAATCATTGTAGAAAAGTCTGCTGTTCCCGAATTCATCGACATTGTCTACATGGGTAAGTCGCATAGACTATTCATAAGCAGTGATGAAATTATCTGTTTTAAATGCCACCAAAAAGGATATTTTCAACGCAACTGTGTTATGGAGGACTCTCGTCTGAGTGGCAATGATAACGTTACCACTGACATTTATGGTGCTAGTAGCAGTAACGATCCAAACTTTGCTAACGTTAGTGAGAGTGACTTTCCGTTGCTGCAGGCGAATAAAGTACAAGAACAATTACCTGAAAATTTGTTACCTGGAAAACCGTCGCCTAATAAACCTAAGAAAAAACACAATCGAGCAACCGTTTTGAAATTCTAAGTTTAATCGATGACTCTGAAAATATGTCACAAAGTAGTGAAATTAGTATGAATACCGTTAACACGTCTACAGATATTGCTACAAATAATGACATTTCAAACCCAGTTTTGGACGCTGATAACACCGAACCCATGACGTCAGTCGAGTCCGACAATGCGCCAAACGCTGATGACCCTGAGATCCGTACAACTCAAGACATTATCGTGCAATTAGAGGACAATATTACACTGCTGGATAGTGCCATTCCTGTTAGCAGCATACCATTCAAACCGGGCCATGACCCCTGCGATAATGACAGTGTCATAGTTAACGCTGGTGAGTTACCACCTGATCATGTGTCGCCTGTTGACGAGGGTTCGGACTCGGACAGTATGTCTGTTGTATCGGAAATGTCAGACATGTCAGATTTTGTAGAGACAAGGGAGTTAATTCAATCACTTGACGATGTTAAGTTGTTTATTGACAGCATCAAATACAGTAAAAAGGTGCTAGAAAAGTGTAAAGAGTACCAACCTAATTTAAAGCTCTTAATGCATCAAATGTTCAGACTAAAGAAGCAACCTGGATTAGATGCTTCTTACAAAAATCGTCTCACTAAGATAATTACAAAGTTACATCGTAACATAAGGGGTTAATTACTTGTGTCTTCTCTCTATATTGATCAAATAGTAAAATCTTCAGCGGTCCATTTTGAAACTTAATCATGTTTATGAATTATATTGTACTAGCAATTTAATTTTTTTATCTCACCATGACACATCTCTCAATTGTAACCGTGAACACGAGAGGCTGTCGTGATGTTTTTAAACGCTTCCGTATTTTTAACCAGATTCGTAAAGAGTTGTCTGCCGATATTGCTTTCTTGCAGGATATACATACTACGCATCATGATGACTCTATATGGCGCTTAGTGTGGAGAGGAAAACTGGCTCTCTCATTTTGATACGAAAACTGCAGGCGTAGCCATACTTGTTAACCCCAAGCTTGATGTCACTATTGTAGAAACTATACCTGTTTTACCAGGCAGGATCTGACATGTCACCATTAAATTGAATAATGAGTATTTTTACTTAATTAATGTTTATAATGCAACTGAGTGTCATGCCAAAGTAAGATGCATAGAAAAACTGAAAGCTCATATTTCATCTTTACAGGAGCCATATCCATTACTTCTTGGTGGTGATTTCAACTGTACTGTAGATCACGTGATTGATAGAACATCGGTACAGGAGCCCCATCCAATAGCTGCTGAACATTTAAATAACATGATTATATCACATAAGCTTACTGATGTATTTAGATTTTTGCACCCTTCTAAAGTATTTATATGGAGTAGGGCAGATGGAACATCTTCCAGACTAGATCATTTCTACATTTCATCAAATTATAAGCAATTTATCCGTTCTTGTACAACGGTGCCCTGCGCCGAATCTGATCATTCATTTGTTAGTTTTGTTAAAGTTTAAGGAAATAAAACGGAGGAGCGCTTATTGGTGCTTAAACACTGACCTATTACAGGAGAAACGGTATCGTGAATTAATAACATCTTTTTTGGGGTAACTGGCGGGAAAGGAAATGTACTTTTGATAATTTACAAGATTGGTGGGATATGGGTAAGAAGCATATTAGTAGTATATCTCAAGTTTTCTCCCGTGAACGAGCTGCTATTTTGAAAGAAGAGAGATTACAGCTGCAACATGATATACAGAATTTATCAGCGAAAATACCAAAAAATGATGAGTTATACAATGAAATTAAACAAAAGCAAGAGTCACTGTCATCTCTCTTAGAACAACAATGTAGAGGGGCTTGGGTACGGTCTCGTTTCCAGCATATCAATGACCTGAATAAAACGAAATATTTTTTCGACCGTGAAAAGAAACGTGGTACAATTAAATATATTTCACATTTAACGTTACCAGATAGTACAGTTATTGATAAAGATTCTAATATTTTAATCTACGCGTCTGAATTTTACAGCGTTTTATATAGTAACGGAAAGTCGTCTAAGCACGCTAGAAACAAGTTATTAGCCGATCTTCCACAATTGAGTGATGTTTCCTAAAACGATCTAGTTAGTTCTATTGGCTTGGTAGAACTGACGAACTGTTAAAAAACTAAAGAATAACAAATCTCCTGGAATAGATGGGCTACCTGTCGAGTTCTATAAAACTTTTTGGGAGCTGATTGGTGATGATTTAAATGCTGTTTTTACCCAATCCATTCAGGATATGCGATTACCTACGTCATGCAGGCGAGCTGTTATTACATTATTGCCAAAGAAAGGTGACCTCAGTCTCATTAAAAATTGGAGACCTGTTTCACTTTTATGCGTAGATCTAAAAATATTTCCGAAAGCTCTCTATAATCGCATTAGCGATGTTCTTAGAGAAATAATTCATGAAGACCAGAGTTATTGCGTACCACGGAGAAAAACTGCTATTATATCAGATTGATAATTGATACTGTAGAATATTCAAATTCTTGTTCACTTCCTCTCGGCATAGTCTCTTTAGACCAGGAAAAGGCGTTCGACCGAGTTAGTCATGCGTATCTGTTCGACACGCTAAATGCTTTCGGATTTGGAGAATTCTTCTCTAGGTGTATACAGCTGCTTTATACCGACACCCAAAGTTTATTGAAAATTAATAACTCGTTGTCTGCTCCATTTTCTTTTAAGCACGGTATTAGGCAAGGCTGTTCCTTGTCTGGGGCCTTGTATGCGACTTGTATAGAGCCACTACTGATGAAATTACGTTCTACTGAAGGCCTAAATGGAATAGCAGTCCCTAATACTGCCGATGAAAAGGTTGTTTGTTCAGCTTATGCTGATGATTTGACAGCTTTCGCTACCAGTGATAAAGACTTCACTGTGCTACATAATTGGCGTAAAGTATATGAAGCTGCGGCCGATGCGAAAGTTAATTTGGAAAAAACTGGGGGTCTCTGGATGGGTCCTTGGAAGGATCGCACGGATACTCCATTGGAAATTACCTGGAATAACGAGGGCCTAAAAATTCTTGGAATTTTCCATCGGGAATTCACCAGATTACAATAACCGTAATTGGGATAACTTAGAGGCTGATGTTAATAATAAGCTTGCAAGTTGGTTGACATTGTCAAGAGCTTTATCTTTTAGAGGTCGTATTATTATTGCAAATTTATTGGCTGCCTCTAAGCTTTGGCATAGATTTGCTGTTATTGACCCACCGGCTGATATTGTACATACACTTCAAAAGCGACTAACCAATTTTGTATGGGCGGGAAAACATTGGCTGGTTAAAGAACAACTGTTTCTGCCTTTAGAATATGGTGGACAAGGATTAGTGCATTTACAATCTCGGTTACGTGCATTTCGTATTGATTATGTACAATCGTTTTTAAATATTTATTCGTGCCATTCTTGTTTCAAGTTTTCTAGTTACTTTTTAAAACATGTTTATAGTTTAAATTATGATCATCTGTTATTTTATACATACTTAGATATTAATAATATTCACGATATTCCATTGTTCTATAACAGTTTGTTAAACGCTTGGTTTACATTCAACGTGTTGAGAACATCACAACCTGTGTGTAAAGCTGATGTTCTAAACGAGCCACTTTTCCTCAATCCACTGATAAGAAATTCTGTGACAGGGCTTTCATACTTACTGCATGATTTTATACATGCTAATGTCACTACGGTTGGCGATATTGTTGTTAGCGATCACAGGCTTTCAATTGATGAGCTGTGTCAGAAAATTTGCAATCGGTCTAAAAGAATTCTCCAAAATAATCTTAACGAATTATTGAATAGTTTTCCGTCTGAATGGAATGACTTATTAAAACGTCCTGATGACATTCCTAGGTCTGTATACCAAATCAAACCTTCCTGTATGAGCGATGCCTTCGAATATTGTGTGTCTCTTCTCACTATTTGTAAGAAAGACATTTATTAACTCTCATTGCTGCATTGTTATTCGTATAGCTTACATAACCCTAATAATAGTATATGGGCAGATGTGTTATTGTGAGAATACCACCAGGTGTGGATGTATTAATCTGTCCTTAAGATACAAGATGTATATGCCTGATTGTATGTTCACTGAAAGTACCATGTGTGGGTATGTGAGGGTGCGTATGATGTAAGGGTAATTGAAATTTGAGTATGATTGACTGGATGTTCAGTGAACCAGCGGTGTAAGGGAGGTTACTCTCTGTTATTGTCGAGATTTGTAAATGATATGAGCTCGAGTTCTCTCCCCTTAACCACTGTACTGGGAACGAGATGCGTTTTAACTAGTGTTTTGTTTATAAGGTGATTGTGCTGTTATCAGCGTGTTTATTGCTCGCCTGATACATCATATTTAGTTAATTAGTTTATGTTGCTAAAAGCAGTGAACAGATAGCTGTAATTGTTGATGATTTCGTATTCAGGATAGAATACTATTGTTGACGTTTTGTGGGATACCGTAATCAAACAATCAGCGCTTTCGGCAGAATTTCCTTACTTCACGTGTAGAGCGCCGTTTGGCGATGATTGAGGTTGATTAAATTTATGTGTTCCAGGTATGTTTTCCCCCTAAATAAATATTGTACACGATTCTAGGAATTGTCAAGAGTATATACGCCAAGTGGTAAATTACCATAAAGCTGAATATCGCTAGGAAGTATGAAAATGCAAAGGCAAAATATGACCACATCCATCTTGATTTGTTTAGGTCACGTGACCGTGGAGAAATTGTTTATTTACCAACATTCTTTGCTCGGGTTGGAATCTCGGAACTGGAGAATGTTATTGTTATATGTTGAAAAGTCATACTCATGATACTGTATTAGCCAAAGTCATAATATGTATGTCATGGATGATGTTGATAAGTCATACTCATGATACTGTATTAGCCAAAGTCATAATATGTATGTCATGGATGATGTTGAAAAGTCATACTCATGGTACTGTATTAGCCAAAGTCATAATATGTATGTCATGGATGATGTTGAAAAGTCATACTCATGATACTGTATTAGCCAAAGTCATAATATGTATGTCATGGATGATGTTGAAAAGTCATACTCATGATACTGTATTAGCCAAAGTCATCATATGTATGTCATGGATGATGTTGAAAAGTCATACTCATGATACTGTATTAGCCAAAGTCATAATATGTATGTCATGGATGATGTTGAAAAGTGAGACTGTACTGGCCAAAGTCATGCTAGGATGATGTTGAAATAATGCTGTAATGGTTAGTCAAATCGATGTCGTTGAAAAATAGTAAAGAATCATACCCTTTATCCATTCAATAGCTTGAATTTGGGGTTATGAAACACATGTTTTTTCATTGTTTATACTACGCATGTTGTAGTTTTATTATTGATTTATTATTTGCATGTTACGAAAGCACATTAGGGCTTTCGGCAGAATTTCCTTACTTCACGTGTTGAGCGCCGTTTGGCGATGATTGAGGTTGATTAAATTTATGTGTTCCAGATGATGATTTCTGTCGTTCTGCCACCCTGTGACCCCCAATACCAGGTGGGTGGTGTAACAAAATTTGGCGAGCCTGCCAGGATAAGTCAGTACATGCCAGCCTGGGATGATTGATCATATGCTACCAGCTGATGGGTCCAGACGAAGTGCGTTGCATACAATTTGTGATGATTGGTTCCGCGTACTGAGGGATTTCGTCAATGCGTGTATGCCGGCTACTAATCGATCGATGACAAGTGTGTAAAAGGTTTGTTTGGACGTGTGCATGTGCTAAAAACTGACTTGCTTCGATACCGGAAAATACGCGTGTAATATACTGATGAATATTCGGACAGTTAGCGAATCTAATGAGTTTTCCTGTCTTGAATGTTTGATTGCCACCATTCTTCGTTACTGTACTAGTACACTTGGTTCTTCGAAAGGCGCCCTTGTTCAAGAACAATCCAGTAATGTATTGACTTGTTTCACATTGGAGAGCTATTTTGGTGACAATGTTTCAGCTGACAAGTGTGTTATTAATGGGAATACGTCAAAGAGTTTAGCCGAACAATGCTACACGAATAATATAAAAATTGCCTATTTTGATCGCCCTGTCATTTGGAAAGATTAATACTATGTCAAGTGTGAGCGAAACTGATTTTGCGGTAAGATTGTCAATCTGTCATATGTGAGCGAAACTGATTTTGTGCTAAAACTTGCCAAATGCCCTGTCAACTGCAAAGATTAATTCTAGGTGAAATGTGTACGACCCCGATTTTATCGTAAAATTGATCAATTGTAATGGGGTTTTTTTTTCTGTCGACAGGCTATAGTGGTTTTATATTTATGATATTGCTACCATTTATAGATGTTGTATTGTAATGGGTACCGTCCGCAGAGACCATTTACTTTGGCGGTATAACCAAAGCCCACTAACACCTATACTTGTGCTTTATTACAGATACGCGCTGCGTGTATGGGTAGCCCGACAGGCGGTGAATGCGGAGCGCATCCGCAGGAGAGCACCTCCAACCGCTGAATGTGCCGAAGAGTACACCGCGAAGGGCATCAATACGGCTTGGTGGGCTTTTAGATTTCTTTTTTGCTTCGCGCAGTTTGGCGGGGGAGAGAAAGAGCCAAAGGCACATCGAAGGATCGTAACTGATCCGCCGCAACCCATTCCAGTTGTCAGCCGGGCGGCCAGTGGGTGGGTTATAAGCGCCCGCTCTGGAGACACAGGGCGCAGTTATTCAATAATGTAACTTGTTTACATATGACACTGGAAAAGAAGCGTTATTAAAGAATTCACGAGATTGTTTTGATTTTTACTTTAGAGTTACCGCCATTGGCTTATGCATTTAAGCAATGGTTTAGTATAGGACAAATTTGCGAAAAAATTTATGGGGTAATGTGCATAATGTTGATCCTCTAGGTACCTTTTTCCGTTATTTTGTTCATCTGAGTGCAAATAAAAAGGTTACAAGCTATTTATTATTTGTTTAAGAGAATTACTTACAGTTCAATCACTACGACCTGCCTCAGCCACCCCGCATGGGAATGATTTGAGATTCAGTTTATTGTGTATCGCATATATTTGGAAAAGTGAATCTGTTTCCGAGTTGGGCTCCTTTGCGCATGCACGTACATGTGCAGTGACAGGTATCACTAAGGAGTGTGTATAGTGCCAGTCTCTAATAGGCCATATGCTGGGAATGTGCTCTACCAGTAGCCTGGTTGCAGGTGTGATGAAGTGGTATAGGCATATGAAGGCATGTAAGCAAGTATTAAAATCTTATTCTGGTGGCTAAATGTAGAGTAGTTGATTTAGCAAGTAGTGATTGAACGGTATAGATGTTTGTGGTGTAATAACAACTAGTGGCTCGCTACTTGGTTGCGAACCGGCTAATAATTTAGGCCTCATACATATTGTAAATACTGTCCATAAGTGTGACAAACTTTGTGAACTGTGAATTCTTCTCTGTTTCATGGAATTGGGAAAATGAATGACACCCAAATAAAACTACACATAGACGAAACAGTGCAACCAACTAGGCTACCTCACCTATTCCTTTCACTTACATACGAATTAAACTGTGTGTAGATATGAGACTATCAAACAGTTATAAAATGCGAATGATGCATCAGACCCTCAGTCGATGACTGATTAGTTTACCCAAATGAAGTGTTTAGCAAATTGGATTTGAATTGGGGTTACTATTAGCCTGAACTGTCACCCAAGTCTAGGTAAAAAATTTATACATCACAGCATTTACAACACATGTGGACTTAAGGAGATATAAACATTGAATTTTGGTATATATTGAGCAGCAGAAATATTCGACAATTCAAGAAATGCTGGAAGGCATACATGGCACTTTAAACATGAGTGATGGTATATATATATATATTGCTATTCAGGGGAAATAACAACATGAAGATGATTGGTATCTAAAACTTGTCCTACAACGCCTGCATGAGAGAAGCATAACAGTAAACATGTCCAGCATCTACTACTCGTGCTAGTTGGCTATAATTCCTATAAAGATATTATATTCAACAGTAAGATTATAATGATTATGGCATTGACCTGAACAAACCACCACTGAATGAACCACCTGATAGACAAAAATCACTGACCAAACAACCAGTTAGACCACAGAGTGAACCAGCTGCTCAAAAAGCATCACCGAATGAAGGATATCTATTAAGATGACAGGCATCAGTCATCCAAGGCATATGGAAAGTGCTTGCTTTAGGGGAAAGCCACTCTTAATGTGGTAATAATAATTCCATGGGCTTTCTATGGGCTCTGGGAAGTCTACCAACCTCAGTAGGAATACATAGATTCGCATACCGGACCATTATAGCCTTGTATATATAATGGTAACTGAGTTTATATTATCTTATATTATGTGTTACCGATTACAATTTTAAAATGTTTTCATTATTAATCTTAAACTTCAAATATCATTTTCTGTGGATTTACCGTCACGCCAACGAAAATATAAATTTCCCATTTAGTCATTTAAATAACCGTTCGGCATCATGGACCATATGATAAACTATTGTTTCCGTGATTATGAAGACACATCATCAAGGATGACCAGGCTCTCAGATCACTTGTTAATTCATAATTCCAACCATGCGCCGATACCCCACATGAATGTCACTGGGTAAGACAGATGGGACGGGATGAGGGAAAAACCATTTATAAATTTGTACCTCGACAAGTTAGAGAAACGCTACGGTTTGTGAATGTAATCGAGCGTGCTCACGATCAAATCATTGCTAAGTGTACATCGTCAAAATTACAGCCCAGCTCACAAGGTAACATGTTTTCAAAACAAAATCGGAGACATGTTAGAGTTTAATTTTGAAAACGATATAAAAAATATTCCGTTGAATATTTTGAACATAATTGGATTGGATGACATTGCAGTCTTAGGCAGCAATATCTTCCAATTCAATTATGTTCAAAATATTTAACAGAATATTTCTTAGGCAGCGATGTCTTCCAATTCATCCAAAGTTATTTCTGCGCTGTGCTGGAACTAAATTAATAAATTAGAGTAATGTAATAAATTACTGGATCTAAAGGCCTGGATCTGAGCAAGTTTAGACTACAGGATTTTTGTTTAAAATCTTATCATTCTACCGGAACCCTTTAACCATTGAATTTATTTTAAAAATTTCGATTTTCTCAGAAAATGTTGATTTGCAGACCAATAGAAGATGATTTCTGAAAATTTACAACTGGAATGACTGGCTTGGTTATTGAGCCAGTCATTCCAGTGGTAAATTTTCAAAAAATAGTCTTCTCTTGGTGTGCAAATGGACATTTCTCAAGGCCACTTCAGAGGCCATTTTTGGTTGATATGAGTGTTAAAGGGTTAATCTCGGATTCTGGACTCAACCCTGATCACAAAGTGAAGCCATTCTCCGAGTTGCATAGGGCGCTATAAATGAGCTGTTCTAACTCTAAATATGTTACAGTAAATAGACCAAATCTACCTGAAACAGTCTTTCACTTGCCTTTCTCTGCATGACAATCACCCATCTTCAACAATCACAACAACAATTATTACTATCAGTCAAACACAATCCGTAGAGGTAAATTTGGCCATGGCTTTGGTTGGTAGATATCCTTGTGACGATCAAATGTCATCTGTAATGCAGTTTCCATGCCGTGTATCATTGCAGCACCTTTTCCATATAAAAGCTTCATTTCCTGTGTGCGTCTTGCTCCAGGTCGCTCCTTAGGCGCATCAACTGTGCATTTCCTGTGTTGTCCGCTGGATGCTGAGAAACATCAATTTATTCTACGCTCTTTTAGTGTTCTATAATAGACATTTGTAACTATGCCCCACCCATTTCTAGCTAAACTCCGCCCATTCCTAACCACGCTCCGCCTACTATATACCTGTATTTGAATACGTTTTAACCATGTAATAGTCAAGATTTGTCAAGAAAATTGAAATCTTTGCTTAATGACGGTCCATCTGCAGACAAAGAGGACTATTTTTGAAAATTTATCACTGGAATGACTGGCTCACTTATTGGCTCGCTTATCGAGCCAGTCATTCGTGGTAAATTTTCAAAAATATTCTCCTGGCCTGCAAATGGACATTCTTCAACACCAGTGTAATGGCTGTTTCTGTCCGTCTTGACCATTAGAGGATTAATACCGAACACTGAATTCCCAGAATCAGTTTCAAGGTACATTGTAACTATACAGGTCAGCTGTTGAATATTTTGAAACTATTTTGACTGGAGGGCTGTTGCTGCTATGGTTCAAAATCATCAACTGAATGTTTATTACATTATAAATTCATCAAAAGCCATACAATGTGTCCATTTTCCTGATGAAGCTACATCATTTAGAATGTGACATCAGTTAACATGTGACCTATTTGATTATGATGTCAGACACTCGAGTGACAGATCAGATTCCTTCATTGTTTCAGAGACCAGATCTTTAGAAACTTAATTGCCACATTATAAATCTCGCCTTTGGGGGGGGGGGGGGATTTCCGTGGGAAAATTATATGCTCTGAGATAGGCTTGCGCGATTATGTGTTTAAATCGAAAATCGCGATTATGTTTTAAATTGTGAATTTATATGATCAAAAATTAAATAATCGAATAATCGGGAATACTTTTATTGCATATAATATTTCCAAACCTAGCTTTCAACTACTTTTTAATGCGATCGGTCATGAAAAATGACATTTTGCTTAGTGAATGTATGTCCATTTGCAGGGCAAGAGAAGACTATCTTTGAAAATGTATTACTGGAATTCCCGGCTCGAGAATCGAGCCCGGGCATTCCAGTGATACATTAAAAAAAATAGTCTCTTGCACTGCAAACAAACTTTCTAAACATGATTGCAGTTTGCGTCATTGATATTCCTTTGTTGTTATGTCTTGGTAATTTGTATCCAAGCTGATTAATCAAGTATCACGATTATTTTTTAATAATCGATCGCAATCACTCAATGCAATAATCGCACAAGCCTCTGAGAAGCCTACCAAGTGATATAATTATAAACAACACCTCTATTAGTTGTAAATAAAGGTAAGAAAACCGATTAGCATTGCAGTTGTCTGTTTCCCTCTGTGGTTGCAATCCAATTCTCCATACAAAGCAAAAGAATCTCATTACAGATGTAGATTAGTCTGTATGGGAATGAAGCATATGTACCATGCTACACAATTCTATAGTTGCGGTATAGGCAGTTTTATATCAATATTTTACACTTCATTAATGACATTGTAGCAGAGCTGCCCAATGGGATCCAAGCAGCCCTCTATGCAGATGACCTCGTACTCTGGTGCACCGAGGAGTACACAATGACTGCCACGTACAGAATGCAGCTCGCCTTGGACAGAATTACAGCTTGGGCCAATCGCTGGTGTATTACCATCAACAAAGAAAAATCATCAGCCATGCTACATGTGTATTCTCACTGTCCACCAAAACCAAGGTTGGCAATCTGACACTGGGCGGTACTCCACTCGAGTATGAGGACCAGCAGACATACCTGGGAGTCACCTATGACAGAAGATTAACATGGAAGGAGCACATCCAGAACGCAGAGGCAAAGGCCAGAAGAAAGCTAAACATCATGAGGAAGCTGGCAGGAACAAAGTGGGGTGCCAATGAAAGGATCCTCAAGACCATCTACCTAGGTGCCGTACGACCACACCTTGAGTATGGATCCAGCTCATGGATGACAGCAGCTAAATCTCATCAACAGAACCTCGACAGAGTACAAAACCAGGCACTGCGCATCATCACTGGTGGAATGAGATCAACACCAATAGAAAAAATGGAGCAGACAGCTGGCATCCCCCCACTTAGCAAAGGAAGGGAATGCAAAGCACAGATCCAAGCTGCAAAGTTCAAATCGTTCAACAACCACCCGATGAAGATCAGGCAAGCACAGCTGTCATCAGGAAGATTAAAAGATCAAGTTTTGTGAAAGAGACAAAAGCACTTCAAAGGAAACACCAAGAAATGTTGCCAGCACAAATAGAAGACCCAAACCACACACTTGATCGTCCACCCTGGGAAAACAAACTAGAGAGCATAGCTATTCGCACCACAGTACCTCATCTCACAACCAAAGATGAACACAGTAATGTGAGCAAGAAGGCCCTGACCCTAGCCATGCTGGAAGAAATGTACCCTCAGGAGACATGGATAAGGATCTACACAGATGGATCAACCAAAGATGCAATTAGGAGCGGAGGTGCTGGACTGCACATACGGTATCCAAACGGACAACATGAGTCAGCTGCAATACCGACAGGCAAACACTGCACAAACTACAGAGCTGTAGTCGAAGCACTGGTTCATGCAGCTAATACCATCAGTAGAACAGCAGACCATATTGCACAGATTGTCTTTTTATCTGATGCCCGCTCCGTCCTTGAGGCTATCACCAAAGGTAAGCTGCCACAACTTGAAGAAGCACTACAAACCATCAAATGCTTTTGGATAGCATTGCAGTGGATCCCCTCACACTGTGGGGTCCAAGGAAATGAGGAAGCAGACAAGATGGCAAAGGTGGGTGCAGAAGAGAATCAGACAGAAAACATGGTTACCCATACAGAGATGAAGACTATCATCAAGTCACTCTATAGAACACCTCAATCAGAAGATGCCTACCATCATCTCTCAAGGCCAGAGCAAGTGACCATTTTTCGTCTCAGAACTGGACACAATAGACTAAACCAACACATGTACAGGCGGTTCCACCTTACGACATCGCCCGCTTGTCCTTGTGGAGAAGCAGAACAGACCACAGAGCACATACTTCAATGTTGCAGTACATATCAGCTGCTGAGAGAAGAGATCTGGCCTTTGTCAACCTCTTTTCATTAAAAGCTGTATGGGTCTGTGGAAGAACTGCAGAAAACCACAGATTTCATCTTGAGAACGGCTCTCCAAGTGTGATACCAGCGATCGAAAAGAAGAAGAAGAATATTTTACACAAAAGCGAGAATTGTAGACAGAAAATATTTCGGTTCTCCAAAATATGTGCTCACTAAATCTCATAGATTGCAATCATTCCATACATGTACTATAAAAGAGTTGAAAAATGTTTCTTATCCCCTTTCGTGATCCATCTGACCAAAATGGATTTTGCAGTGGTCTTGAGAAATGTCCATTTGTAGCCAACAGAAAAGCATTTCTGAAAATTTCTACTGGAATGTCTGGCTCAATATTACTGAGAGTCGCTCATTCCAGTGGTAAATTTTCACATAGTCTTCTTTAGCCTGCAAATGGACATTCACTAAGCAACAATGTTGATTTTCGTGACAGAGTTTGCCCATTAGTGGATACAATTTCTATATACGTTTGCCACTTGCCAGCTGCATGTATTTGTGACGAACCCCGTACCTTGTTCCAGAGAAATGTGCTCTACACTCGGATCTTTATCATCCTCTTTGCGGTCAGCATCTAGAAAAGCAAGATTACCACAGAGAATGTACATGTAATACTAGAAAAAAATGTATAGTTTGAAATTAAGATTAAAACACTACCTTGAGGGCAGCAGGACACACTCACAGGAATAGATAAATATGTCATCCCAGCTTTTAGCACGATCAACAACTACATGTACATGTATTCAACAATTAATTTATTATAATTACTATTACTGAGGCCAGTCTTGACTGGCTTGACCACTTCGGCATCCACACATTGTGGATTTATCATTTGTTGTTTCCATAGTTTGGCTAAAGCTAAAAGTATAAAATCAGGATGATTAAAATGTGTGACCTGAATATGTGGTCCCAAATGCAAATCAATCTAGACCTTTCCAGTTTTAGCCTTGCCCCGCCCATTTGCAGCCAAGCTCCACCAACACCTCGCTCATGTTGGGATAGATTGATCCATGCACACCCTGACTATCAATTTCCAGAAAATTATACTGGTAAGCCAGGGCTTCCACTAATTTCTAAACACAGGAGGTCCGGGACTTCCTGGGTAATGCTATTAGGAGTCCAAGCACGAAACATGGAAGTCTAAAATGGTTCAAATACATGTAATTTGGTTAAAAACATTGTTTTTAGACATGTCAGGGTAAAAAAAGAGGAAGTCTAGGACTTCCTTGGCATGTTTTGGGGGAGTCCAAACATGAACTTTGGGAGAATAGGACTCCCGGACTTCCACTAGTGGAAGCCCTGCGGTAAGGTATTAAATATTTTAAAACTAATTTGACTGGGTGCTCTATAGCAGCACCGGCGGCCAAGTCTCAAAATATTCAACAGAATGTTTATTAAATGGTAAAGACATACAATTCGTATATTTCAGACTATTTAAAAGCAATAAAGACAGACTATTTTCAATCATTCATGACGTCAGCATACACGTCACTAATTATGACTTCATATGATTGCTGGAAAAACTTTCACTTAGTTAATTATGGCGTCATATGAATAGTGGAAAAACATTCACGTAGTTAATTATGACATCAGATGATTGATGGATAAACTTTGAAAGGTCAATTACTATTCACAAGCCAAACAAGAGCAATCTGAAATTGCAGACCCTTTGCCTCCAGCTTTGTCACATTGTAAAGTTTTTTTGGATTTTCCAAATTTTATTTCACTTTCCAGTTTTAAGATTTTCCAAATTGTTCATATCATACCTAAAGTTCTTGTATTCAAATTTGAGCCAAATTGGACCAGTAGCTTCCAAGATATCCATAGATGCAGAATTTGATCCAATCCAGATTATTTTTCTGGATCACAGCCAACGTCTGGAAATCCTTTTGCACAGTAAGTTTCTTCATTGTGTTAAAATTTTAGTCAAATTGAATCATTTTTTGTTTAGTTACAGTTCAGGATAGACACACCTGAATGCAATTTACCCATTTGCACCTTATGGCCTGAGAGTAATTAAACCTTTATGGTTTAAAAGCCAGGCAAAACTGGAATCCGGCTGTGCAGTGGTCTTGAAAAATGTCCATCCCGATTCAGTCACTTCATTGCTAAATTGTCAAAAATAATCTTACTCTTGGCCTGCAAATGGACATTTCTACAGACCACTGCATAGGCTGGCTTGGCCCGGCCTGACCAGAAAAGAACTAGTCCATTTTGTTCAGTACAGATGAAATATACATAAGACTGTGTGGTTATGGAGAGCAGTAGAACGGCTTCACCATGAAGTTGCCTTAATGGACCTTTCCACTTTATTTAGCCATCATATGACGTCATAATCTACTACGTGATGTGTAGGATGACGTCATAATCAATAAGTAAGTCACGAAAGCATAATTGGTGACGGTAATAAGCATTGTTGTACGAATTGTATGTCTTTACTATTTAATAAAGATGCTGTTGAATATTTTGAAACTAATTTGACTGCAGCAACAGCGCCCAGTTAAATTAGTTTCAAAATATTCAACAGCTTACCTGTATAGTTTTATGGAAATTGATAGCCAGGGCATTCCGGGATCGATCGATCCCAACATGCGCAAAGTGTGGGTGGAGGTTAGATATAGATGGGCAGGGTATAGCTAAAACTGGAAAGGTCCATTCAAGTGGAGGTAGCCCAAAAATGAGTTAATGCTAAATGGTCAACAAATCACAATTGTTTACCTCTCTTTGTCCTGTGCTCCCGTGATGTCTGGAAGAACTCAATCATGTCATCATTAATTTCCATTTCAAACTCATCACTATCATCTGTCTCCTCCGTGTTATGTTGTGCCGCAGCTTTCCTTTTGGCCGCAGCTAAACGGTGGCTCTTTGCACGTCTGGATCTACGTTTACGACACTTTACCATCGATCTTCTTCGCCGGGATGGAGCAGAAGACTTTCCCGTGTCACTACATGTATTAGTGTTGTTGTCCATGTTTGTTCTCAGATTTGCATTAATCAAATTAACTGGTGTATGATTCATTGAATTATATGGATGCCGATAAGGATTCACTGTCAATTGTGCACCACCACGACGATGACGTGTCGAACATGAACCACGAGACATTCTTGACATTAGATTATTATACACACTTAAATGTCTCTGATACCAGCTCTGACATTGATAATAATGGGACCAGTATTTAGAGAATAACGGATGAGTGAACCAGTCACTACGGTTCATATCTGGTAAGTCAGGCTTTGATAAGTCAGCATCATCAGTAGATATCTTTGATGATGACGACACATCCCCACCTGCGCTGCTAGATGTCTCAGTCGACGCTTCAGAGGACGCTGATGCCACTCTGCAAGCAGATGAATCTGTCGGATTAGTTTCACTTTCACTCATCACCATTGTATCTTGAATAAGTATGAAATTATCTGTGTCTGTTCCATCACTTGTCGTACACGTCATCTCGGATAAATCGCTTTTCTGCGAGGCAGAATGATCTGGATTAGGATCGGTTCGACTCATACTGGAAGAGGTAGATCTGCTAGCAGTGTTGGCAGAATCTGAAGATGAGTCCTCGGTACTCTGGGATTCTGTAGTCAATGAGCTAGAAGAGTCCATCATTACGTTTGTTCATGAAAGACAGAATGCATAACGATACATGGATTCTGAAAGACAGAATAAATACAGCCCTAACCTAGATGCATATATTAACTTGTATGTACCCTCTAGCCCTTTACACTCTGATGTCAAAATTTTCAATTTTCAAATTAAATTAAGGATGAACTGGTGTACATTTTTCAACAAATTTGTTGGAAGATGTTCCTGACTATGACACCAAATTTGTGATAAATTGTACACCAGTTTCTTTGCTACTGACAAAGGATAGAATATTGCCCCGGTGCCAATTCACGCAATAATTTCGCTGTTGCGAGTATGAGTGGATTCACACTAGTGTATTCTCCCTAAACTCATACATATATTATGTAGTACTAGTTATATGTATTTTAAAAATACAATTACAATCTGCTTACTGTTAAGATCATGTGATGTCAGCGTGAGACGGATAGTGTACACGTACATGTACAGTACACCAGATTCCTAGTTACATAGTTGCATTACTTGTATACTATACTAATTGTCCTTTCTCAGTCCTCTTAGGGTGCTAAGACGCATGTAGCAGATCTCTTGCAGCTGTAGTGTGGATCGACCAGACGGGTAGACCGCTCCAGCTTGGCTTGGTACGGGATGACCGTTCCGGGTACGTTCTGAGCACCCTCCCCGACTAACCCCCTCCTTAGTAGGATAGTACGCGTGTATAAAACCATATGAGAGGTTCCAAAAACGACTAAGTCCGTAAGATCGCGTACCACGCATACGCGTGCGTCAGAGCTTCCCTGACAACATGTATCAGCGTTGAGAGGGTATGCATACTAAAATGTACATGTAATCCCTTTAAATTATGTTATCCTCAGCGTTCTTGGTTCCTATCAGGACCGGAATGAAGCAAGGAATTCAAAACTATAAACCATTTTAAAATTGGTCCAGAAATAGCCGAGTTATCCTTATTTTTCTGCTCAAATTATGCTCAAAATATTGAAAACATAAGCGAGTTTATGTACTAATTGAATGGGGATGATGGTTATCACGTGATAATGTCCTTGCCCTTCCAGCTCGCATATTGATTGGCTACAGATTGTGCGTTGATTGGCTGAGCATTCCAGCTACGACGTCATGAGGAGTATAAAAGGAGCGGAGAACTGACAATCGAGACCCACACTTCGATGCGAGAGGTGGTAGGTTGTGTGGCCAGAGCAGTACAAGACGTGGGTAACTGTTTACTGACTGTGGTTACCATACAGCCGCAGCAGTGCCTCTCGCATTTCAGCTCTTAGTCTCTGGCACACAACCTCCGCATCCGCATCTAAGTTTTTCTACGCCCTCGGGAAGATATCACCCGAGGGCAATAAATAAATCTAAAAAGAAGATGCCCTCACTTCCAACAGCAACAGAGGAGCCTTCCTGCGGATGGGCCTTGCGGGCCCCGCTGTAAGAACTTATAGTATGTGGAACGAGTGGTGATTCTTGGCGGATAACTCGTCGGACCTGCCGAACCACGCCGAAAAGTGGTCATCAAATTCCGTGCAATGTATTGTGTGTAACATTTAACTTTTAGACCACAGTCTAGTGGGACTTTGCCTGGTGCGCCGCACGAGCTATGCGGTGCATCATGTACTGTGTACACGATGCACAGGCATCAATATTTAACATTTAACAGTAGCCCTTCATTTTCAACTTCCGTTATAGCCCGGAACCCTTTTACAATACTGTTTAAATTAATATGACTATCTAGTAGTCATCTTCAACCGTAACCGTTCCTCTTCACTGTTCTTGAGAGTGAGCCACATCGACAGTTCGCCTTCGGAGATCAGCCGACATGCTACAGAATTGAGCCATCTCACGTTCCTCATCCGGAATGTATCATTTATCGTGATCTATGAACTTTTCCGTACCGATGACTAATAGGTACTCATCCAACTGTATTTTTATATTATTGTATTTTCGCATTTATAGGTAATGATGATTAATAGGTACTGACTGGTCATCTGAGACCACATTTTTTAGTTTATTCTTTTACTGTATATATTATCCTTGTTTTGTGCACCGCAAGGTCAGGTGACCTTAATTATTGTCAATTCTGTGATAGTTACATGTAGTTATGGAGCAGCCATCCTAGTTACTTTTGTTTATTTTATATAAAATACTAGGACCGCAGTACGCTAGGCTACACTATACAGCAACAATAATACTGCATCATCCTATTTCCACCCCCCCCCCCCCCTTCACTTTTTCACTGAGGTCACTGTTCAGGTTCTCATTGTGCGAATCTGACATGAGATTAACTAAACCTGGCTATTCTAGCTCGATAGGTTTAGAAGTAGTTAGGAACGGTCGCTCGTTAGGAGACATCTGTATAAGCCTCTTTTCCGGATGTAGCAGATATGTAATACCGCACACCGGCTAGGTAGTATAAATTACCGTAGGGCCTCCTTATTAATCTATGACTGATTGTTTCTCCCTGCATTCCTCCAGCCATAAGGCTCATAATTGTCTGGACCTCCCTTCGACACGTTGGTGCGATCCGACTCTGGAAACAATTGGGGTTTCCGAGCGGTGAAGACTAGTGCCGAATCCACACACATTCCCCCAGTATCTTCGGATACCAGTTAGCATAGATATCCATGCCAAAGTATGAAGCACTGCGAAAACATTATATTATTTTAACCGGCCAGCAGGTGCATCTCGAGGCATATTTATAACATAACCATAATGCCAAGTAAAATGTTAGTCCCCGAGAACGGATCCTACGTGATCAGTCCTCATCACGCCAGGTGATGGACGGGACACGGATCTCTATCTAATTCTTCACAGTGACTGGATGCGGTCTTGGAACCCACCACGCCCTCACGGGAAGGTCACTATAGTTGGATATCTGTCTCCTTATCTCCACCGTAAACCTATATTCGCTTTTCAAATGCTTTTGTAAAATGTGTCTCCCCCTGGTGATGTTGTATGTGGTTGCAGTGCAGTCAGTAACGGGATCGTCATTTGATTCAGGAGCTGCCACACCGTGACATGTCCACTCGCTGTTTGTCTGAGGGAATTGCTCCGTAAGGTGACCATTAGAGCTGGGCGGTATTGGCATTGGTATGACGATAACGGTATCTGTGAAAAATACTGCGATAACTACTAATATCGCGGTATTTGGAATAATTTTGGATATGATAGGGTTAATATGGCCAATCTATGAATAGGCATCCTTTTTAGATGTATAAACAAACAAAGCCAACACTTTGTATTATATTTGTTTCAGCACCAAATAAAATATTTTTTCTCACCTTTTTGCGTTTTACTTTGTCCTTGTGAAGAGGAAGATGCGCATAAGTGTCCTTAACTCCGTCACTGTGCGCAAGAATCTCCAAGGGAAATCCCAAGGGTCCAACCTGATTGGTTAAAAGCATCAAGTATCTTTCATTGGTTTTAACCAGGTCATAATCGGGTGCAGTGTTTAGTGGAGCATTCACGATCAGCTGTTTTTATTATTACTATTGAAAGCTTATAATGAATGCTCCGCGAGAAAGACCACGCGATTAGGCACATGATCAATTAATGGACAAACCAGGTCTGAAGATGTGATCAGCTCCGCGCGTGTATGCGTGTATAAAGATAACAAAATGACCTGAATTTTTTTTAGCAATAAAATAGAGAATGTAGAATTATAGATAGGAATCGTCGATCACTGATTAAATTATTATACTTGACGTGCAAAATTCCGGTACTGAATGGTTAATTATTGACGGGAACTGAACCTTTCCGCCAGTCAAGCATGTATTAAAGGATAGGTAGAATTACTTGCCATTTGCGGCCAAAGCCTGGAACATGGACCTAACAACTAAAGGTTAGTTTAGGGAATTAGCAGAAGGACCGCATAAATAAAGCAGCAACTACCAATACAGTATCTTTAACCTACATAAGATGATGGTGTCTGAATTCTTGGGAAGTCACCCACCCCATCTTTACGTAAACCAGGGTGCATCACAATTGCATACAGTTTCACTAGGTTACCCACACTACACACTTAGCATATGTTTGAATAAGAGATTGGCCCTTTTTGCCAGCTTTTACTTCGGCATTGAAGGCATTTTCCTGTGATGGTGGCCCGCACGAGGCACTTTCCTCTCGCAACATTGTTTTGCTAGGGGTATAATGGTTTATATTAAACCACCGAAGTGACCATGCTTGGACTCTTCCTTGCAGGGTTACCTCGCGCATTTCGAGATTGGCGTGGTACTTCTGACGAGCCCACGTTAAACAAGACGCCAACTTAGTTCCATGAACTATAGTTTCTCTCTTGCAAACGAGTAGCATTGTTTGTTTTAGTATTATCATTTTTAATAATCATGTCTAAACTCCCAAATTGAGTAATGGACCGCCATACCGGTGACACGAACAGCTGGGATGAGACGGTGTGGTTCAATCTTGACGGCAATGGTCTCACGGCCCCACTGGAACGTTATCATTCCACCGGCTCTAGAAGTCGGTCTTTGTACATTCAGGGAGGTCGCGAAACACGCTCTGTCACCCCGAGAACCGACACTAACCAGCTCATCCATGCTCCGTGCACATGCGGTGCCGCGGAGCATAATATTCACCCGCTCGGATAATATGGAGAACGTCAGCTGATTTTCATGTTAAAAACACTATATAGCCAACACCTATTTCATATCTGCCGATCGCCTGTTGGGATTTAAGGAAGGCGACCAATCTGGCATATTGCGTTGTTAACACGTGCCGTAGATTCGGGATCAGAAATTGGAACATGCGAGACAGACGAGATTTCATAGACCTAAGTCTTTTTACAACTATGGAATAACATCGAAATATATGACCTGAGATTCAACGGCTCCTTCCATGATAATCCAATAATCCTAGAGGCAAAAAACAGCTACCACAGGCACAAAAAATGACTTAGAAAAACTTTAAATTCAACTAAGAATAACTCCAAATGCAAAAGCACATATGCTCTTGTTGCTATGCAAACAAGAATAAGCCTCACTGGCAGACGGGTACCCGTTTGCTGGGACTGGGTACCCGGTTCCATGAGCCGGTAAAGCTTATTAAGTCTAGATTCCTAGAGCCAGCTATCAGGATAGCTTGTTATCAGAAATAATAGAATGGTAAGTATTGATCGAAGGAGAATAACTGAGGTGCGATTAGCAATGATAGGGATTTACTACATGCTCTAAACTAATACTATAGGGGGCCGGAATCGATGGTGACCAGAGTGATCTCCCCTGTGCCCCGGCCTAATGTGTTGGTGTATAGACATTTCGGCAGCTTGGAGTACATTTTCGGCAGCCCGTTTTCGGCAGCCTATATTAATGTGTTTTATTATTGTCCCTGTGTTACCTATATGTTACCCTATAGCTATGTTGCTTTAACAGCGTCGATATAACAGTATTAAATATACTAATATTATACGTGTGTATTATATAGTAATAGTATATATTTCTGTTATATCGACTCAGATAGACTGAAATCCATATCTAATTACCACTAATTGCTGGTTGACGAATTTCATGCCGACTCTAAGAGCAAAACAAACTAAGAGCCAGTTGCTGCGATGAAAGTCAAGCGCCGTGACGAAGATTAGGCATACTGTTGTGACCCTGTGAAATATAATTTCATATTATTTTGAAATAAAGACGTAGGCCTATATCGATCATTCTTTAACAAAGTGGTTGGCCTCTAATTATTACAAATTTCAGTTCAATTGCAATGCAAAAATTTTTTAAAGAAAATTCTAGAATATTTAAGGCGTAACATAATATTTGAAAAGCAGCGGCAATTTGGAAAATCTATGTGTCATGAAATTCACGTATCACATGAAAATGAGAATTTTGAACATTATTTTTCGGGTTGAGACTTGGAGTAGATTTCCTCCAATTTTCGTTAAGATCCACCAAATACCTAATGTTTGAAGCAAATTTGGAAATGCTCATTAGAAAATATAAATAAATCCGCAAGAAACTCTTATAATGCTACGTCTGTAATGGTCGAAAGATTAATACAGACTGACTAACTATCAGAATCACAAGTACGACCAGCAATTGCATGTGCATTTTGATTTGTTGACGTTGTTCCTGAAAGCCGGTTGGTTAGAGCTCTCTCTATTGTATTTGTAATCCGCGCCTGGGTGTATTCCGACCATTGTAATGGTTTCCTGCAATTAAAGCCCATGCTAGCTAGACTCGGCGGGTGACAACAATGTCCTCAGTTTATAATCCCTGCTGTTATCTTAACGCCAAAAATGTTAAGATGCGATCTCTTGCGCGAATGAACAACACATTTCGCTTGCACAGCAACTACTTTCAGTATGACATACATACCTTGTAAGCAAATAACTTTTAACAGGCAAATTCATTTCAAAGTATTCAACATTTTAATTAATTGTAACAAAATTAAATTTCACGCACCTTGTATGCGCGGTCACTCCGTATGCGACCACATATATAAATCTAAAGGAATTGTGGATATTTTTGAAAATAATTTGACTGGAACCTGTTGCTGGTATTGGCAGCAACAGTGTCCGGTCAAAATATTTACATAAATAATCAACCTATCCCAACAAATTGACTTAGTCAATAAGTGAGCAGCTATCTAAAGAAAAGAAAATCAATTTGACAGATGTAAATCCTGCTAGATTTTTAGGAAATAATTTGACTGGAACCGGTATTCAACACTCATATTCTGGAGTGAATGTGACCTTTAATACAAGTTTACACACACACAGAGTTGCCCACAACATCAGATTTGGGGGTCCCACTGTAAAATCTGGGGGTCCCACGGGGTCCTCATCTGAAATATGGGGTCCAATATTTTTTCTTAAAATAAACACTGATCTAATTATAAAGCACTTTATTAAACATGTTGAAAGCACTCGTTATGACATTGTGTAAATACTGTTAATGTATATATATAGAGAATATTAACTATGCATAGTTTATTAACCTTTAGCACTTAACAGTTTTGCCCACTAGTGTAGATCACCAAAATACCTATTTTTGAAAGTTTAACACTGGAATGACTGGCTCTAAACAGTGTCAGTCATTCCAGTAGTAAATTTTCAAAAATATGTATTCTGTGATCAACAATGGTGGCTAAAATTTATCTATTGAAATGGCCATTGTATATTTAACTAATAACATTTGAACTGCATGTCAATAAACAATAACTTAAAGCACTGCACTTGTTTGTTGTCTGATAAACAAACCAACCTACATTGACAACTTTGTATGATTAACATTTCCAAAGACCACTTTATCAAAGACCACTGCATTAGTTTTTCTATAAAACCTTAACTTGACTTTGGACGAATTGATAAATTACGAGTACCTTGGTCGAGTTTGCTCAAGGACGACTTGACGAACTTCGATATAATGCGCGCGTATTTTTTATAATGTAACTGGAATGACTAAATATAGTGGAATACATAGGCTAAGATCAGACAAAACAATAATTTATCAAAAATAATCTGTATAAATCAGATTAAAATGCGTAATTAGTGAAAATATATCAGCCAATAACCGGATATGTCTAATTCATAGGGAGTAACTATGTAACGCGATTGCTGATGGGTTGAAACATAGATAGTGCATTAGCGTGTATCCAATAAGGACGCTTGTATCGGAGAGCTTTGAGCTATACGCTGTTTGGAAAAAATCTATATTTTAACGTATGCCTACCTGTAGATCGACGATATCGTTGAACATCGCTGCTGGGATGAGCTTTTTAGTTGAGAAATTGGCAACACCTAACGATCGAGTATTGTTAAACATTATAAACACTAATCCATCAGTCAACCAATCAGCCACTATTGCTAAATAAGACGGATTATTGACACCGTTATTCAAACAGCAATACAAAGACACCGCCGCTAATCCGTCAAATGACCATTCAAATGTAAAAGATATTACAATATCGTCCCAAAAAAATTATTTTGCCTGTAAGTCGGTGCTGATTTAGCTAAGTAGGCATGCGCAAATTAATTTCAAAATATTCAGCATATTACTGATAACAACTTTATGATCTGTCCAATGTTCTAAGCTGTGAAAGGGTTAAGACGCCCAGACACGTTTGTATACGCTTGATCAGTTGTATTTAAACTCGAAAACTACTTGATTAGTTGCCGGAATTTCCTAGAACGTAAGCAATTTACTAAATTACGGGTCAGTGCACACAGTCTTGAAATCGAAGTAGGCAGACATAATAAGGTACCACTTGAATGCAGACTATGCAAAATGTGTAACACTGGGAACAATGAGGATGAGAAGCATTTTCTCATCAACTGCCCGGCGTACAGCACGGAACGACGAATTCTCCTCAAAACAATTAACTCATACAGTAACATATCAACTATGAACGACGAGGAGAAATTCGTCTTTCTAATGTCATGTAACGCCGGAGATACTGAGGTATCAAAAACCGTAATTCCATTTGTACAGTCGTGCCTGATAAAACGTCAGACGCAGCTTAATGGAATTGCTAATGATGATATGCCTCTGTGACCATAGCAATCATAACAACTTACTGATCTACTACCCAACCTAGCTGCGGCCGTCCTAAACTTAGGGTTTTTGCTTCGGTTTTTTTTTAACTGCTTATGTATATATTGTGTGTTTGTACATTTTATTTTATATATCTTTTACGTATATATTTCAATGTTTTATTGTCTGTGTGCGAATACCACATTGTGTGTTTTTTTATCGTAATAAAAAAATTGTATTGAATTTCTCAAGTGCGAGTTCCTCTAGAGGGAGATTCCGCTGTTATCCAATCAAATACTGACACGTCACACTGACGTTTTGCACAACTGACAGAAACATGGCGGGTATTTTTGCAATTTGAAGGCCAAACAAGGCGACTAACTAAACGAAATCTTGGGTTTCTTTTTTCACGAGAGAGTTGATACTTACCTCCCTAATACTCTTTGATATTGCTAAATATCGGCTTTCACTCAATAAAACACTCAGATTAAAAAAGCTAGGTGCCCCTACTGGGCAGGGAGTCAGATGACAGTCAGGCGGATGACAGCCCCACCACCGCGCTTGCGCCGACTAGTACTTCCTCTGACTAATTTATTGGCTGACACACATGCAACATAATAAGAGCCTGAAGACTGAGCCTCAGTGGGGCGGAGAGGCCGGGTCCGTATTATGGAGGTAAGTATCAACTCTCTCGTGAAAAAAGAAATCCGAGATTTCATTTATTTCACTTCAAGAGTATACTTACCTCCCTAATACTCTTTGATATTGTCAGAAGTTGTCAGTGAATTCGGCGGGAGGGAGGCGAGGTCAAAAGACCAGCTCTTCCCTATGCGCTTTTCTGCGATTAAGGCACTTATACTTCTGAAACTGTGTGAAAACAGTCAGGATTTGAAAAAACATCGGCTAACACAAACCGATGGATGAGAGATGACCGAATGTCATATGCGCGCCCCCCCCCCCCTTCCTTCCTGGGAGGAAGACTCGAATGACCTCAATGTCCCATACGCTCTCTACGTACAAGTGCCATGTACTATAGGACAGAGACGAAAAAACTCCATTTTCGTATACTCTCAATGATGAACCACATAAAAACATGTACCATTACCCTACTAATAATGAAGGGTCACGTGACATTACAAAAAACCATGGACAACACACACAAGACTCACCTTGTGGAAAATTAGTGCTGTCATCATCTCCCCATTGGTGAAGACTGATGCAGCCCATAAAGTAGATGTTTCCATTGATTAAATGTGAGATACATAAAAAATGAGGATACCTCATCAAAATATGTACACTTAGATTAGCTTTTCAAAATCGATAAGGCGAGAGGATTCAAGGTGTCACGGAGCTAATGGTCGGTAAAACTTGACTCACAGTGCCACTGAGCTACTGACATAATGTCATCCACAGGTACCCCATTAAATAGGGCAGTGGAAGCCACTACACCCCGGACACTGTGAGCCCTGGCCATGTCAACTTGTTTACCTGTGGCGGATTTATGGCAAAACTGGATACACTCTACAATCCACCTGGAAATGGTGTCCCTTGACGCCCTGTCATGGGGCTCAATATATGACAACCATAACGCTGTTGGGTCCGTCCGCCAGTCTTGAGTACGTTGTTTGTACCGGATTAATGCTCGGACTGGACACCATAGTTTTGAATTAGGATCAAACCTAGTCAAAGCTGGTAAAATTATCGGTTGACCCGGATATTTCAAAGACTGGTTTTTCGCCATGAAATTTATCCTGGGTAGAAGCCTAAGGCCTTCCCCTGTAACCACAAAACGGTCTGCCTCGGCTGACAAGGCATGAATCTCACTCCTACGCCTAGCCGAGGCCGCAGCAATTAGAAATACAGTTTTAAGCGTCAACATTTTCATAGAAATGGAGCCTAGTGGTTCAAACGGCCTATCAGCTAGCACCTGAAGCACTAGTGATAAACTCCAAGACGGAATCACTGGGGGATTCCTTGGTCTTAGATTGCCCATGCCTTTGATTAAAGTATTTAATGTATTTACTTCATCACTTCCCCTATTAGCCAAGCAAGGGATAACTGACATTAAGGCTGACTTATAGCTAGCAATAGAGTTAGGCTTGAGGCTCTAGGCATTATACAGGTGACAGAGGAAATCGGCTACTACCTGAATAGATGAATCCATTGGATTAACACATCTTTTTAAGCACCATTTCGCAAATCTGTTGATTTTATAAGTATATGCTCTGGAGGTTGACCCCCTCCTGGCTTTTGCCATGAACACGGCTGCTTGCTCAGAAAAGCCCTCCTTAATTCTAGATTCCTTGACAACATCCACGCAGTCAATTGGAACATTGACGGATTGCTGTGAAGGTACTTGCCCTGGAAGATAATATTGTCCATCAGAGGCAGAGGAACCGGATTGCAGACCAGAAGGTCCAGCAGATCTGTATACCATGATCGGCTTGGCCAATTTGGGGTGATCAGAAGCACTTGGCACTCCTGTCTGATTTTCTGAAGAATTTTGGAATCAGGATTGCTGGAGGGAATGCGTATGCATACATTCCCACCCAGCTGATAGCTAACGCATCTGTTGCGAAAGCGCTTGGATCTGGAATCGGAGGGACGTACGTCGTCATCTTCGCATTCTTCTTCATTGCGAATAAATCTATGTTGGGTTTCCCCCAGTGGTCGAACAGACGATCCGCCACACATTGATTTAGTTGCCATTCCGTAGGTAAAACACTCATCCTTCGGCTCAATGAGTCTGCTAACAGATTTAACCTTCCCGGAATATGAACTGCCTTCAAGGTAATCCTGTGATCCAGGCACCAACAAAGCAGTTTCCAAGTCATCATACAGAGACTGGGCGACTTCGTTCCGCCCTGGCGGTTTATGTAAGTCACTACTGTTGAGTTGTCTGATCGAATTAGAACACTCTTGCCCTGAACTTTCTGTAAGAAATGTTCCAGGCCCAGGACGACTGCTCTTAATTCCAGTAGATTGATATGTTCCTTTGACTGTTCCAGATTCCAAAGCCCTGATATCGTTGATTCTTCCAGGCAAGCTCCCCACCATCGATGCATCTGTATACATCGTTAACTGAGGGTGAGGAGGGGTTAACATTACCCCCGCCAAGAGATTCTCTGTCTTCAACCACCATTGAAGGTGATGAATTAGAGGCTCCAACACTGACACGCTTGAGTCCAGTGAACCTGTACTCTGGGTCCATTGTGTCATGAGAAATAACTGTATCGGCCGCCTGCGTAAGGCCGCCCGAGGAATGACTGGTTCCAGAGAAACCATCAATCCCAGCATTCTCAGATAAACCCGTGCCAGGACATGACGACTGTCGCACACTGACTGTATTACTGAGATGAGTATCTGTACCCTCTCCTGAGTAGGATAAACATATCGTATCTCCAGATCGAAGAACATTCCCAGGTAAACAAACTTCTGGGATGGAGTCAGCTCTGATTTTTGAAAATTTATTATCCAGCCTAAATCTGTGTTTTCAAAACTATCTCCAGATTCGTTGATAAACTTTCCTGGTTGTGTGCTTTTAACAGCCAGTGGTCTAGGTACGTGTGGACTGCTATGTTTCTCCTGTGGAGGTATGCTGTCATCGCAAGAACCACCCTGGTGAAGACCCGAGGAGCCGTAGAAATTCTGAAGGGTAACACCCTGAATTCCCACTGTCTGCCCTTGAATGCAAATCTCAGGAAGCGACGGAAACCCCTCGCTATTGGAATGTGGAAATAAGCATCCTTCAAATCTATTGAAGCTGTCCACATTCTCTTCTCCAACCCTGCCAACACCGATCTCACAGTTTCCATCTTGAAACTGGGTGTGTCTATGAACTTGTTCAATGGCTTGAGGTTGAGAATTGGTCTCCACCCTCCAGTTCTTTTCGTTACCAAGAACACGGTTGAATAGAAGCCCGGGCAATTTTGCGCCGGTTGAATCGCTTCTTTGTGTATGAGGGAATTTATTTCCTCCTCTATACACAACCGCTGATCTGGATCTCTTGAAATTTGAGTCCAGACCGGCACCAGAGACAGTTGCGATGGTGGACCTGTTATCCAGTCGGGATGATACCCGACTGAAAGCCATCGCAAGACTAAACGGTCCTGAGTCAACCGTTCCCACTCTTGCATGTGGTTGGCCAATCGGCCTCCCACTGGCCCACGTAGGGAGAGAGGTGGACATAAGAAGCGCAAGAGTGGCACTGTCTCCTGGTGCAGATGCACTGGAGTAGCACTTACTGTGGTAATCACCCTGTCAGGTACGATTACCACGAACAGATCCTCGCGCACCACGCGCGTGGCTGCCTGGCTGGCTGGGCCGGAGGAGCCTGCGCCCCCCTCGCTGCTGGCCGAAGCGCACCTCGAGCCTGCAGGGGATGACACGCAAGGGGAGCCGCGCTCTCTACGGAGCACTTCAAATTGCTCCCGTAATGCCCTCTGGTTATTGACCAGGCTAACCGTCTCCTGGAGATGCCTACATCCCTCACCTCCAGAGACCAGGACCTGTCATAGGCGTACGCAGCAGCCTATTATACAAATCCTGGGACGGGCACATGTTATCAAGAGCAAACGTGCGCCTCGCCCGGACACTCCTGGTTACAGACCAAGTTAAACAGTCCAAAGTCAAGTTAATTCCATCTTGGATGGCTCTCTGGACAGTCATCGGACTAGGCTGACGTAATGCGGATGCCGTTACTACCCCTTGTAACAACTGTGAGACATGCGAAAGCGCCGCAATGGACGCCCTCGAACTCTCTTCCGCATCACGTAACACGGTGTTAGCCGAACGCAGCACGTTCGAACAGTGCTCCCGTGTCAGACCGGGAACCTGGCCGCGTATCCTCACCCAGCGCCGCACGGTCATCCGTGCTTGGCTTCGGTACTACACCGTATAGCCGATATTGATCAGCTGTAATACGGCACCGCTTTGCCACTTCGCGGGGGCCTTCGCTAAACGTCCATGTGCACTAATAGACGTCTCCGCCGCGGTGAACATATCAACAATATGATCAGCTAACGGCAAAGATGGCATAGCGGTAACAGTCGGTTTACCTGCCAGCCACGGCAAGATCTGGTCTGACGTTAATTAGCCACTGACAAGCGTCAGACCAGTCTTCCTCCGTGGCCACCTGTGAATGCTCTACAAGACGAGGGCCTTCGTCATCCTCCTGAGCAATCACAGGTGTGTACGTGGCTGAAGGAACTGATACGCCTGGCAAGCCAGAGAAAGCATGAGGGCCTGAAAGAACAGGCATGCTAAACTGACTGGCTTGACCAGGAGCAGGCGCCGTGGCATTGCGTGGGGAAAATTTCGCCACACCACGGCCCTGGCCAGCACCTGCTACACCATCGGCAAGCCGAGGTATGCGGTAAAACTGGCCATCAGATCCAGCCCGGGCTACCTTCTGCGCCGTGAACACTACTCCTGCGTGAGTAGTACCGTGGACAATGTCGCCCGTGTTCCCCGCGAGGGGCGCACGCACGTCAATGTCCATGGCGCCAGAAGTAGAACCCAGCAGATAATCCTCTTCTTCCTGGCCAGAAAGATTAGACTCCAGGTTAGCAAAGAATGCTAACCCGGACTGGCCAGGAGAGGTACCATAGGAGGAACTGGTACCTGCAGGGTGCGGATAATTCTGGCCTGATAGGCAGGCAGGTTCCAGCGACACCTGACCACGAACCGGTGCGGCAAGCCTGCTGCCAGTGTTTTCACCCTCTATTAGGGCCACATCCGAATCATGGTAAAAAACTGATAGGTCCCTAAATAGCACCGATTCAGAGGTGGGGATTATCTGCTCCGGAGCAGATGAACAGGACAACGAAAGATTTGGACCAGGAAGCATGCCACGAAGCAACTCTGGGACCAAATCTTTAATTGTCCTCTTCATCTCTCCCATCACCTCAATACGGAAGCCCTCCATATCCATAGTGGACGAGGCCTTCCTCTTACCCTTCTTACCAGAAGCCTCTTTCTTACTCTTCCTCTCCTCCTCTGGAGCCATCTCCCTGGGCTGTAATGAGAGAAATTCAGACATTAGCTCCCACCCCCCATTTCATACAGATCTCACATTTAAACAATGGCCCACATGGGCTGCACTGGGAGCATAAATGGGGGAAGAACTTGTCAAGGATAAATCTTCCACATGAAGGACAACCAGGCCTCTGAAACACATCAGAGGACGAAGACAATGAGTATTACAGATATTGAATTAGAACACAACACGAAATAAACAAGGAGGAAGGGGCCATAAGACCCAAGCTAATAATGATAATAAACCAGCATTGGACAAAACTTATAACTGATAGTAAGGCGCAAACCTGATTATGATGTCATAACTTCAAAAATAAGAAGTTAAATCGATCCGACACAAAACCTCCAGGTGTAAGGACGAATTGTAATCCTATCCAGAACATCTAACTAGACCGGATAGTTTATACAGACTATACAAACATCAGATAAACAATGATAAATGGCAGTAAGATCTTATAAATATTGTCAAATATAATTGAAATGCCTCATATCATAACTAGAGTACCTGAGTCTTTAGCATAGACAAACCATCTGATCTGATGAACCGGATGCTCCACCAACCTTATGACCTCTTAACTCGCTCCACCTTAGGGGGAAGGAAGTGGATCAAGAGGGCAACGTGAGAAGACCTTCATCCGAGGCCTCCAACTCACTGGGAAAAGATTTTTTGGTTAGATAACCTTACAATGTTAGTAGGAAATGGAACCTTGGTGGAGAGAAAAACCAAACTCTATGAAGATGTGATGTCCTAACACTCCTAGGTAGATACCTGTGGACATAAACACAAAGAGAGATTAGTATTTCATAGCGCCGTTTTGAAATAAACTAGTTATTTTTGGCGCTTATCATGATAAACGCGAGTCCCGGAAACACATTACAACTAAAATATAATAGAAGTCACCTGATAGTTAGGTCCTGGGCGCTCCTCTGGAGTAGTAACACGTTCTGCCATAGTAATCCAGGAGAAATAGAACTTCTACACAGCCAAAACTTTCAGAAATTAAGGAAAAGCCTATTAACACAGAAAACATGAGTTGTCTCTCAGCCAATAAGTTAGCAAAGAGGAAGTACTAGTCGGCGCATGCGCGGTGGTGGGGCTGGCATCCGCCTGACTGTCATCTGACTCCCTGCCCAGTAGGGGAACCTAGCTTTTTTAATCTGAGTGTTTTATTGAGTGAAAGCCGATATTTAGCAATATCAAAGAGTATTAGGGAGGTAAGTATACTCTTGAAGTGAAAATCGGGCTTGTAAACTCATTATTTATAAAAATTAGATCAAATGGAATACTAAGGATGATTTGGGGATTGTGATTACAATTAAATGTGATGGTTGAATCTTATTTATGGGCATTAACAACTTTGAGTTGTGCAAGAAAACATACAACAAATCAGTCTTAAACAACTCATAAGTTCGTTTTAATTGAACACACACTACATTAGGTATATCTTTTAAAGTAAAAACATGCACAAATAAATATACACACAAGATAATAGAATCGATAATTAAGCACACGCAAAGTTACCAGTTTCTGTTACGCTTTTTCACTGCTTCCCTCGTGCGTCCTCGGGACGCAGAGGGTTAATCTTTATGCGTCCCTCTGCCATCTTTATGCGTATATACGCGCAAAAGGGTGCATAAGGGCAACTCTGCACACACACATGCACGCTACTTATTAACAAGGAATTTATTTTCAAAATATTAAAATATAACATATTTCACGATATTACAAGTGCAACATATTTCACCATATTACATGGCAACGAATGTGTATGCACGTAGACACTCACGTATTCATTAAATGACCACTTATCTAAATAAAGGTTCTGGACATATATTTTGAAATATTGCTTTTGAGCTGAATTGATGGGAAGCTGTTGCTGCCTAAGGTAGCGCCAAAAACTGTATTGTATAATTTGAAGCTGTAGCATGTGCACGCCTACGCAGACTATAATCGCCAATAATGTTTTGAAAGATTGATTATAAATGATAACAAAAATATCCAAGAACCTACTGAGACGCATACCTCAGCAACATATTTCACCATATTACTAAGCTCATCATTACCATTGCCATAAATCACACAAATAAAAACAGAAAAAGAACATTGTGTTGTGAAAGTCACGTTCCGATTTCTAATTAACAAGGGAGGTAAATCGTATCGGTAATTAGCTAACAATAGCCTCACGCAGTTACTTCCCATGAACAATATAAAATGAACACGCGTATCCGAATAGGTGTTTTTATTTTAGGAATTTTCTGGTAATAATTTTTGTTAGATGTTTGTAGGGCACACGCAATTTATTCACCTTATTTTTTCAATTCACAGATGTATGCAAATGTTGCCGAAGCAACATCAATTAAAATGAGGTCTATGAATTTCAGATCTATGGTTCCTTAATCACGGTATTAACCTGAAAAAAAAGGAAATATTATTAGATACTTATACAGATCGCCGGTAAAACAATTTTAATAACATTCATAACATTACAATATTTTACAACAATATAACGATGTTGAACATGCTGCCGAAAATGTAATAATGTGAGAGGCTGCCGAAAATGCATGTTCTTATGCACCATATTTGCGTCTCGGTAGGCTGCCGAAAACAAATTAATATTTGCGGCTGCCGAAATTACATGGCTGCCGAAACCGCCTGAGACCAATGTGTTCATGTAAGGGGGTCTACGGTACATAGGCTATGCCTCTAGTGGACTCCCTGCATGCACAATAAATAATGTAGCATTCAGCCAAATAAATGCAGATTCAATTTAATTCATATGTTTATCCAGCTCCGGCCCAGCGCCGCCCCCACCCCCACCCGACGAAAACTGGCGACTGCATTCTCTGTGCTTCACTTCGAAGGTGTTCCATTCAATTGTTTCGTAAAAGATATATTGCGGTATCATTTGAAAACTGTGTTTACTTACGTTGAACCTGTAGTAAAAAGTTAAAAGTAGCGTGTGAAACGAAACGGTTAAACACATTTTTTTTATATTTATTGTTGTTTGAATCTTTGTAGTTCCCTCCTTCTATAAAATTTTTCGGGCACGCGACCATCATCAACACGTGTATTCAAGATTCAAGATTCAAGATTATTTATTCAATAATTCCAAGATAAACGAATTCACAAATCATTCCAGGTTGTCCACCTAAGGCAGTGGCTATTGTGCCCATATGGAGATCAGTAAGCAGCACATCAACGAAAACCATGCACATGCTACAGCTTCAAATTATACAATACAGTTTTTGGCGCTACCTTAGGCAGCAACAGCTTCCCATCAATTCAGCTAAAAAAAATAAGGAAGTGTTCTAGGACCTATACTTTTTCTGATATATATAAATGACCTACCTGATCGATTAACCTGCCACTGCAAAATATTTGCAGATGATACAAAGATGTACGGCAACCCAGCTACTAGTCAGATTCAGGAAAACATAAATAAAGTATGTAAATGATCGCAGACATGGCAACTATCTTTCAACACAGACAAAACGCATGTCATGCACTTCGGCAGAAATAACACTCAAACCAAATACTATATGACAGATACACCTGATCCACATCCTGTATCAACATCAGATGTAGAAAAAGATTTGGGGGTTCATGTCGACAGAAACCTCTCTTTTGACATACATATAGGGAACATTGTATCCAAGGCAAACAGTACAATAGGACTAATCAAGAGAACATTTACCAACATTGATCAATCTACTTTCACGCTACTATACAAATCACTTGTGCGACCAATTCTTGAATACTGCAACTCAGCATGGTCTCCAAGACTGAAAAGGCAATCGCAGCTATTAGAAAGAGTACAACGCAGAGCAACAAAACTTGTCCCACAAATCAGAGAGTATAGCTACACAGAAAGACTTGAAGCCCTAAATCTAATGTCACTGAAATATAGACGGTTTCGTGGAGATTTGATTGAAACATTCAAACTCATCAAAGATCTAAATAATATTGATAAGAACTACTTTTTCGAACTGTCCAATGTTACACGGACCAGAGGTCATAGGCTCAAGCTCAACATAAAACGTAGCAGCAAAGATATTCGGAAGCACTCCTTCGCAAATAGAGTGGCACCACATTGGAATTCACTGCCAACAACAATAGTCGAAGCAACCACAGTCGAAATATTCAAGGGCAAACTAGACATCTTTTTAAAAGAAAGAATATTTGAATTCGACTGAACACAATTAATTGTGGTGTGGCTTTGGACGTTGCTGTTACACATATGCTTATACAACATATGTGAGCCATCAATTCCCAAAGTCATAATACAATTATTACATCACAGTGGACTAATCTTGAAACAGCCTGTGCATCTACATGAACATGCACACATGAAGATAGCTACACGTATTGTATCCAGACCAGGGTTGCCTGCCCTACCAGTTTAGCACTGAGGCAATAACAAGCCAATGGCTTATGCCTTGTAAATTGATGATGATGATGATGAAACCAACGAGTAAAATAACCAAGCTTCCCGACAGCAACACTGGAATAATGGTAATAGAAATTGTAATACAACCAAGATCAATTCAATTTTCAATCAATTCAAATATGTTTATTTTATAGTAGCATTTCACATTTATATTACAAAGGACAGGTAGTCCATCAAAGGCAAAGCCTATGTGTTGATGAACCCCTAACATATATTAGACAAAGAGATATTACCACATTAAATTATACTGTACATATTACAAATAACAACATTACAACACTACACGTAATGCACACAAAAACATAATTAAGCTACGAGTAGTTAATTATAACAATATAAGATGTGGATTTTTTCCACTTGCACCCACAGTACATATGCATTTAAAATCTTTTTTAAACATTTAGTGCTAGAAGATCTGCAGTTTTAAGTTGCTAGAGGTAATGGAGAGAGGGTTGGGGAGGTGGGTGGGGTGGGTGAGGGGCATTCATCGAGCTTAAAGACAGTAACCCAGTATGTGATGTATTATTATTATTATTATTATTATTATTATTATTATTATTATTTTTATTATTGATACTAATATAGTGTATGATGAGCCATAATGTATGATGAGCCATGGTGGTAGTGATGATCTTCCTAAAATTAATGAGATTGGTAACTCCACCAAACATCCACAGCCATACTCCCTCCTCATGTGTTCTTCTAAAGTGGTCTACCTATAGGTGATTAACCCTTTCCCTGATGAGTATCCTATATCTCACTCAAGTCCAGAGGCAACAATTTATGAAAACTGTTGAATATTTTGAAATTACTCTGACTGGAAGCTGACAGACGAAAAATACAAACATTAAATCACATGTTTCAAAGGATCCAACTATTGCACATTACAATTATAAATATATAAATAATAGCGAAAGTGTTAGTAGGCTTCTATAATAATTGTCTTGAGGTTCTTTTTGTATGATTTTTTGGTGATAATCTGTGTGCAGATGTCTGTTTCTGTGTTGTTCCATAGGTGTATTGCTTTTGTTGATGGCTTTTGTCTGGAGGCTTCTGTGCGGCAGAAGGTTGTATGCAGATTTTTCGTGATCGTGTGTTGTGTGAGTGTATGTCTTCATTATTCTTGAAGAGGTTTAATAATGCGGTTGGTAGATTATTGTTATAGAAGTCTCCAAGGACGGAGTATAGTTGCAGCTTTCCTATGTCTTCAAGCTTCAATAGTTTTCTGTTTTAAAAACAGTTTGACCCGCTGTTGCTTGTGAAAATATCTTTATAGCATTTTTCTGAAGTGGCTTTAATTTTTTTAGTTTTGATGAGTAAGTGTTAGTTCAAATAGTGCTGCAGTATGTGATTTGCGGTAATATTAAAATGCTATACAACATTTTTATAAGGTGTTTTGGTAAGTAGCTTTGTAGTCGATGCATAATACCAATGCTCTTTGCAACCTTTGACGTTACAATTTGTATATGTTTATCTAATGTGAGTTTCTTGTCCAAATAGACACCTAAGAATTTTGCAAATTGTGCCTTACAGATTTCTTGATTATCTACATATATTTTAGGGGGATCAGTACTTTTCATTTTTTTATTTGTGAATAAGATGTAATTTGTTTTTGCAACATTGAGCGATAATTTGTTGACCGTAAACCAATAAATCACTTTTCTATTTCTTCATTTAAGTTTTTGTATAACATATCAATGTTTTTATGGCTGCAAAAAGCATTGGTATAGTCTGCAAAGAGAATTAATGACAAGTGTTTGCAAACATTTAGTAGGTCATTCATATAGAGTAAGAACAACAGCGGGCCAAGAATTGAACCCTGAGGAACACCACACACTATTTCTCCACTCTTAGATAGGACTCTATTATACTGGACATATTGTGTTCTACTGAATAGGTAGCTTTTTATCCAGTCCAGTGCAATGCCCTGTATTCCGTAGTTTGAGAGTTTTTCTATTAAAACGCTATGGTCTATTGTATCGAGTGCTTTAGATAGATCTATAAAAAATCCCAAGAATATGTTCTTTTTTGTCCAGTGTATTTACTATCTTTTCCATCATATCTATAAGAGCAAACATTGTGGAATGTTTTTCCCGAAAACCGTATTGTGACTGGTAAAGGACAGAGTTTTTATTTAAGTAATTGGTTAGCCTGTTATAATAGAGTCTTTCCAAGAGCTTCGAAAACATTGGTAGTACTGAGACTGGCCGATAGTTAGTGAAGTCAGAGGAGTATTTTGCTTAGTAAATTGGGGCTACATGCGCAATTTTGAGTCGTGATGGAAAGATCCCTTGTATTAGTGATACGTTGCAAATGTGATTTAATGGAGCCATTATAGCTTGCATGCAATTTTTGAATACCGTCCACTTCAAGTTATCAATTCCTGGACTTTTGTTAGGATTAATTTGCATTAGTATCTTTAAGATCTCCTCTGGGTCAGTAGGGTCAAGTTCGTCTCCTAACCATAGTTAGCTATAGCTAACTAGAGTACCAGTCGAACTTCAAATAGTTAACTAGCTAGTCAACTACAGACAACCGAGCACCCGACCTCAGTTCAGATGGCTAGTCCGATATTTGCGTAAGTTTCAAAATGGCTGACACCGATCGCTTGCCATGAATAAATGCATATAAAAGTGTAAATATTTCACTAAATAACTTAGATTTGATGAAATTATGGTTTCCCAATGTATGGCGATATTCCCAAGCCCATATTCCTTCCCACTTTATGCCATATGGGCGCCTTTTGACGTCTTAGCAGACAAAAATAACTCATTTTCGTAGCTCATTAAAACAGACAACAGAAAGTGTTAATGGAGACTGGTACCCGGCTCCAAATTTTCTGCAATAGTAGTCGAATAGGTAACCGGGTACCAGCGAACTATAGTCAACTAAAATCAAGTTCGACTGGGCATAGCAACTGCGCATGATCAGTAAACCATGAAACTGACTATGGTTAGTGAGTCGAACTTGACCTAGGGTTAAAAAGATTGAGGATTGATAATTGCCTGACAGATAATCTCGCATGCTAGGACTTGCATTGGTGTTAATTTTCTTGGATAGTTCTGGGCCAATGTTAATAAAATATTCATTAAACTTGTCAGCAATTTCTTGATTATCAGTAATGACTTTGTTGTTGTATACAAATTTGGATCCTTCTGTTTTACAGTTCTGTTTATTCAGCAGTGTCTTTATCAGTTTCCAAATCTTCTTTATATCATTTTTAAGCTCTGTGAATTGACTTTGGAAGCAATTTGTCTTTGCATTTCGCAGAATTTGATTTAATTTGTTTCGATATTTCTGAAATTGCATTTAATTGAATTTAGTAGGAAATTTGATATAAGTTAGGTATAGACTGTTTTTCTTATGGCAGGCAGTGATCAAACCCAGCGTCAGCCAAGGCTTAGTCGGGTTAGTTTTAAACCTTTTAACAGTTTTGAGTGGGAAACAGTGCTCAGAGACGTCTGTGCATAAAGCGTGGAAAGCGTTGTAGGCATCTTCGCATAAATCACATTGGATTATGTTGCTCCAATCAATTGTGGCCATTTTGCTTTTTGAATTCATCAATATTTTCTTTCATAAAATCTCTGCTTGTTATGGTTTCTTTCTTGCCAGCTTTTTGCCTCATTTTATTTCATTCATTGAAATATCTCAGCAGATGGTCCGAGACATCTGTAACGAAAACTCCCAGGAGGTTTTTACAATCTGCCGGACAATTTGTGAAGATGTTGTCGACGAGAGAAGCTTTGTATTCAGTAATTCTTATTGGTTTCATGATTAATGGGTAGAAACTGAGTGTGTTCAACAAATTTATGAACTTTTGGGTGTAGAAACAGTTTTCTTTCAAAAGGTCAATGTTATAATCACCCATAAGGTATCCAATTTTATTCTGATTTTGTATGAATTGTAGAATTTTGTTTGATGTCTCTATGAATTTGTCATTGTCGCTTCCTGGAGGTCTATAAATTAATTTCTGAGGTAGTTTCGACGAAAATGTAGTCTTCTATCATTGACTAGTCTTCTCGTATTGTGTACTGCACATTTTCTTTTACGTAGATGCCTACTCCGCCTCCAGTTTTAGTAGATCTGTGATTTTCAACAAAAGTGTAATTAGGGATATTAATTTGATTAACCGGTGAGATTGGTTTCAGCCATGTCTCAGAGATACCTATAATGTTAAATTCATTAGAGTTAGTGTCAAGGAAAGTTCCTCATGAGTGATCGAATATTGAGACGTAGGAGTGAAAATGAAAAAGTTTCTGTGCTTTTGACAATTAGATCATTGAATTCTTTTGGCAAGACAAATTCGGAGTCTGGTGGTGGTAATCTATCACTGACACAGGGTATATTTCCAACAAGACTAAAGGTTGCACGTGTTACACCTCTACACAAAGTCAAAGATGCGTCTAACTTTACTAACTATAGACCAGTCTCGGTACTTCCACTCTTCTCTAAACTCATGGAAAAGCTGTATTTTAGTAGAATTACCAATTAACTAAACAAAAACGTATATCTTATATCCATCTCAGTATGGTTTCAGAGAAAAACACTGTACTATGCTTGCCATTGTGGATATGATTGAAAAATTATCTGTCTCCCTAGAGAATAATGAACATACTTTGGGTGTATTTCTGGACCTTTCCAAAGCATTCGCTACAGTTCACCATTTGATTCTATTACAAAATCTTGCATACTATGGAATACGGGACACTGCATTGAATTGGATACAGAGCTACCTGTCAAATACAAAATAATGTGTACAATTTAATGGAGTCATTTCAGAAAATAAAGAGGTAATCTGTGGTGTACCCCAAGGTTCAGTCCTTGGCCCTCTGCTGTTTCTCTTGTATATGAATGACATACCCAGAGTCTGTAACAATCTCTGTAACAAAACTCTAGGTGTAGTAGTAATTCAAAGATCAATTTTGAAAATCCCCATACATTTCCTATGGGACTTTTTTCCCACTCAAAGGTGGGTAGCTCGAAAACTATTAGGTGGATCCAAAATAAAAGTAAGGAGTTATCGATTCCCATATGGGTACTAGAAGTTGACCAAGTGTGGAGTTGATCGGATGAAAACTGTAGGAGGAGATGCGGTCCAAACTTTTGAAGGAAGAATAAGTTTAATAATAAGTATAAAAAGAAAGATCCTGAGTAAAAATAATAATCTGCGATTTCATCGCAGATTAATTAGCAAGATAAGCACACCTCTCTATGTACCTGTAAATATGTTGTCTATCTGTCCCATGCCCCATGTCTCTTGTTTGTCTTTTAGGACTAAGTTAAACCTGAGCTAATTATGTCATATATTTTATAGTATCAGTCATTCATGTATAATTTATATATATTTTGTTCTATGTAGGGGTCCATCATATTTATAGGCTCTGCCTTTGGTGGACCACCTGTTGGAGTAATTACAAATTGTACATTTATCACAATAAATGAATTTGAACTTGAACTTGAACTTAGATCAATCTGTTTGGTATGTTGTTACTTTCCATCACGCAACATTAAACACAGCGAAGATGACATCCTGATGAATATTGTCGCTCGCAGGGTAGTGTCGGGCCGTTCTGATGTCTTATGTTGACTCGCCACGCCGTAAGTGCATGACGAGTGACAATGCTGGTTAGCATCCAGTCTCGGGGTGACGGACCTTGAACGAGACTGCCCTGCGGGAAACAAAAACCGGCTCCTAAGGCCAGTGGAACTCAATCGTTCCGGTGGGGCCGTGCGACCATTGTCGCGAACATTAAACACAACGGTCTCATCCCAAGAGTTTGTGCCACCAATATGCCTGTCCATAGCAATTTCTTGATCTATGTTCTTACAAGATTTGATTTGGTGACCTAAAAATATAAGTCTATACAATGAGGTTACCTAACTAATTGAAAAATATGCCGGATAAAACTACAATAAGAGCATACGAAAATACAAGACATAGATGCAGGTAGATGAACCTTTAAACATGGGGCTCCCAACGGTACTACACAGACTCGTAGGTCAGCAGAGGTATCCCTGCAAGGGAGGCTCCCGTACACGAGACATAGCTATTTAACTTAATATAAGGTATTATACCTGTAAGCTGAAAGGAAGAAGGAGTATTATCCTGGCGTGGACCATCGTCGCTGAATCCTTGCGAGAGGCAAGTGCCTCGCGCGGACCTCCGTCTCGGGAAAGTGTCGCCATGGCTTAAAGCAGGAGTAGGCAAAAATGGGCCCACTCTAATATTTCAAACAAAAGTACTGTAGAAAGAAAAGACCATGCCTAGTGAGATTATGAATATAGGGGTGCGTACTGTTTTACGTGAAGACGGAACGGAAGATTCCCAATGGATTCCTTCGTCACCGTCTTATGTGATTGCTAATATGATGAATTAGTAGTTGCCGCTTTATTTCTGCGGGCCTTCTGCTTTGCTTAACTCCTTTCAGTTGTTGTCAAAACAAGAATTAGTTTAGGCCGCAACTGGCTGATATCTACCTAGCTATTAAACACGGCTGTCACAGAGAACAGATGCCCAAGGACATCAATACTTGTAGACAGCGCTCATACACGTTACTTAGTGGGATCTCCGAACTGGGTGAGAATCCGGACATTCCGCTTTGCAACCACATGAAACATTACAGGACATGGTTTACATTTCACGGACGCATTGTTAGGCCATATCTCCTATGGTTATGGTGGGGGTAAGAGAGACGAATGCACACCGTAAATGTCCTTCCCGTAAGGGCGTGGCAGATTTGAATATCATGCCCAGACATGTTAACAGAATTCGGTGAGAATACGTATCTCGCCCGTCACTGGGTCCTATGGAACTAAATGTTTAACCTGTCGTTAGGTTTATATACAAGTTGCCAGTTTTGCACTGCGGTGCGGGAGGGTTGTCAGTCAATAAAATAATAATTAATACATGTGTTTTCGCAGTGCTTTCCTACATTGGCTTAAAGTACTATCTACTAAGTATCCGAAGATACACGGTAATGTGTATGTGATACCGCACCCTAGCCATCACCGCTCGGAAACCCCAATAGTTTCCCAGAGTCGGATCAGCCCATGGTGCGGATTATTCTGTTCAGTGTTCTGATTATGTTTGATAGTAATGTGATCTGCTAGATATGTATTTCAGCAGCAATTGTTCTGGCTCCAATCAGTAAGTATACAATACACTTTGCAGTACGAACTGGCAGGGACAGAATCTTTCTCAACATTGAAATGTGAAATGCCTCCAAATTGGCTATATGCTTGCTGGAGGGAGTAAATACTTCAAGACCATATAGCAGTCGTGGTAAGACGTACATGATGTACATATGGTAGCAGATTCTTGGAGAAAGTGCTTTCGTGCCATGGAGACCAGTGCCTGTCATAGAGTAGAAAGTTCTACGAGCAAGTGAGATCTTTTCTTCAACATCGACCGAAACTTTATTTTTTTTGATGTTCTCGAGAGACCCAAATGTGTTGCTTTAGTTGTAATTGATAGGTACATCAACCTTCCCGAGTTTCCAGTTGGGCATATTATTACAATTCTTAGTGGTTGATAGCTTACAGAGGATGTTTGTTTTCTCAGGATGGATGTTCTATTTTTCTCTGGAGGCATATGTGTAGGTTGATCTAGCATAAGCTGGAGCTCGTCTGGGGAATTACTACAAAAAGTAAGATCGACTGCTACTGTTGGACATCCTGTGTAGATGGAACCAATAAATGCCCCTATTTGCTGACTTTGTAGCTGAATTAACAGGCTATTGATGTATGTTTTGTAGAGCCCTGTAGACAGATTGCCTCCTTGTCGGGCACCTTGCTTTATGTGGAATCTATCACTGATCATTCCTTTCCATTTCACTCAAGCTAATAGGCTATCATATAGTTTGTCCACAATCAGCCATGTATTTGGGTCTAGGCTTTGGTCATATAGATGGCATTTCATTGAATTATGATCTACTACGTTGAATGCTTTTTGGGTATCCAGAAATGCCGAGTATATAGGCTGGTTTGCCTCACTAGCTTCAACAATATTTTCTGATAACACCAATGAAGCCAAATTGTAGTGATGACTGATTATAAGGAAGATGTTCCTGAATTTTGTTTAATATTATATGGTCGAAGATCTTTCCCAGGAGTGAGGAAACTGTAATTCTATGATAATTACTGAAGCAAGATGCGTCTTTGCCCCGTTTATGTACAGGTGTGATAATATCAGACTTGAAAGCCTGAGGTATTTGCTTACTGAATAATATAACATTGTAGGTCTGGGTTAGTGCAGCTATAATTCTGTCAGCAACATATATTATATGCTCTTTACTGATTCTAAATTCATCAGCAGCCTTACCCTTGTTGAGCTTCCTAATCGCATGTAGCACTTCGTTGGAAGATATTGATTGTGGTTGTTGTTGGCTCTGTTCATATGATTGTCGGATGAGAAATATGTTTTTCTGAGTCTTATCAGAGTAGGTGGTATCAAAATGTGGTTCATTCTTTGGAATAGCAAGATTTTCGTAATAATTAGCCAAGGCTCTACATTGTTCTTCCGGATCTGTGCTGGTTGTGTCCCCTAGCTGAAGCATGGTTGTGGAAGAAGATCGTCCTTTACTTCGTCTTATAATTTTATGGAAGTTATTGTTTGAGTAACTCTCCATGATTTCAGCATAGAATCCTTTACGCTGTTGGGCTTGCTCTGATCTCTGTTGTGACCTCAGTTTCTTTTCTACAGCTTTCATTTCCTGAGAGATAGGGTGTTCTGGGCCTGGCTGATCATGTTTATGTCACACTTGATATAGTTTCTTGCCCTGGGATAGGGTATCCTTAACCATGGGAGATGCTTTCCATTTTGGGTCTTTCAAGCGGACTGATTTCTGCTGGATAGATTGCTGTGCAGCTGAAATAACAGAGCTGTGTATATGGTTAATGAGCAGATCGACATCAGCTGGACAGTTAACTATGGTTTGCAGTTTATTGCAGATCTGCTGCTGATAGTCGTCTATACTCGACTGGCCCCATAGTAGTTTGGTATGACGAATGTCTATGTTCGTGGGGACTATACGCTCCGTGCTGAATGGAATTTCGCAGAATACAGGCAGGTGCGTTGATGTATTTGCTGGGTTGGCATGGCAGATTGAAGATTTTATGACAGTATTCCAACTGTATCCTAGGAAGTAGTCAATCTGTGACTGGTTTTATACATGCATGTAGGTAGGATTGGCAGATTGAGTGGTAAGTACTGTAAAGTTTGTCTGATTAATAAATGACTTCAATAGTTTGTCGTTGCTATTGCTTCTAGACAGCACAGTCCCATTCAGATATTGATAGGTGCCAAGGGGGGGGGGGGGGTGCGTAAAAGAACTCACTCGGAGGGTCAGACCCTGTATCGGCAGCTCGGTTATGGAGACACTCTGAAAGGAAAGTCAGTTGTCCGACATGTAGGTTCAGACCTAAAGCATGCTGGTGATGGCATCTCATTGTGAGCTCTGTCTGATGGCGGCTAAGGCTGAGCTGAGGGGCTGGTGGCATGGACTCACACCAGGTCGCTGTTGCCATCTCTGATCTCAGTGTCATCCCGATATGGTAAATGGTAATAGGATGGTGATGGTATGTGATGGTAAGTAATGAATAAAATTGTGTACTGTCATAATAATAAGTACTGGGTACGTTGCTGAGAGTTACAGATGGCAGTCTAGATCTGAAATTTGCTAATCAGGTTTGGAGCCGCTATCTAAAAAAACCATATAGAGCTGTTAGAAAATGTCCAACGATGGGCGACTAAAAATGCCACAGGACTATCAAACCTAAATTATGAGAGTAGGCTCAGGGACCTTAATATACCAACTCTTGCATACCATAGAGGAGACATTATTGAAGCTTACAAAATTATAACAAAAAGATATAATCCAGAAGTGTGCAACCTTTTTGAATTTCGATCAGGCTCAAGAACCAGGGGACACAGGCTAAAACTATACAAATCCGGATCACATTTAAACATACAAAATTAATTCTTTAAACACAGAATCGCGGACCTATGGAACAGCCTTCTGACCCATGTTATTGAAGCAACAACTATGATATTATTTGAAACAAAATTTGAAAAAATATGGGATAACCAACCCCTATACTATAACTATCTAGCTGGCAATATAAATCCCACACTTTATTGCCGAATTGAAATAGGAAATTAGGAATCTGTCATTACAGGCTGTTAGCCTTCTCACAGAAATGGAATTGATAGATGGTTCTCTTAGTAAGGAGTTCAGCATCATCATGAATATCTTGAATAGGGATGTAAGTTATTTTTAGCTTTGGTCCCGTCTACAACATTAGATTTAGGCACATGCGCGAGAATGAAAATTCAAACATTGATATATTTTATTCATGTCCTAACTGATACTTTTGCAATATTTCAAATAATTTAGATTACCGGTAACTGTATCGGTCATTTATTGCAGAATTGCAGTTATTATTATTTACACAGATAATATCTTATATGTCATATTAATTTGTACAATCATTTACAATTTTTGTAGTTTAATGATAGGTTACAATAACATTGTATGCATACTTATACGCTTGGGGGGGGGGGGGGGGTTGTATGTACAAGACAGTAACAGTGCCTGTGTGACACCGGCATGGCGATGGTGTTCTGGTCGTCAGCTGTGGTGTGCCACGTACAACTAAGACACCTAATCAGTCCTAAGGTAAGCTGCAGTGTGCCGCCTACCAGGAAGACTGACCCACCAAGCCTGCCTGGTGCGACCAGCAGCCATTAAAGCAATGCAGAGCTCTCTTTCTTTTGTAAAATTCTCTATTGAATCACCTAACTGTTTGTTGGGTAACTGCTTCATTAGGCAGGCTCTTCCAATTTTTGACAACTCTGTTTGAGAAGAAATTGGCCTGACCTTTAGCCTCCTATGCATAGTTTTCACCTTGTACCAGTGACCACGAGTTCTTGGATCTTCATCAACCTAAAAAATCTTTGGGATATCTATCTGATCAATTCCATTCATGATCTTGAACATCTGGGTCATATCTCCCCAGTTTCTTCTGTATTCTAGGGTTGATAACTTTAATCGATGTAGCCTTTTACTGTATGATAGGTCTTCTATCATCATCATCATCATCATCATCATCATCATCATCATCGTTCATCATCATCAAGACATAGCCAGATGGCTTCTTATTCTCCTGAAAATATTTTGTGTTATAATATCTTGCAAAATGCCGGAAGCGAGAAGGGGAGATGGTAGTGTTTGAATAGTTTCAACATGTTTATGTTAATCTCTATAAGTTACAATATGTACAACTGTGACTGGTGCAGCTTCCACCCACACACAAGCTGAATATTATTTTACATCTTACATGTAACTACATTGTACAATAAGTGAAGATAATATACATGTATATTAATATTTTGGCAGCGCGGTTGCCACACCTAGTCCAAAAGTTGTGGTTGTGGTTGGCTAGTTCCCTACTGTACACGTTTTCCATTTAATAAAAATTTGTAATTAAAATTATAGTATTATGTACATCTGTACATGTGTGATATTCACAGACAAGCTTGTATGTATGTATGATTACTGTATTCTGCGGCTATAGTAGTAGACACATCATACAGCTGCAATCATTCCTTCTTCGCTTTTGCCCACTGTGTCTTGTCCTGAGCCAAAATACTTAGCTTCCTCAGGTCCATTTTTGACTTGAGTGTACCTAATCCTGCTTTTTCTAGGTCACCTCGTAGCACACTTAGCAGATTTATGCAATGACATCATCTCCTGGCTCTGTATTTGCTGTCTCCGAGTAGGGAGAATTCCAAGGCTCTCTGTGCTGGTGTGTCTTCTGGCATCCTTAGCACATGGCCAAACATGGGCCATCTTTGCTGGGCGACTTTTACAGACAACGGCGGCGTATTACACATCTTGTATAGTGCGTCATTGGAAATTATGCTCTCTGGCTATCGGTGTCCAGTGATAGTGCGTAGGTGTTTGCGGTGGCAGGCGTAACGTTTGTCTAGAGCTGTCTTTGGAGCTGCCCAGGTGTTACAGTTATACATCATCAAGGATACGCAGGTTGCATTGTATAAACCTAGTCTTTTTACCAAGGGCATCTTTGATCAACGAATCCATAGCTTCTAGAAGGAATGGAAAGCTATGTTACCAATGATGCAGCATGCAGCAATGTCAGCAGTGCTGCAAAGCAGTGAGCCCAGGATTTTACTTTTCCTCCACAGTTCGCCGCAATGGAGGGGATCATCATTTTCTTTAGTTTCATGCTTTGTAAATAGGTATATGTGGGTGAACTCTGTTTTGGATTCATTCATAAAGAGATTCTCAATTTTTAGTTTGCTTGCAGCTATTGGGAGAAGTTCGTCAAGGGGTTTCTTTTCCTCATCTATAATGGCCACATCGTTGGCATATTCCATCTCTAGTGGCATGCCCAGTATTGACACCGGGGGGGGGGGGGGTAGGGGGGGGGGGTTGGTCTTGTGCAGCTTTCCCGCATTGATTTCAATGCAGCAGCCAGATAACAGGTGAAGAGCACAGGGCATAGACCATCTCCCTGTGGGGAGCCGATTGATGTCTCAAACTCTATAGACTTCACTGACTTGACTCGTACTCTCAGCTTAGTGTTTGCAGGTAGTAGTCTCACTAGTCGTAGCTCATCTTCATTGCAAATGGCCTGGCGTGGTGCATCTAGGATCTTTGAGCGTTTAATTGTGTCGAAGGCGTGTGACATGTCAGTGCCCATTTTGTGGAGATCCCAGTGTTTGGACATGACTACCGACACAAGCATGCGTTGAGCCCATACAATGTCTGTGCAGCTGCATCCACATTTGAAGCCACTTTGACATGATCCGGTGAAGTTGTCGATCTTGTCTCGGATGCCCCATAGAGTAACATTGGATAGGATTTTCCGCATACTGTTAAGGAGCACAATGGGCCGCAGCTTGCCCGGAGGGGGGGGGGGGCAGGTGGCTTCTTGGGCTTGGGTAGCACGATAAGGATGCCTTGGCCTACAGCGTCGATGGGAAGGTGGTGCATAAAAGCTGAATTGATTATGTGCCTGATTGGTTTTGAGATAATGTCACTTGCATATTTGAATAGTTCATTGCTCATGCCATCAGGTCCAGATGCACGTCCATTTTCAGGCCTTTAAGTGCCTTCTCAAGCTGTATTAATTGGTGTTAGTAATGGCCTGGAGTCTCCTGGGAATGGGTGCAAGGGCTCATCATCGTGGTCAGTGAACTGTTCCTTGAACCATTCTCGAATTGCCTCGGCTTTACCCTGGTCAGTCCCGATAAAGTGTCCCTCAGAGTTGTGTACAGTTAGTGGTGGTGTGTAGTCAGCAACGTTCAGGGCTCGGGCGGCCCGAAACATTTTGTGGCAGTCATCCGTGGCAGGGATTTCATCTGCTAGGGCATCTGCTTGATGGATAGCAAGATCTTTTAAGTGTTCGCTAATGTGGTGCAGAATGTTATTGCATTCCTGGCGTAGTTTGGTGCGATCTTCACTTTGGCCACTTTGATAGATGCGCAGATGTAAACGCTTTCTGTTATGCTGACAGTTTTACTACGAGAGGGTCGTCAGTATACCTAGTTCTGATTTTTAGAACATCTATGGTGCTAGTAGCTGATGATTCCATAGTTATCAGTATTTTGGTTAGGGCTTCGTTTGGATCGGAGCTGACGTCGATGTTAGCTATCTGCTCCCCGAGGGCCTTTTTGTATGACATTTGAGCTTACACACAAGCTTACAGCTTCTTTAATTACATATACACATATATACGCACATATTTCATGCACACACATATAGACATGCACGCATTAACTATATCCTGGTATGGCACTGACACCACATCTAAAGACCACTTGCGCGCTTACCATATCATGTCAACACTGTTCACGCTGTACCTGGATGCAGTTGCTAATAGTTTGTGCCTGGGATGGTGCAAACGCCACACTTAATCCAATGACAAACAATAAACAAAACATGCTGATACAAATTAGCTAACGTTATTAGAAGACAATACTCTTTATCAGAATTGATGATTATATTTTAATACATTTGGCAGGGCTGGCGCAGATTCCACACCTCGGCCCATTGTAGCTATTTCTTGTGTGTATTTAATATCTTAATCGAAATTCTACATAATGTCACTCGGATGTGTGTCCAGTTTGCATTTGAAGTTAGAGATGTCTTTTGTTTCAACTACATATTCGGGTAGAGTATTCCACCGTGGCGTTATTCTTTTGGTGAAGAAGAATTTCCATGTATTCTTATTACAGTTGTTTAATATTATTCTGTAATTGTGTCCACGTATTATGTTAGAGGTAGGCTCTCGAAAGAATTTGGATTGGTCAAGGGTGTACATGTTATTTTTCAATTTGAGTACTTCGATTAAGTTACTGTGAGATCTTAGGTCTTTAAGAGAAAATAACCTCAATGCTCTTAGTCAGTCCACCTACTGCAGCATTGTTTTTGTTTTGTTTATCCCGGGTTAGATACCACAAAGATTGTAGTAGTTTAGTTTTCAGTGGGGAACATTTACAATACATTGCTGTGTACAATAGTTCGATAGGGGTCGACCGCATCATCAGAGTTTCTGTATATCCCTCGAGAGGCAGGTAGGCCTGTGAGGTGGTAGGAGGAAGGGGTTCCTTCAGAGCGGGGGTGAGAGACAGCAGGCTTTTCTATTTATCGCAGGCAGTCAGTACGTTGCTAACGGTTACCATTCATTCCATCGGTCTATATATCTATGGTTAGTTCATCGCAAAAGTCATTTTGCGCTGAAAACTCTAGCATTAAAAAGGATCATGTGCGAGGCAGTTTAGTTACCTAAGATGTTTTGTGGTTTAAGGCCTCAGGCGGCCACACAAGGATGTGATTAGTTAGATTAAGAGAGAACTTCTATCCTCGCAAGGTCGAGTGAATCTTTGGCTCAGAGCCTAGACTGACTTGATCGACGTCAACAGGTTTTGACATGGACCAAGGGGCGGTCCTTCTGAGTTACAGATGCACAAACCAGCCCATATAATTAAAGAGTTTATTAGAATTTCTGTTGAGACTGGGAACCTCTGCAGTCTAAAACGACGACAGGCTGAGAAGGCGTGGAAAACTTGAAAAAGATTCTGGTTGATGCGGCAGTTATCTGGTCCGGTCACTAGGATCTAGTGTTAACTGCAACATCACTTAATTGTACGCTGGGTTTTATCTTGACCACCAGCCTAGTGGTCTAAAAAGAAAAAGGTTCTCTAAACACTGGAAAAGATCAAGACGCACTGTTTGTTCTTTCCTAGGAGATATGCCTAGTGTGTCCTAGTGAGTGGTGCAGAACTTAGGCAGTGAACCTTCTTTAAAAAAAAAGGGATGCAAGGGTTGCTGGACCCATAGGATCAGTCGAAAGTATGGTGAAGATTATTGAAGCCTTAGAAGGAATGCGGCTGCGGGGAGTGGTCTCACATGGCATGATGTAATATCATGGCATCAAAACTGTTTTCTATGGCACAAGGAGTCCGCGACGAGGTTTTCAGGCATAAGAAAGGCGAGATGAGAGGCGTGACGAACCGAGCAATTCAGCTTTTATGGTCCTAATGGTATTTAGTGGCCAGCTGAAACAGCACAGATCAAGCTTCGAATGGAAGCTAAATGGGGGAAAACTGGCAGAAACATAGTGACTTTAGACTTTTTAGGCGAGGTTCCAAGTGAAGTGCGGTGGATCTACAGAACAAGCCGAAGATTGGCATTGGGAAGCATGCCTCTGATCGCAGTGTTGTTTAATTTCTTTGTGAAGCTCTAAGGGTGTCACCCGCTAGAAGAGCAGCAAAAAGCTGAAGGTCCTTATTTATATGTATAACTGTTCAAAAGTGACACTACTAAAATGCTAGTACTTGTCTTCATGTTGATCGGGGCGTGAGATCGTCGTCTGCAGATGATGGCTAGGACCGATGATCCCCTTTAGAGAGTTTCATAAGTGAAAAAGAAAGAGCTTCTAAAAGAGAGGGATAAAAATAGGCTGCACCTAAGGCGGTATATCTAGAAATCTGTAACGAAGAGAGAACTAGATTAGTAAGTACATTTAGGATTCAACATGCACAATTCAAGTCCTAGAAGAGCAGTAGTAAGATCAAAGTCACAGAAAGGTCCCATGGTTGCAGGGTCTAGGTTTTGCTATTGCAGGCGTTGTTGTCTTTGAACCAGCCGTGGTAGGTATATTTCTAAGGCACAACGTCACATGGCCAGAGATCACAAAAGCCGGGCCAGCGGAACTTCTTAGGGTGGATGAAAGTTCAAGCGGATCCTCATGGTGAAGTGGTCACAAGAGCGACGTGGTGACACTGGTGACACATTTCTGTCAAAAGGGTGGCACAGTGGATGTTGGCTTTAACATAACAAGATGTCCTTCAGTTGCGAGAGAAGTGTCCTTCAGAATGAGATGATATGTTGTGGCAAAAGTGGAACTCGGTCGGAGACTATTACAGAGCTAAAGGTTTCTGAGTTCTTTCGCAGCAAGCGCTGCATGGCAGTGGTACTTTTGGATGATGTCACAGTTTGGGAAGAGTCGGCAGGGTCGGCAATGATAGAATAAGCGTCAACTTCTCTTTCGTGTCCGGAGATGGCATAACTATTCCGTACACGAAGCTTCTTGAGTAGCACAAGAGTGGTGGAAGTTTCTGAAGGCAGAAGAATTTAGGCTGTTATTTGGTCGCTATTGCTTAGTGGCCTTTCAATAATGAGGTTTGCCACTATGTAAATGACGTCCCTCTCTGAGTGGTTTGTTTCAGAAGTTCTGCGGTGCTTTCTCTGTCAGGTAGTAGAGCAGAGAAGTGGAAGAAATACCGTCGACTGGGGTCATTGCCGAGGCATCAGCGTGAATACCTAGACAGGTTTCACAGTGGTTTAACTCACAGAGCGAGCAACATCTATACCCTCTGCTATGCATTTCACTATCCTTTGACGAATGGCCGGCCTTCTTTGATATATCTCCAACAAATTGGTGATCGTCTGTACAGAAGCGCCAGCCTCAGCTTCGTCCAGCAGGAGTCAGCCATTCAATGACGAGGTCGTGTACTTCACTATTTTTTCCCAAATGTATACATGGTTTCATGAATCTGCGGTTTGCGTTCCATCATTGTCATCTTGAGGAAGCAGGGCCTTCAAGCTCCCTAATGGTACCAAACACTCCCGGAACCTTTGTGATCGTGGCCATTATTTCGAGGAAGAAGTAGTGCAAAGATCGTATATACAACCTAAAAGTGTCCACTCAGTCATCGACATCATGGGAACGTGGCCATGTCCAACTCCATGAAAGCAAACCTGCCCGTTAGAGGGGTAGGTAGTGGTGGTGGTGGTGGTGGTGGTGGTGGGGAGTACGCCCAGTTGCCCGACGCAGGCACACAGGGGGCAAATCGTGACTGTGCATGCATTGAGTATAGCCACCCATAGGGGCAGCCATGGCATATCACAGGGCGGCATTTTACCAGTTCCGGGTTGGCGAGTCCTTCCCTTTGCCCATCCACAGTGATGTAGGAACTTGTATGTTTCAATCATGTCTATGTGGAGTCTTCAGAAGGCTAGAGATGGTAGTTTGAGAATGCACAATCTGTCTTCATAGGGTATGTCCCATTTACCCGGCAGCTGTTTTGTGGCACATTGTTGGACATTTTCAATCATGGCTATGTCCTTGCTGTGGTGGGGAGACCAGATTGAGTTTGCATATTCACGGAATGGTCTAACGCATGACTTAAATTGAAGAGAAAATATTTGACAATCCAAGTGCCTGAATGTGCATCTGCTTAGTCCTATCATTTGGTTAGCCATGTTGACTGTTTTCTCGATGTGTTGCTGGAATTTAAGATTGTTGTCGATATGTATGCCTAGGTCTTTTTCTAATGGGGACACTTCTAGATCAATGCTCTGTCTGTCTGGTCCAGTCATTTTGTAGGCATGCTCTGGGTATTGCCATGTCTCAGGACCTTACATTTCTGTGGGTTGAATTTGAGAAGCCAAGTCTTGTCCATGTGGATAAATGTTCCTTTCAGTATTCCTATTATACTGTTAGCTTTTGTTGTGATGGTGTTAATGTGAGTATCGAATGCAACTTTCTCATCAATATAGATACCCAGATCTTTTTCATAATGTGTAGTTGTTATTGGACAGTGAGTTACAGTATCTGTCAAAATGTACAGAAGGTCAGGATTGTTGTTGCCTAAGTGCAGCCAGAACGTGTATCTTTGCTGAGTTAAATCTCAGCAACCAATCCAGTGACCATTTGCAGGCTATGTCAACATTTCACTGAATATAAGTTTTTCCCGGATCACCGATTAGTTTGGTATAATCAGCAAACATTTTGCATATACATGTATGTTATCAGGTAGATCATTTATGAACAGTATGAATTGAGCAGGACCGAGGATACTACCTTGTTGCACTCCGTTTATGACGTCCCTGTATTGTGACTTTAAGGTATTTACTTGTACTCGTTGTTGCCTATTTGTTAGGAAGCTTTCAATCCAATTTGTTAGTTTTTCACTGATACCATATGCTCTTATCTTTTTCATTAGTGTTATATGTGGTACAGTATCAAAAGCTTTTTCTAACGTCTAAATAAACAAGTACACATATTGATGCAAGGCATCAATGGTAAATAGTGTGCCCGGAGCTTATTATAATTCTGAGAATAAACTCAACTGTTTCATGAAAAAACGAAGTTATATAAAGGCATATAAGCCACTTATGACAAAAATATACGCGGACAATAAACACAAAAGAAGGAGTATTTCTTGCAAAAAGATATGGGCAGTATTAGCTATGGGCTAGGAAAAGCAGCTTATATTTTTGGTCAGTCCAACAATTTTTCCATCCATCCTTTTTCTCCAGGCCAAACTCCTTAACAGAGAGAGGAACAGACAAAATTAAGAGCAGCCAGTGATGAGAAAATTGCACTACTTCATCAACATAGCGCAACAGATCAAATCTGAGTCATTAGGTATCAACAACTTGTAAAGATAAAGAAATCCACAGAACTGGCAACCCAGTCAGTAGAAAATCAGCGCAAGACGCAGTACAGATCCTGACACCCATTCAAACATATTAAAGAAAAACTGTAAAGAATATTTTAAACCTAAATCTTGATACCTTCCTAAACAGACGTGAAGAGCTTATTACCCGGAAATATATTGGTGAAATATACACTGCAATGCTAGTGAAATGCACAAAGCAAGTATATTTTTGATGCAATACAGGACCCCGATCTGTACCGACAGATAACCTTTTCAACAAAGTTAAGTGGCCAGGATAGAACCAATACTGTGAACCTAGTTTTCTCAAACGAAAATGATATAGTAGAAAACATTCTGACAAGACCCAGTTGGAAACAGCCACAATCGTGATCAGTTTCATTTAGCAATCATATCTATTAAACGATATCTTTACTGGAAACAGTGACAAACTATTAAATCAAATATTTTTGCTCGACAAAGAGACCAAAATTGGCCTCAACCGTTGTAATGATGACGATCTGGTTGACCATATGCGCAAATGTTAGGGTATTAGCCTGATAAGTCAGGTTCTACCAGTACATGCGGCTAATAATATTGGATATATAGAAATATTTTCACATTACTATAATAAATATTTGGTGGTAGAATTATTACAATATTTCGCACAGCACGAGAACATAATGAGTTCTACATGGCCTTTTGTTCGAAAACTGGCTACAAGGCATGTAGAGATATTCTGGTACCGAATATAGCACATTATTGGAATTTGACAATGGTGTGCCACTACTAAATTGCATATGACGAAATTACTGTATAGTAAACATTTTTAAAACCTTTGATACGTTATTAGAATTGCGGCAATTTTCGGCATGGAATTGTGTACTATGAAATTAAGTTCCTGTAGAATTTTTTAAAATGCGGAATACAACTAGCATATTTTCTATAAGTATTTGTGGGTGAAATTCTGGGGGTGAACGTATTGCAATAAAAACCATAAATTATCGTAAGCTAATCTCACTACGTCGTAAGCTTATGGCTATACCTATCTAAACATATGGGTGGTATTCTGGGTCGAACCCATTATGAGCGATATGTCAGGACATATCGACACCTATCTGAATGTGGTGAATGTGAACCAACCTTATTACAATGGGGCCATATGGCGAATATGTAACTACATATTACCAAATTACTTGATGGTAGAATCGTGCAAAAGCAGTCGTACATATTCAGTTATATTCAGCTATATGTAAAAATGATTACAAACCGAGAACTGAGATTCTAATACTGAATAAAGTAAATTGTTGGCATTTGACAACTGTCCATGGCTACTAAATTGAATATTACGAAATTACTACGTGGTAGAAATCTCAAGATTCATTAGCGTATTCATATTCCTATCTAACCATATGGGTGAAATTATGTAGCCACACATATTGCAGACGGTAGGGTATTGAAAACCACAGATCTGCCAACTTTTAAATTCCCAATGTAACTAGCATATTCAAACTCCTATACGTCTATGTGAGCGAAGTTCTGGAACCGACCATATTACGGGCACCGAAAACCAGGAATACACAATCATTTAAGCTAAATTTTGCGTATTAAAATTACTTCATCTAGAATTTGTTAGATTCAGAATATAACTAGCTTATTAAAGCTCAAGTCTATGTGGGGTAAATTATGGGGCTGAACACACTACAGACAATAGGGCACTGGAAACTGTGGTGATTTATTAATACAATGAACCTTTCCAGTTTAGCTATGCCCTGCCCATCTCTAGCTAAACTCCACCCATACCACTCTCGAGTTGGGATCGATGGATTTCTGAACTACTAGACGATAAATTTCAAGAAAAACTATACAGGTAAGCCGTGGAATATTTTGACACTAAATTGACTGGGTCCGGTTGCTGCCTATGGCAGCAACAGCGGCCAGTCAAATTACTTTCAAAATATTCAACAGCATTTTTTATTAAATAACAGAAACATACAATTCGTACAATGTGTCAAATTATTAAGCATTTAAGATGGACTAAATCGAGTCAGTCATGACGTCATTATTATGACGTTATCCTACGCGTCACTTAATTAATTACGACGTCATATGACGTAATATGGTGGATAGACAACCTGAAAGGGCCCATTAGCAAGTGGTATTAATTACCCTCGCTCCGTCAGAGGATGAGTGTATTGTATTCGGGCCTATGTGCGTTCGGGATGGCAAGGGTCTACAATCTATGATTGGCCTTGTTAAAATATGACCTATAAATACGGGTGCTCTCTTAATACAAGTGGTCCATATTGTGTGGACCACGCATTAATAAGTGGTATTAGCCCTGTAATGCTCAATTTGCTCATGCCAATTTCAATAGAGGGATCCATTTCTAGGTATGCCACGCCTATTTCTAGCTAAGCTCCACCCATTTTTTGCGTGTTGGAATCGATGTCTATATATATGCTGAATAATGAATCCCCAGACTTCCAATTCCAAGGTAACTATACAGGTAAGTTGATGACTATTTTGAAACTAATTTGACTGGGTGCAACGAAAACCATGAATCGGCCTAAATTTGAGTCGAAATTATTTCATGGTAGATAGTTTTAAATCTCACTACTCCGTAAGTGTATGCCTATACCTATCTAAACATATGGGTGACATTCTGGGGCCAAACCCGTTATGAGCAATATGCCAGGACATACCGACACCTATCTGAATGTGGTGAATGTGAACCAACCATATTATAATGGGGCCATACGGCGAATATGTAACTACCTACGATGAGATTACTTGATGGTAGAATTGTGCAAAAGCACTAGCTCATATTGAGTTATATATATCCATATAAAAAAAAATTGTTACAAATCGAGAACAGACATTCTGATACCGAATATAGTAAATTGTTGGCATTTGACAACTGTTCGTGGCTATTAAATTGAATATTACGAAATTACTACGTGGTAGAGAACTCAAGATTCATTAGCGTGTTCATATCGCTATCTAACCATATCGGTGAAATTATGTGGCTAAACCTATTGCAGACAGTAGGGCAATGAAAACCAGCAGATATGCCAAAATTGGAACGAATTTACGCGATGAAATCGTATACTACGAAATTACTTCACGGTCGAATTTTTTTCAATTCCCAATATAACTATCGTATTCAAATCCCTCTACGTCAATGTGAGCGAATTTCTGGAGTCGACCATATTACATATAGACAGTAGGGCACCGAAAAGCACGAAAACCCCAACATTTAAGCCAATTTTTGCCTAATAAAATTATTTCATCTAGAATTTGTTAGATTCGGAATATACCTAGTATATTAAGGCTCAAGTCTATGTAGGTGAAATTATGGGGCTAAACATACTACAGACAATAGGGCACTGACAACTGTGAATCACCGGAGAGTTAGCAAATTTTCGGTATGAAATTGTGCACTACGAAATTACGTGATGGTAAAAATTTTTTTTACCTCAATCCATTACTTCACTAGCGTATTGATATACCTATCTAACTATATGGTTGAAATTCTGTGGCCGAATTTCCTGTAGACGTTCTTAACTTAGCACATGCATAGGCCTACACTTTCGGTTGATTTCTGTATTCAACAATCTGCTACAATATTATTGACAGCATTTTTGACTGGAAATTTGGAACATTGGTAGTCTATCAATACTGCTACATAATTGCATTTATTCCCACGGATGGATTAAAGACAAAAGGATACTACTGATAAGCACACATCCATTATTCATTCGTATCCCGCGAGTTCTCTTTCGATATGAGATCGAGAAATGTATCTCTTGTGTAGGGGCCTATTGAGTAGCCATTGGCGTAGCGATTTCACGATCCACAGTGTTGCTTCTACAGTCTGCTACGGAGATAGACTGGGTCCTGGTCTGTCTGGTATCCGAAGTTGAGTCTGTGTAACAGTCTAGTCGTTGTGATAACGTAAGAAGATGACCGGTCATTACATTAGAGGTGTAGTTTCGAAGAAGCCAAGCCTTTATTTTTAGATGGATCGATTATTGTTAGCGAACTTTGTCTACTTTTTCGCACTCTACAATATTATTACGCATGTTTTTCTTTTGAAATTTACCACACACATAGTACGCCTCACTGTCTGTAACAAGTCTGTAATTTTTACCCTATCTCGAATGCAACAAATGTGAATCGAACTATAATACAATACGGAAAATGTTAAACAGACATGGTACATCGTCGTCGTCCTCATAATTTATTAACCCTGTATTACCTAAATTGAGTCAAGAATAAAAAAAAAATTTGGTAATTGAGTGCCTATTTGCAGGCAAATAGACGACAGTTTTGAAGAGTTACTATTGGAATGACTGGCTCAATTATCGAGCCAGTCATTTCAGTGGTGATTTTTCAAAAACGATCTTCTCTTGACCTGCAAATTAACGTCCTCATGATCAATGTAGAGGCCGGTTTTGGCGGCCTCCTCATGAACGGGTTAAAATACATTAAGAGAAGATGATAGGCGTACATGGGCAGTCGTTGTCGTTGCAATACTTAATACAGGTCTATGATAGCAACAAGTAGGTGGGTAGGGTGGGGTGGGCTACCTGTCAAAGTATTAAAAAGATATTCGTATAGTTGTCTTTATCTGAGATATTGAAATTTCGGTGGTAAACATTCTAAAGGATTTTGTTAGAAAAACACACACTTTGTGGATATCGGATTGTCGTACGGGGAGTCATGACCCCGGGGACATCTTATATTTGCAGGGATGGCCCAGTGAAATTATTGTATTTGTGAATACCAGATGAGTTAATGAACGGATAACTGGATGCATCAACAGGGGCATCAGTCGATGCAAAACTGACGCGAAACTATAGCCGAAATATTGAGTGAAATTGGATAGAATGGAGAAGGACCTAGGGTTGTGAGTTGATGGTATCTGGCGGTAATTAAAAGATGAAAGTTGTTGCTGTAGCAGCGGCACAACCGTTTATAGTATTCAGCAGAAGTTATGACCAATAGTTTCCAAATATTCAAGCAGGAGCGTCGGTAGGGTACTACGGACAGAGTACAGGTAGCATAAGCTGGATGACTCATAGAAATGACGTAGTGACCGACTTACCGTGGGACCGTGATAACGGTAACCGAGTTTCTGTAAAAGCGACCAACAGCACCAGATGCTGGTGAGTCAGGCGGGCCATATGGTCACTACGTCACCGCTACGTCACAGCACCCTTGTAGAATGCAGGCGCAAGCCTAATGAGCAAGGGGCCGGACACGGACGTGGTAACGTCCGGCGCCAGGTAGAGTAGAAAACGAGACGAAAAACTGACAGAGGACGTCCGTCAAGTAAGCCAATAAGCTTGAGATTAGGAATGGTTGCCAAAGCAAAATCCATTATTGAGACCGAAATCCGACAGATCCCATCACTCAAGTACTGCTTTGCCAGTGTTCAGGTCTAGCTTCGGAGTACGCGAATGGCCGGAATGGATTGGTCAAAAGTTTTATAAGAGTAGTAAGCAAAACGAGGCAAAGCGGGGGCTCCAAGGGTGATGTGTAACAACCCGAACATGACCGTGACATGGCGAATCAGTACATAAGGGGGACTTTCAAATTTGATCGGGAGTCCGAAAATTATTGCGCTTAGGTAAACCTAGCCTCGAATTCGTATAGTTCTGTGGAACTGAATTTGTCGAAATTCACACAAGTTCTTGGTGAATGGCTTTAAGTAGCCAAGAGCAGTATTTGATAAAAGTGATTTAGCGAATCGTGAAAAGCAACTTTTAGATGGTAGAGTAACCAGTATTCGTATTGAACAAAAGTCAGTACTTCTTTGCTCAAAGTATATCGGTGGTAGTATAAGCCACTCATAATTGATAGGGAGATATATCGGTGGTAGTATAAGCCACCTATAATTGATAGTGAAATATATATAGTAAGATTAGTAAAATAAAATCATCACTTCGATATCCTCGAAGCAAGAGTTTGAGTTATTGCATAATTCTGGAAGCGACGGAAGACCACCGTCACGAACCACCGACTTCTATACCAGTCAGATCAGGCCCAGATACGAACATAAATATCGTGATTCTCATCTACACACGAGGCGAGCTCGTATCGACCACTTTCCTCGTTGGTAAGACCGGTTGTCGCAGCAACCACACATACAGGCCTTACCGCCGTGGGAAGCGAAGCGTTAAGAAATAAGAAGATAGATAATAGAAAACTTCAGTTAGATAATAGAAAACTTCAACTTGTGCCCAAGTAAGTCACATCTTGGTGGCGGTTGCTTGAAATTACTTTCATAGGCCTAACGTTAGTCAATCGGTCACGGAATCCGGATGGTATATTAATACATTAATACCGCGCTCGTGTTGGTATCGATGGATCTCTGAGCTTCTTGACTATCAATTTCCAGAAAACTATACAGGTAAGGTGTTGACTATTTTGAAACCAATTTGTCTAGGTGCTGTTGCTGCTCGTGGCAGTAACATCGCCCAGTCAAATTAGTTTCAAAATATTCACCAGCATGTTTTGTAAATAGCAAAGACATACAATTCGTACAACGTGTCGGACTATTAAGCATTTAAGACGGACTAAATTGAGTCAGTCATGACGTCATGATTATGACGTCATCTTATACGTCACGTCGTTGATTATGACATCATATGACGTAATATGATGGATAGACAACACGCCAGGTCAAATTAGTTTCAAAATATTCAACACGATGTTGATTAAACAGTAAAGACATACAATTCGTGCACTTGCTGGACTATTCAATGTTCATGACTGAGCTCGATACGCCATTCATTTACACATTTTGGATTGTGACGTCAGCCTGTATATGAAGCAATTGATTATGACGTCATATCCTTCAGTTACAGATCGAACCCAGCCATTATCATAGAAAATGACTGTTGAATAAATAGCAAAGACATACAATTCGAACAGCGTTTAGTTAAATTAGTTTCAAAATATTCAACGGCATGTTGATTAAATATTAAAGACGTGCAATTCGCATACTTGACTGGCTATTCAATGTTTAGTCAAATTAGTTTCATAATATTCAACAGCATGTTGATTAAATAGTAAAGACATGCAATTCGCATACTTGACTGACTATTCAATGTTCCTGGTGGAGCTAGATACGTCATTCATTACACATTTTGATTGCGAGGTCCAGCTACATCTGACCTAAATAATTATGACATCATATACAGAAAAATCCATTATCATAGAAAATGTCCTATGTCTAATTGCCGTCCAAGAGACCATTATGGTTTTTCTTTTGCAATTTACTACTGGAATTATAGGATCGGTTATCCAACCAGTCATTCCAGTGGTAAACTTTCAAAACAAGTTCTCCGGCGAGTAGCCAATGCAAATGGACATTTCTCACGATCACCACAAGAAGCCATTTGTGGTCAGTTTGATAGAGTGCTAAAGTGGACATATAAGAGACGCTGCGAGTGGGCGTGTGCTTGAGTACTTTCATCTGCAGAAGGAATGATGAACATGTTTTGTACGCAGTCCTCCAGCAAAAGAAGCTTATTTAGAGTAGTTATTTGGAGTTCCGTTGGCTGTTTATTGAAATAATTAAGCGGTCATCGCTGCGCAAACTCTATTACAGTCAGACCAGAACAAATAAGAGAACTCGCCATGAATCACGCGCATGAAGATCATAATTATGAGATATCCTGCAATCTAAAAATAGAGCCGTGTCTTCGCGCCGAGAATTATTGGATCTCGTATCGATGGAGATCTCGCTAGACACAGCCCCACAATCCCCTGCGCGAAATGGCCGCGCCTATAGGCAATTCTAGGCAGCAATAAATAGAAGCGTGCCCACTGGAGCGGGCACGCAATGATGTCTGTTGGCTCACGTGCGTCTAGAGTTGAGGTATCACTTCAAGCTATTACAACAGTTACAAGATCTTTTAAAAAAATCTAAATCCGTGCTGACAGTTAGTTATTAGTTCACACTCTTCTAAATGAATCCATGAATAATGTGTTTATAAAGCTTTCGCTTGTTAGGTCAGGTGCTGTTCCTGTTGTCCAGTCAATACTAGTCAGGTTAAGATCACCTGTTATTAGGACCTGTGCTGTATTGGTGCTGTCTATGTTGTTGAGCAGTGTGGTTAGCCTGCTGTTGTTTTCGTCATTAGAGTTCGGATTACGGTATATGCACCCTACTGGTACTTTATCATTACTACACCAAATCGAGTCATTATTTTATTTTAGAGAATCGCTAACAGATTTTAATGTGTAAATGGTTACCCCTCTTAGGTCATTTTCATTCATAAACAAATCGTAATTTTTAAGTTGCAATTCACTAATTCTGATGGGTGTCCGTAAATTTTTGGGTATGACTTCCGTAATACATATAACTGCTGGTTGATCAGTTTCTACAAGGCTTTCTAGTTCACTTATTGACTAGACTATCACTATTAGTATACACCTGTGCAAAAGTTAAGCACCAGCAAAAACAATAGAACGTAGAAACATGATGGTACAACTAGGCTGCCATACTTTTTGTCCCCGCGTTAGCTGACATAATTCCAAGTACGAAATGCACATGCATGCATGACTTCACGCCGCTTGATGTCCGTGCGTGGCGGGAAACAGCACATGTGTTCAGTTATGTAAAAGTCCAGTTTGAGGTGTAGAACATTACATACAGATTTAGGCGACAAGATTAGGAATTTTGTGTTCATGACCGTGGTTTATTTGTACAGAGAGAATTAGCTCTTGATTGTGAACCGCTATGGCAAGACAAAGGTTAAGTGATCGTGTGAAATGGCAAATCATAGGCATGCATACCACTGGTATGTCATGCAGAGAGATTGGCAGACAGCTGAACATTAACCATACTGTAATCAGTCGTTTAATTGCAAAACATGGGCAAACTAACGAGGTGAAGGACAGGTCTAGATCTGGAAGACCGAAGAAGACTACTGCCCGTGATGATCGAGCCCTAGTACGCCTTGTTAGGAGATCTCCATTCACCAACAGCAGAGTGCTCAGCCAGCAATGGGAAACGCGCAATAGAGTGTCAATGTCTACCGTCAAAAGGAGACTGTATGCTGCTGGCATGAAAGCTAGGAGACCTGTCAGACGTCCTCTCCTCACTGCACACCACAAAGAGGAGCGTCTGAGGTGGTGCAACGAAAGAAGACACTGGAACATGAGATCCTGGAGACGGGTACACTGGTCCGATGAAAGTCGGTTCCTGCTTCATGCCACAGATGGTCGAACTCGTGTATGGAGGTCCAGACGCACGGCGTACGACCAACGTAACATCATGGAAGAAGTTCCATTTGGTGGAGGTTCCGTTATGATATGGGGTGCATCTCATTTGATTGTAAGCTGGATCTGTTGACTGTACCTGGAACACTATATATATTGGAGTGCATCTTAAGGAAGGGGAACTATTTACAGGCTTTGCTGGAGGCTTTCTCCTTAGTCAGTAGCTTGATCCCCTTCTGTTGGGGTCAAGTTTAATTATTTTTCCATTTCAAATGATAAGTATGTCCTTAGTGGTTGCCTCGCATTGCTCACTCGGCTGTCTTCTCAAGGTATTGTAAGCTACAAGTTACATCATCATCAACTGGTTCAATTATATTGAAGATTGTAGATTCAAGATTATTTATTCAATAATTCAAGATAAACAACATTCATCAATCATATCAGGTTGTCTGCCGAAGCCATTGCCTATTGTTTTTTGGTGGACACCTTACACACGCACTCACGTGCATGCGTGCGTTCGTACATGCGTGTGTAAGGTGATAACTGAGCCAGTCATTCCAGTAGTGAACACGCACAGATATTATATAGATAAATTAGGTGAAACAGAACTTACATAAATAATTTAGAACTCAGACATTATATTCAGTACTTCCCCTATTAAGAATCTGACTTCAAATCCACATAAACAATTTTAATTTTCTCAAAGAATGTCAATTTGCAGACCAAGAGTAGACCACCCCTGGAGAGTTCACTACTGGAATGACTGGCTCAGTTATCAAGCCAGTCATTCCAGTGGAAAACCTGCCGAAGTGGACCTCTTTCAGTCCACGAACCAACATATCCCAAGACCACTGCAGCAGCTAATTTTGGCCGGCTTGGGTGTAAAGGGTTAATCAATTGTTTCTTTTTAAATTTCATAAATACTGGTTTTATAGTTTGTAATATGGGTAGTAAATAAGAACAAGATATTTACATATCAAACAATCACCGAACATAGATATGTTCAATAATAGATTAATACATGTGTGTCTATAATTATAGATACGACAATAAACATTTATATTTTTGGTTTACTTTGCTTATAATAATGATAGTGTTAGCAGAATGCTGGCTAATGAGGTGCATCCTTGGGCAAAGGAAGGGGAGGGTGTGTGGTGGGTGCGTGCGTACGTGCGCGTGCGTGCGTGCATGCGTGCGTGCGGTGGGTGCATTCGTGCGTGTGGAATGCTCATTCTCCTGCTCGTCCTGCAGCTTGTTTCTACGGCAATTGAAGTTATTATTCGAGATAGTAGCAAGTCGAATCATCTAGTTTTAGTCTATTGGCAGTGATGGTGGTGGTGGTGGTGCGGCGGTTGCGGCGACGGCAGTAGCAGCAGCAGCGGCAGCAGCAGTAGTAGTAGTAGTAGTAGTAGGAGTAGTAGTAGTAGTAGTAGTAGTAGTAGTAGTAGTAGTAGTAGTAGTAGTAGTAGTAGTAGTAGTAGTAGTAGTAGTAGTAGTAGTAGTAGTGGTAGTAGCCGCAGCAGTAGGTTAACAGTTCTCAAAAAGAAGAAATGAAGCATGTTATATAGTTCATCATCATCGTCGTCGTCGTCGTCGTCGTCGTCATCATCATCATACGAGGCATAAGCCATTGGGCTTGTTATGGCCTCAATGTTTTTGTTGTGGTATGGCTTGCTCAGTCCAATTCAAACGTAATTTCTTTGAAGTAGATATCTAGTTTGTTCTTGAATGATTTAACTGTTGTCGCTTAATTATGTCTCTTGGAAACCGTCAATATATCAGTGGCATTTGATTAAAGACTTTAGCACAGTTTTGTGGAAATGCTGTGGTGCAGATGGGTGTTCTCGCGTTAGCTATGGTGTGCCGCCTACACTCAATGCTTACACCCTGCGGCTCTTAGTCTTTGGTTACGTGTTGACTTCTCGAGGACGTATTTGGTCTTATTGCTGTTGTTTTCATTTTCGGTGTTTATTGCTATCCGAGTCTCCTACTCTACGCTAGTGTCTCTTCATGCTATCACAAAGTGCAGCCGTGGAAAGCAGAGACCTATCTACTGATAATTGGAATCGCTAGGAGGAATCTTCCGCAATTCTTTGATGATGTTCCAGTTACGGATGCGTCTATCCACCTGAAGAGCAACTCTGCACTTCAAACCTGCAGAACCATCACTACTGGCGTACCTCAATGTAGTATTTTGGGACCAACACATTTCCAACTGGATATACATGATCTACCTGCTTATGTAAACTGGCCTTGTAAGATCTTTGCGGATGGTACACAACTGTTTGGTAATCCTAATAGCGACAACCTTCAAGACAATATAGATAATGTGTGTAAATGGTCTCAGATTTAGCAGCGCAGTTTAATACAGACAAGACATGTGTAAGACACGTCGGTTCAAACAATCCTATGAACCAGTATTATATGACAGCCACCACACCGCAGTCACAGATCATACCGTCCACAAGTGAAAAGGATCCTGGGGTACACACGTATGGATAAAAACACTCCTTCGATACCAATATTAATGCAACTGTATCAAATGCTTTCTAATCAACAGAACCTCCAATTACATAGATGAAAACATGCTCACCCTGTTATTCAAATCACTAGTCTGACCAATTTACTGTAGCTGTATATGGTCTCCTTGTTTTAAAAGACAATCTTATATAATTGAAATGGTCCACTTCCGAACCACTAAACTTGTTCCTCATTTGAAATATTATGGCTACACAGACAGGCTAAATGTTTGAACCTCATGTCACTAAAATACAGAACGCTTATAGTAGACTTAATCGAAAGAGAAATTTATCCATAATGATTACAACATTGACAGCAACACATTCTTTGACCGATCAAGTAACGTACACACTACAGGTCATACATTCAAGCCCAACATTAAACGCAACAGGAAAAAAGTTTGTCAGCATTTGTTCCCAGACCGAATTATTAACACATGGAACTCACTTCCTTCTGTTGTGTTTGAAGCACCCACGCTTGGTGTTTAAATCAAAACTAGATATGCACGACGTAACCAACTAGTAGTATATATAAGACAAATTTAGAAATATATCCAAATCCTAGGCGCAGCAGGGTGTAACCATGAGCATAGGCGGAACGCCGTAGCTGATGCGGGGAGCTGCATCTGTACCTCCCCAAGACAATCAGGGGCCTGAATAATCCCAACCAAACATATACAACGGGCAAGGCATCAATGGCAAATAGCGTGGCCGGAGATTATTATAATTCAAGTTGAGATTAATTTATATATATATAATATACAATTTGCAGTAGCACAACAGGTTGTCCACCAAGACAGTGACTATATCTAGACCTTGGACCCCAGCATAGAACAAAAAATAAATGATACATGTAAAATTGGCACAGGCACTATATGATATAGGAAGACATGGGCTTCACGTTAAAGTCAATGTACTATAAAGATATAGCCATTAGACATGTGATAAATTGACAATATATTTGCAGGACAGAGCGAAATGTGTTTGTCTTGTTATATTAACATTCAATATTACATAGGTTCTTACTATCATTTACAGTTTCTTACCTGTCCCATGTAGTACTGATGGTGGTTGCGATTGTAATAATGATAGTTTATAGCATCGGCACAGTTAAATTAGTTTCAAAATAGTCAACAGAATGTTTATTAAATAGTAAAGACATACAATTCGCACAGCTTATGGACTTTTCAACGTTCCTGATAGCCATAGCTACGCCATTCATTGCATATTTTGACTGTAACGTCAGTCTACATGTGACATAATGAATTATGACGTCAACACTTGAGTGACAGGTTGGATAACTTATACCCTCTTTCCATAGGAGAATCGGTGCATTGCGATTGGGTCTACATGCATCCGGCAGGGCAAAGCTAACTATCTGAATGCTCTTGCTAAAATATGTGGTCACTTATTGCAAGTGGTCCATGTTGGGTGGACCACACATTACTAAGTGGTATTGGTCGTTTATTGATCAAATTTCTTCATGATAATTTCAAAGTTGGGATCCATTTCTAGCTAAGCTCTGTCCATTCATTCGGCGTGTTTAAATCAATTTATATACTTTGATTCACGACTTCCCAGAATCCCACTTTCAAGGTAATGTGTTGAATATCCTGAAACTAATTTGACTGGGTGCTTTTGCTGCCTATGGTCATAACAGTGCCCCATCATAGTAATTTTTAAAAATTCAACAGAATGTTGATTGAAAAGTAAAAACGTAAAATGTGTACACTTGACGGACTATTCAATATTCATGATGAAACGAGAGACATCATTCACTATATATAAGTATTTTGACTATGACGCCTGTGAAGCTTTTATGGGACGCCATTGGTAATGGTAAAGACATACAACGCCCAGGAAAATTAGTTTCCAATTCTCAACAGAATGCTGATTAAATAGTAAGGTCATACAATTCGTACCATACCCAGTCAAATTAGTATCAAAATATTCAACAGAATGTTGAATATTGTCTGTATGTCCACATGTTGGATTTGTCAATAAAGATTGTTTGCTTGCTTGCTTGCTTGCTTGGTAGGTATAGGTATACTTAGTTTTTTAATGCACTGGCAACGCGATGACTTCAATTTATGTGCTAACCCCGCCTACGGAGTGCACCCGTTAGTTTACTTTGTTGATCATCATATCCCCGGTTGGGGATCGAACCATCATCCTGCATAGCATCAGCAAGCCAGACATCTTTCCGCTGGGCCACTGCACCAAGACAAGAATCTTAGTTTAGCGAACCAGCTTTCGTCGGATATACTGATACACTGGCGAATTCATATAAGACTATCTTTTGGATGCACACCGTATGGTGTATGCTATGCCCTCACTCAGTCTCCATCGCGATACTGGCACTAGCTGATTGACTGATTGATTGATTGATTGATTAAATCCCGGTGATTAAATCGTAAAGACATAAAATTCGTACACTTGATAGACTATTCAATGTTCCTGATGAAGCTATTTACATCATTCATCACGTATTTTGATTGTGATGTCATCCTACATATGACGTAAATAATTATGATGCCATATGCTTGGGTGACAGATCAGATCCATCCATTATCATAGATATCCTATGCCCATTTGCAGACCAAGAGACTGTTGTTTTGCCACTTTACCATTGGAATGATAGGCTCAGTTATCGAGCTAGTCATTCCAGTGGCAAATTTTCAAAAATGTCTACCTGTTAGATGTAAATGGTAGTTTCTCAAGATTACCACAGAAGCCATTTTGGCCAGTTTGATCGGGACGAGTGTTCAAGTGGAAAGTAAGAGATGTACGTGGGTACAGTGGGACAGCTCACAGTACCATTTTATTTCTGATGCAAATGTACAGTCAGCTATTAGCCCAGGCCACCAGCGGTAGGTACAACTAGGCCCAATAGTGAAGGTATGCGTTTAATGCGCAAGAGAGATATGGACAATATATCCTAAATCTACGATTCCAATCTAAATAGAGGCGAACTACCTCGCTCTAGTTAAACATATATAAATATATATATATATACAAAATGGCAGCGCCTATAGGCAATGGACCTTTCCAGTTTTAGCTATGCCCCGCTCACCTCTAGCTAAGTCCACCCACACTTCGCAGTGCTGGGATCGATCGATCCTCGTGAAAGCTCTGACTATCAATTTCCTGAAAGCTATTCAGGTAACCCGTTGAATATTTTGTAACTAGTTTGACTGGGTGCTGTTGCTGCCTATGGCAGCAACAGCGCCCAGTCAAATTAGTTTCAAAATATTCAGCAGAATATGTATTAAATAGTAGACATGCAATTCTGACAACGCTCATAGTCCGTCTTCAATGGACCTTTCCAATCTTATCCTTCGATGGCCAACTAAGTGATGTGCATGCTGACATCATAATCATTACATCATAAATGATTCTATTTGGCCCGTCTTTAACTCTTAATCGTCCAACACGTTGTAAGAATTGTATGTCCGCTATTTAATAAACATGCTGTTTAATATGTTGAACCTAATTTGACTGGGCGCTGTTGCTTCCGTAAGCAGCAACAGCACCCATTCAAATTATGTTCAAAATATTTAACAGCTTACCTGTATAGTTTTCTGGAAATCGATAGTCAGGTATTTCAGGGATCGATCGATCCCAACACGAGCGAGGTGTGGGTGGAACTTAGCTAGAGGTGGGCGGGGCCTAGCTGAAACTGGAAAGGTCCATTATGGGTTCGTGATGCACTTGTCTAAGTCATTCATGCCGTCATAATGATAGCATTGATTATGATGTCATTCTACACGTCACGTAGTTGATTACGACATCGTGTGATGGATGGATAATGTGGAAAGGTCCATTCTAGACACAACCAAGTGAATGCATAGCGCTGAGCGGCCACAGAAAGAGATCAGACGGCTGACATATCTTTTACACACTCACAGGTTCACTTTACTTAGCGGCCCAAATATGGCCACACTCGCTACATTATACCTATCTTCTAGAGATTAACTCTTAAGTAACATTTTCCTACCCATACCTTGGATTCTTCTACTCATACATAATATATGTCTGTTGTATGCTTCAGTAATAATTAAAAGGTGGGGGTTTTATAAAGACTACTGAGTCTTCTTTCCCAGTGACAGTCTTAATGATTAATGATAGATATGTACATAGTCAGCTTGTTATCGTACTAGTGGTCATAAACCGGACAACTGTTCTAAATCGGACAACCGTATTAAGTATTAAGTATAAACTGTGATGACGGTGTTTAGGCGTTAAGATTCTTACGCATGTGAGTGCGGTTCTCCTACGAAGGAGGTTATGATTTCTACAAGTTACAAGATAGGCCTATACGCACGTCCGTCGTAGTCGTCATGATTTATATGCATACTTTGAACCGTGATTTCCCAGAATCCCCTTTTCACGGAAACTATGGATGTGAGCTGTTGAATATTTTGGAACCAATTTGACTGGGTGCTGCTGCTTATTAAATAGTAAAGCTCTTCGATTCGTACAGTGGAAGGACTTTTCAATGTTCCTGTTGGACATAGCAACGCCAGGCATTACGTATTTTGATTGTGACGTCACCCTACCAGTGGGGGGGAGGGGAACTAATCGATTATAACGGCAAGGCTCTTGCTAAAATATGTGCTCACTTATTACAAGTGATTCGACTGCTTAGGATACGTTATACAGCTAAAAAATAAGTTAACATACTTACAAAACATAAACAGAAATTCTGTGTTGGTTTGCAAACACATTAATTTATTCTTTAGATGTTCTATGCCACCGAGTCGGCGGTTGTACAGTACAGCTCCTGATGTAAATAAGTCACTATATTTGCAAAGAAAAACAGAAATTCTATCTTGTTTTGAAAACGTGTTAATTTATTTTTGAGGTCTTCTATACCAAACGGGTGTCAGGTTTCGCGGAAACTTGGCGATAAAAAAACGCCTCTCTTTAACCATTATCTTGCTGATTTCAAAGGCTAGGCCTAGTTGTTTCACGGTCAGTACAAGAAAGATTTGTTTAGATTATGTAAACAATAATGCTGAAAACTGTCTACATGTGTGCAGCAACAGTTTACGGCAGCAGGTTCCAAAATGAATAGAAGTTATCATATAGTTATTATATGTACATAAATGTTAGCACCTTCAGCGACGTTAGGTTTTAAGGTATTTCTGTAATTCTTACCGCCTCTCCGTATTACCGTATTTCCCCTATTTATTTTTACCGTGGTTTTGTAGTTCCGTATTTTGCATGCTATTTAAGCAGAATTTCTATTCCAATTAAAAAAAATTTACTGACTTTTGGAGGCTATATACATAGCTGATCGTCTGCGTCGGATGGCAGTCAGTCAGTGAAGATCCAGCGGTCGAAACATCTATCCCATTCCCCCATAGTGAGCGTATGCGTATGAACGATCTAGCTAATTTATATATCCTAAATCTATGGTTCCAATCTAAAGATAGAGGCGATGTCTATCTAATTTTCTAGTTAGCTGTTGGAGACCACAATCCCTTATGCAAAATGGCCGCGCCTATACGCATTTCTAGACACAACCCGAATATAGGCGTAGCGTGAGCGGCCACGCAATAGACAATTTTAGCTAAACAAAGTACAAGCTAAGCTTGAAACGCTAGTACATAAGATACGTCCTGCCATCATACTGGAAGTCTTACTAAAAACACAACTATAAACATTAGTGCACTGCAGTTGGATGAGTACAACCTCTCGCTGAATAGTAATCATTCAAGAAGAGTCATCATCTATACGCATGAATGTGCGCCCAGTCAAATTAGTTTCAAAATATTCAACAGCATGTTTATTAAATGGAAAAAGCATACAATTGTACAACGTGTCGGATTATTAAATGTTAAAGATGGGCAAAATATAACAATTCATGAAGTCAAGATTATGACGTCAGCATACACGTCGTGTGGTTGATTATGACGTCATATGATTGTGTGAGGAAATGGATTCATGAAATAGTATCATGACAGGACGAGTCTTGCATGCCGGCGTTTCCAGTCCAGACTTGTTGTTGTTGTTGTTGTTGTTGTTTAGACTGTTTGCAGTTGTGCATATGCATGTATCTGTTATTGTATGCTTTGGTATGGACTTGACTAATTGGGGACGATGGTTTAATATTTTTGTTTGTATTGCTGTTTATAGTATCTAGGTATGATTCATCATTTGGTGTGGCTAAGGGTGGTTCGCTGTGTAATACACCTAAACGTTTTGACAGCTGCATTGTTATTGGTCGAGTTTTGCATCCGTTAGGTTCTTATTTCATCTCCTCTGTGGTGTCGTCTCTGCACAGTAAGACTCCTCTGACCTCACGGAGATATTCATCTCTGAGTGCAGATATTTTTTTATGTCAGACAACAAACATATTCCATAATGATTTTGGTGAACATTGCATCGGAACAGTTGCTGGTCTGGTTCTCCTTCTGAGCTGCTCAAAGTTATTTGTTATGTATGCAATTGATATGCAGCCAGTTGGTGAGGGACCAGAGCATACCGTTGAACACATCTGTCAAGTTGTAATATCATTTGGTGGGGCGTGGCAAAAGTGATGATATGAAGATTTCTATATTTGGTGACATGGATTTGATCAGCTGTATGAATTCTCCATAGTCATTAATCATGGCCTCTAGCTTACGTTTTCCAACATCATTGATGCCACCATGGACGGCATGATAGTCGTTTCACTATTATCCTTACTGTTTTTTTCTGCGCTACTCATGTCACTGCTAATAGAGTTTCATCTAGTGCTATCACAGTAGATAAAAGTACGAGGCATTACACGTGTCACTGCACAGAGCATCACTTGTTTCGGCCCTGGTGTGGCGCACAGGGATGCTGTCTTAGTCTCATGCATTCACTTTCGCTCGTTCTGCTGAGTGAGACAACATGTTTTCACTTTTGTGGCCTTATGTGGCCACAAGAGCAAATATCCGTTATAGACAAGTTGACTATATGTTGGCATATTGAGAACTATCTCTAAATGATAAATAATGTTCACACCATTATACTCAACCACTCCACGACCACATTCGTCCTTTCGGACTTATTACCTGGTTACCTCAGAGCGTAGGCAATTGATGGGCGAGAGAGAGAGAGAGAGAGAGAGAGAGAGAGAGAGAGAGAGAGAGAGAGAGAGAGAGAGAGAGAGAGAGAGAGGGAGAGAGGGAGGGAGAGATGGAGGGAGGGAGGGGGAGATAGAGGGAGGGAGGAAGTGAGGGGGATAGATGGTGAGTGGGAGGGAGTGAGGTATAGAGAGAGGGAGGGGTAGAGGGATAGAGGGAGGGAGGGTGATATAGGGAGGGAGGGACGGACGGAGGGGGTGGGGAGGAGGGGAGTGTGTTGGATGGAGAATACACAAGCACAAAACACACTTCAGTACTACTGTTTCTGTTTGTTTTAATAGAAAGTGTACAGAGAAAATACATATAGGCATATTTGTATAAATATTACTGGGAAACATGGATTTCTTAAATCACCATTAGGAACCGAAACGCGTGTCCAGGAAGGACATGTGGTGTCCTAAGACAACTCAATTAAAGTAGAATATATGTGTTGGTGCCACAACCCGATGTCTCGCTAAGATAAGTAGCTATTCTCGCACCTCCCATCCAATAAGGCCTCATCATGTGGATCCGAAACCGAGGTTGCCTTTTGAGCAGTGGTGATTGTTTATCACTACCTGATAGGTATTTCAATAGAAATCTCCTCCCCTGCCTCACTCTTTTCCCACACATGCACGCACTCACGCAGACGTGGACCTAAGGTACATATGAGCGTACGCGACCGCACACGCACACCGTGGACTCACGCACGCACACACATATACACGTACGCATCAACGCACGCACACATGCTCTTGTTTCCAACGACAGCGAGCTAGTTCACTACTCACGTGTGAACCGAGCAATTACACCAAGCGGCCTCTCCTGGCAGTAATCTGGTCGTGGACTTTAGAAACTATAGACTCGACCATGATAAAATCATTTAAAGGAAAGGATCAGGGAACTAACATATGCTCTTGAATGAAAGCTTTATATAATAATTGACCTATAGCCCCCTTCCCCACCACCTGTAAAAACAGAAATAAATCATTTATGTCACTCTGGCGGAAACCAATTAGTGACTCAGCTGGACCTACGCGCTCAGGTATACGCTGGGCGAATAAATAATACCCGCTACAGCCGGCCATATAAGCTCAGTTATATTCCTGTTAAGCTGATTATCCACTTCTTCCTGCAGGTAAATACTGTCTAGTTTTAAAACAATTTGACTCAACGCCGTTGTTTCCAGAGACGGGGATCTACATTCAGTCACACCAATTTCAAAATATTCGCTTGGCATCATATTGCGACCTTGGAAACTGGCAGCGTATTTTGAAATCTTTTGACCGAAACTTGTTACTTCCACCAAAAATGTGACTCAAATATAACGCTTTCAAATGAATCAATAGTGAATTAGCAGTAGCGAGTTAATTGCTCTACATCGGCGCCTATAGAGAAAACTATTCATACCGCTAACACTATATTCAGGTGCGCTTTCGTAATGTTCAGGTAGGCCTATGCTGTATACCTGCACGCGCAGTTGACGCATGGAGGAGCGCGAATCACCAGCGTGGTCACTAATTGGGTCAAAGTTACGCACTCCTAGATTTAGTAAATACGTTTTCTCAAATAATCCCGATTCATTTCAATTTTTACCGATGGTAGTTTATTTAATATTGTGTGAAATTACCAATAAACATCATTTGTTATTTCCCCTTTCCCTTCCTTTAACGACCGAGATTCTGGTGTCTCAATTTCAAGACAATTATACGGGAAAACCGTTGAATATTTTTGAAATTAATTTGACTGGCACATGTTAGGCAGCAACAACTTAGTCAACTTAGTTTCAAAATATTCGATAAAATATTCCTTACATCATAAACAGAGTCATTTCTGGTCTGTTGAAGTGAAAGTGTTAACAATGCAATATTAATTCAAAATAATAATTATTATTATTTGCTAAAATGTGTTAAAATAGATTCGTTTTCATTAGAAAAATAATAATAGTTCAGATCGTTAAATAATCGAGACCAAATTTCATATTCTGATATTCACCTTGTCAGAAATTCGTGCACGCCATAGCCACTTATCCAATAGAACAGATTCCATTTGTCTGACAATACTCCGTCAGAATGAGATTGACAGATCCGATCCAGGAATAACCAATTGTATAAGACAAGTTGTTGAAAGCTCTGAGGTTGCCGCGCCATAAGATCATGAACAGTGTTGATTGTAATGGCATACTCTGTGTAGACGTCTCACTTATACGCCAATCAACTGAATACCAGAATATGTTTATCACGTAATAGGTAGAGGTCAGAAGCTTCATAAGCCCATGTCACTTATCACTTTGATACTCAAAGCAGGGGCTGGTCCAGGAATTTCGGTTATTGGTGCGTGCGCGCGCGTGTGTAGGTGCGTGTGCGCGTGTTTGTGCGTGTGCGCGCGCATCAATGAGCGGAGTTTGAGAGAGGCTGTCTACTCTCACCAGCCGGGTGTCTGGGTTCCACCCGTGAAATTTTGATAATTAGATGCTCTGAGACGACTTCTGCATTTTTGAGTGACACAAATTATTTTATTTTTCTTTCGAAAATGTATTAATATCATGGACTAGGCTAGAAATATTTGAGGGCGTGTTACTGGGAATGTTATCTAGGCGTCATTTAGATGCTCTCAGAAGCCATCTGCTACAGTTCTGTGAGTAAAAATGGACCGTCAGTTAGCTATGAAAGTATCCATTTTATACCCATTTGTGTTTGAAAAAATATCTACATGCCATTATTATCTGAGAAAATGTATACCTGTATAGCTCATATCCGTAAAGGCCTCACCACATACCCACAGACGCCAAATATCTGAATAATCATCTTAACGATACCATCTTTGCCCATGAATTGGTCACGGGGTGGCCCATCTTTAGCGTCAACAAAATAATTCTTGACCTTGAGATGGGCAGAACGAGCCGAGTAAAAGAGATCACAGATCTATAGTTTGCTGGTATTCGTCACATCATCGGGTAACGGACATATTAACTTAATTTACTCATGAAAGTACATGTTTCTCCTAAACACATTATTTACATTTTTCAGGAGATATCCATGTTATAAGTTATGGCGCGGTAATATGGCCAACATTATGATTAAAGCTTAAGCGAAATTCGATTTTCGCTTAAGCGTAATTATCAACGCTTAAGCAAATTTAGACTTTTCGCTTAAGTGAAATTAGATTTGAGCCTAAGCGTAATTGTTAACACTTACGCGAAATTAGATTTACGCCTATGCATTATTATTAACGCTTAAGCGATAACAGAATTTCGCTTAAGTGTTAATCATAATTTTGGCTCTAATGTATGTATGTATGATTACTGTATTCTGCGGCTGTAGTAGTAGAAACATCCTACAGCTGCAATCAATCCTTCTTCGCTTTTGCCCACTGTGTCTTGTCCTCAGCCAAAATCCTTAGCTTCCTCAGGCCCATTCTTGACTTGAGTGTACCTAATCCTGCTTTCTTGAGGTCACCTCGTAGCACGCTTAGCAGATTTATGCAATGACGTCCTTTCCCGGATTTGTATTTGCTGGCTCCGAGTAGGGCGAATTCCAAGGCTCGTTAATACCTAATACCACGCCATAATAAGTCAGGACAATGTTGAGAACAGCTGAATAGGTGTTGTCATACACATACTGCCAAATTCAACAATTTGTCGAGTTGTACCAACAATCATTAGTTTAACCAAAGATTAAATAACGTGGTTACAAGAAACGCATATTTTCATAGGCGAAATAGTCACGAGTGGAGAATCTGTTATCGCCACACTTCGATGAGGAGCCTACGCCGGATAAGCCATGTTGAATCCGCCACTACGAAAGACCAAATATGATAAACCATTTACTATGTAAGAACTATTATTTGGTAGATTTTAAAACAAATTCGACAGGAATCACAGCAACGGGTTCCAGTGTAATTTGTTTCAAAATATAGGTCCTACAACAGCTTACCTGGATGGTTCCCTTGGAATTAAGATTCGGGGACTCTAGTCGTTAAAGGGCTAATCTCCGAAGCATATCTGTGTAATACATGAAGGTATATACTTATACACCTTTCACAACTTACATATTCGTGTCTCGCGAGACCTCCTTCGATACGAGATCGAGAAACGTATTCTCAACAAAAAGCCACGCCTCTATTTTTAATTGACTTTCACCACTATAAAACACTAGTTTAGCCCATTGCTTACACATGTAATTCATGAGCTTCGTTTGGAATTATCCTTTTGGGAGTGCCAATGTGGTCTGAAGAGTAACATACTAGATCGAGTGTAGTGTCACTAATTGCTTTACTGGCAGCTTCACCATTGAACACAACCATGTCAATATCGTGTGACTAGCAGCTCCACCACTGTACCCAGGTACGTCACTAATCGTTATATTAGCATCTTCACTACTGAATGCAGGTACAAAACTAATGGTTTCACCAGTAGCTTCATAAGATTCACAATCCAATAGGGCCGCGTCACTACTACTCGTGCCATTGATAGTTACATCATTGTAGATGCTCATTACTTAACAGTCTCATTATTAACGGCCTCCTCACCACGGAGCACAACTACGTCACAAACAGTTTCACCAGCAGCGCCACCATCGAACACAGTGTTGAGATTAGAAATCTCGCTTTGGTAAGTTCTATTGCAATATATAACAGAGTCTGCATCTAAATAATGTGTCCATGGTCCTGCGCCTGGCATGGCAGGGCCTCTATCAAGGACACTGCCTGGTGACTGGATACCGTCCGGTGAATTTGCTACATAATTACTGTAAGCGGGTGGTGCAAATTCCTTCATTGGATCCTCTGGTGAGTAAGGGGGTGGGGGTAAGGCGAATGCAGCAAGAGAAGAGTCAGTATTTGAATCATGTAGCTGTGGACGGCGCTGAAAGAAACAAAACAAGAGCAATCAGAAGACGCTGGCTCCTCCATTCTTTTGTCAGATTGAAACAATATATATTTTAGGTATTTCGGATTTTTATTCCAACTAGGACCACCATTCCGGAATGCAAATGTATTGCCACAGCCTTTCTTGTGTTGAAGTTTGAGCACAGTAGTAGTTTCTGAGATTGACCTTCAGACAGACACATACATGCAGGCAAGCAGGTGGGTGGGCGGGCGGGCAGTCAGACAGGGAGGCGGACAGGCAGACAGGAAGCCCCCCCCCCCCCCAATGCAATAAATTCTACTCGTTCTGGAACGAGGGTACTCACTAAATATAGATTATTATAAAAAAAATGAATGAATATCGATATTGTGTTAAGCAAGAATAAGTTTCATTTCTTCTTCTTCTTCTTCTTCTTCTTCTTCTTCTTCCTCCAGAGGCTTTCATCTAAAGCTAGAGGCGGAGACCATGCCATTCTAATCTAAGAGAGGACAGTCCTGTAGTATATGCTCCACTGTTTGGGAGGGTGTGCCACATGGACAGGAAACTGTCGAGAGTAACCTTCACTCTGCAGTGGCCTGACGGAGTCTGGAGATGATCACTTGCTTCTGCCTGTCAAGCAAGTTGGTGCCATCTTCTCACGTCTCTGTGGTCACGCCCACTTGCTTCTCCCATCTGTATTTAAACTCATTCTTGATAAGGGCTTGTGCCTCCTGATATGATAAGGCATGCCTGCTTTGTTCCATTTCGATTCCAATCTTTGAGAGTGTGTCTGCCTCTTCATTGCCCGCTTTGTTGTAGTGTGATGGAATCCACTGTAAGACTATATATACTGTTTACAATGTTCTCATGATGTGTCTTCCCAACCTGTTCAGATCCTGTTTTAAGCTTCATTTAAATTATTTTCTAAATATCCAACATGCAGATTAAGAGAATATTCTTACATTTTTGTAAAGGTAATCATAAGATCCTCGGCCCTCCGAAAGCTCCTGATACTGCGATATAACACATATCAGGCAACACACCTGAGAAATAATAATAATAATAATAATAATAATAATAATAATAATAATAATAATAATAATAATAATAATAATAATAATAATAACAGCGGGGTCACTAAAGCCATGAGATAAATGGTCACTAAAGACAGGTTGTCACTAAAGACATGTGTACTAAAGGCAGGTGGTCACTAAAGACAGACGGCCACTAAAGACAGGTGATCACTAAAGACATGTGGTCACTAGAGACATGCGCCACAAAAGACACGTCCTCACTAAAGAAAAGTCATCACTAACGACAGATGGTCGCTAACGGCAGGTAGTCGCAAAAGACAGATGAACACTAAAGACAGGTGGTCACTAAAGACAGATGGTCGCTAAATACAGGGTGATCACTAAAGACAGGTGTTCACTAATGACAGGTGGACACTAAAGACAGATGGCCACCAAAGACAGATGGTCACTAAAGACAGATCCTCACTAGACAGATGGTCACTAAGGACAGGTGTTCACTAAAGATAGATGGTCACTAAAGACAGGTGATCACTAAAGACAGATGGTCACAAATGACATATGGTCACTAACGACAGAGGAACACTAAAGACATATGGTTACAAATGACATATGGTCACTAATAACAGTTGGTCACTAGAGACAGGTGTTCACTAATGAAAGGTCGTCAATAAGGACAGATGGTCACTAAAGACATATAGTCACTAATGACAGATGGTTACTAAAGACAGATGAACACTAAAGACAGGTGGTCACAAAAGACAGATGTACACTAAAGACAGATGGGCACAAAAGACAGTGGACAAGTGGTCACTAAAGCCATATGTACACTAAAGACAAATGGTTACTAAAAGAGATGGTCACTAAAGACAGATGGTCACTAAAGACAGATGGTCACTAATAGTCTGGGGGCCAGACCGGTGAACCACAAAGTATGGTCCACCCGAAGCTGTAACACATCCACCAATAGCTGCAGAACAAGGCTTCACAGCAGAACATCCACAGCAAACCATTTGAAGAATCTCCTGAAGGGCGGGTTCCACATTTTCTGGCACTGTAATAGATGTGAGAGATTGTGTTCCTTGATCTCTACACCAACCAGAGATTGTTGCATCAATAATATGGATGTTCCTTATCAGAGCTGACTTCCAGATGAATAACTGAATATGTGCACGCTTAACATTTTCTGTGAAAGTTTATGTTGTTGGGAGGGGTGGGGTTGAGAGATTGGGGTGGAGACTTTAGGTTGGGAGTTTTTCTTTTTGGAGATTTTTGATGTCCATAGTTGATAGCGAATATTTGACATACTACCTTCACATTTGCTCCTATATCAAGCTGCTACAAATCTTGTTGCATATCCATTCTAGCATCTAAATCAGTAAGTTTGCTGAGAGTATGGTCAGATAAAAGATCTTTGGCTGCAGTTACTTTCCCAGTTCCCACATATATCCAACCGTGTCACAGCTGGCCAGGGCATGGGCTGCCAAATGTTGTGGAACAATATTCACGTTTTGCTCTGCTGTTGCACCAATGTCAATTACATTTCCTTTGGAATTGGCACCTTTCATTACAACCACGCATGTTAATCCGCTGTGCTTATAATAATGGAGAAGCAATATAATTATGCCTGTATCACCAGAGACAGCCTGAATGCCCGTAGATCTGTTATTAGCAACACTTATTACCTGCTCTGTGATTATTACATCTGTCTCATCATGCTTTGTTCTGAGATTGTCTCGATGTGTTACCATACCCCTGACGCTTGCACAGGGGGTGGAATCGGCACCAGTTATGATTACCTTGTGGATATAAGTAGCATCGGCACGAATACCTCTCTTTAACCGCTGATCACAGATGATATCAACCAGTTGCTACTTATTATCAGACACAGTCAAGATCACCTTCTGAGAAGACAGTGGACTACTTAGGTTCGATTTGTGGTGCCTACTGGCTTTGTCACAATCAAAATAACGATCGAACACATCACCATCATACACCTTAGAAAATACATGATCTAGAAATCCATTCACATACTCCTGAATCATTTCATTTATTACCCATTGTAGTACCGGCAGTATTGCACATCAATCAACAATGAGTGTCGTTGATGGAAGCAAGGTTCTGGGTGATCGCTCAATCTGTAGCTTTGTTTTCAGAACACTTTGCACCGGACAACCATATTTCTCCGTTCTGCTCAAACATTGATGTATGCCCTGGCGCTAATTCCTATTTAAATAAGTCTTGTAGATGAACATCACGCACATAACTGTTGCGTATATTAATTCTGAATCAAATGTTCGGGAATGTCCAATGTTGACTTTTTAAAGACTTACAGCCATTGTTACGACTTTCTTTGGTATTGTCTGATTAAATCCGCCCGGCCAACTAGATTCATAGCTACACATTTGTTCATCGTCTAAGTTAACGGAATTGTCAAAATTCACTGAACCAGAAGCCATTTTACCTGTTACTGTGTCAGTACTGACATGACCGTCATTGCTTTGTATGCTCTCAATGAAACAACGTAATGGTTCTTCCAAGACCATGTGTAGGGATCGTGTGTTTTGAAGTAAGTTCTCTCCAGTAAACCTACTATTAGCCTTAAACACTCCAACTGACCCAACAAAGCTCACGAGCATGTGCATTCCACCTATAGTCTCTGGGCCAGCTGATCTTTGAAGAAAGACTTTGGGCTATACCAAAGAATAACGTTCAGCCAATATTCCGTCACTAATTGAGATGAGAAATGAGTTCGCAGACCCTGAAAACCTAGAATTAGACATCAGAATGGTCATTCTGGGTGAATTAGGAAGAAAGATAAGAGAGCTTCCGGTTTCGGCGGCCATCTTGGATATCCTAATTTGCCCAAGGGTGCTGCACATGCATCCGGAGGATTCTTATTCCGCATGCCAAGAAGTTCAGAACCATAAAAATATTGGGTGGACGCTAATTATTGGTATGACACAGAATCATACTGGACTTGACAACTGGACTATAAAGACAGGTGGTCACTAAAACAGTTGCTAACTACAGGCAGGTGGTCACTACAGACAGGTGGTCGCTAAAGACAAGTGGTTGCTAAAGACAGGTGGCTGCTAAAGTAGAGAGAGAGAGAGAGGAGGGAGGGAGAGAGAAAGAGAGAGAGAGAGAGAGAGAGAGGGGGGGGGGGGGAGAGAGGTGATAATCTAATCAATAAAGTCCTAAATCAGCCATTACCATTATTTATATTCACAATAAGGGCGATAACTCTTCGTGTTCTAAATATACTCACATTCATCACAGTTCTTAATAGATACAGCACAACACCGCTTATCTCCCATGGTGATAATACCTGTGGCAAATAAAACAAGTTATAAAATAAGGTCCTTAGAATCTCTATAACTGTGTAGTCCGCCCTTTCATGTGTTGAAGTTGATCCAAATCGGAACAGAAGTTATTTATAGCTCCGGAATTGGATCAGATCCGGATCCAGGTGATTTTATTCGGATCACCACCTAAGTCTGGAAACCCTGTTGCAGTCCACTTCTTTCATTGTGTTAAAAGTTGAGCCAGACTGTACAGGTAGTTTTTTAGATACATCCCCGAATAAGCTTTTGTGACTGGCTGGTTGGCTGGCTTATTACGTGTTGTTCAAGTCAATGAATGGCGTTGAAACGACGTCGTTTGTAAATTCATATGGAAGATATACAATCGAGGATATCGAAAACAATTGGCCGGTAGATCATGATATTTTCACAATAATCATAAAATAATCAAAAGGTTAAATTAATCTGGCCATGAGCAGCAGCGGCGGTAACAGTAGCAATGACAGCAGTGGCAATAGCTTCAATAGCAGCAGTAGCAACAGCAGCATCAACGGCGGCAGGGGTGGCGGTGGCTGCGGAAGCAGCAGCAGCAGCAGCAGCAGCAGCAGCAGCATCAGCAGCAGCAGCAGCAGCAGCAGCAGCAGCAGCAGCAGCAGCTCACCACCAGCCGCAGTGGCAGCAGCAATAGTAGCAGTAGCCGTCTGTCTGTCTGTCTGCTTGTCGGCGTGCAATCTCAGTTAAGCTAATATCTCGGCATGGATTCACGCTATTTGTACTAAACTTGGATACTTGCTTCCTTATGAGGTTAAAGTTCAAGGTCACGATGACCTTGTTATAAAACTACTTTTTAGGGTTAAGTTTTGTGTTTAGCTCAACATATCCTCTTATATCTCGGCAGGGTTTCAACTTATTGGGACTAAACTTGGACACCTGCTTCCTTATATGAAGGGGATGAAGCACAATAATATTGAGGCCATGAGTTCAAAGTTGCAGGTCACTGTGAACTTGGTATATAGCTCTATATTTTACTGTTAGGCTTTACGTTTAGCTCAGCATAGCATCTTATATCTCTCGCCATGACCTCAGCCTATTGGGACGAAACTTGGAAACATGATTACATATATCGACCGGAAGGAACGCAATGATATTGAGGGCAAAGGTCAAGACCATCAGGAACTTGGGATAATAGTATATTGTTTCCCTTTAAGTTTTATATCTAATGATTGTATTGTGACTAAACCTGGACACATGGATATATATATCAACCAGATGAAGCACAATCTTGTTGAGGTCAAAGTTCAAGTTAACTATGACCGTAATATAAAACTATATTCTTTTCAGTTACATTTTTAGATTAGATCAACATAGTGCCTTATATCTCAGGGTTGGTTCACCCTACTTGAATTTAAATTGGTCACGTGTTTAGCTATATGATGTACAAAGATATTGAGGTCAGAGGTCAAGGTCATTGTAACATTTGCATAAAATGCAGACTTTAACAGTTTGGTTCTGCTTAGCTCATCTGGTCTTTATTTCAGAATTGGCCAAATTATTGGAAGTAAGCATCGTCATATTGTTACCTCATCCAAGAGGAGCAGCACAGACATTCAGACTGTTGAGGTCAAGGTCATTGTGATCTTGATACAAAGCTAGATTTGCATTTGGAAATTCAAAATGTCAGGATTTTCGCCAATGTTTTCCCGTCAGTGTTTAATTTTGATTTGTGTTGAAGAATTTGGAAGAATGATTGTGACTGTAATTGCTCAATAAATCACATCTAGATAACTGAATTACGAATAAATAACACACTCAAGAACTAACTGGTAGGCCTATATATATATATTCAGCTCGTTTGATCTTCATCCGCGACCAATGATTTAAAATTGTGGAAGAATACTTGTCATCTAAAACACGTTTTATACATCCGCACGTACAATGTCGGCCATGCGAATGGTTTGATGCGCGAGATAAAAGTACATAATGCGCATTGCGTTATACGGGTCTAACTTGTTACAGTCGAGCTCAGAAATGGCTTACCATGCAAACACGTTAACTTATTTCTGGGATGTACTGTAGCGGGCGTATCTACAATGGTTCTTATTTTGGGATGAAGAATAAGAAGAAAAGGGAGAGGATGAAGATGATAAAGTATATGAAAAGGAAGAAGGGAGGGGTGGTCAGGGTTAGGTCCCTGATAACGATGTTGATCCAGTACCGGCCCAGTGACATGCACTATCATGGGTGATGGCGAAAAAGAATAACATACGAGTCAGAATGTTCCTAACGAATTATTCATGAACACGTCACCATATCTCACCGTTCGTTGCCTATGTATAAGCTAAAAAAATGATCAAATCAGACTAGGATGTTGAATTGTCAAAGATACAACGAGAATATATGGTTATGAAGCCAAATATGGAAATCCGAGTCGGGCGAGCATCTACAAATATGGAGACAGTATAGGCCTACTTATGTATTCTCGATTACAAAGGAAATATCAAAGTTCAGTTCTCTTCTATAAGAACAATAATTCAAAATTCTAAAAACGATAATCTGAAAGCTGTTGCTTGCATTAAAAAGAAATCTAGACAATTTTCCCTAGCAGTGTCTTATAAGAAGTACTTTCGGATGCAGTAGCCATCAGAATCCATTTGTAAAAAGCATTGCTTAAAGGTACCATACACTAATAAATCATCCGCGCGAATTATGTGTTACGCTGATCATCAGAATTCCCGCAGCATATCCATGAATATTACAACCAGCGTCCATCATTTCCGGCAGACCAGCAGAAAGCTCATTTAGACCTCAGTAATGCCAGCGTGACAACAAGATGGCGCGGTTTATGGCGATTTACGACACGGATATAGATCACTTTTGTCGCTCCGGATTTAAATCCAATAAGCGATCGTCCATGTGGAAGCGGAATGTATGGTCTTTATTCGCTTGCTGCCTTGACAGGGTACTGCATTCAAGCGTTGGAATAGAGACTAAGTTTTGCGAAGGTAAAGAGAAGATGTATTAGAACGTTCTGTTATTTGAGGAGATCTTATAATCCGTGTCATGTATGGCTACTCTAAGCAGAAAAGAAACATCATAGTTTCCTTCTCTCATCTATCCACCTGACTTATCTTATCGCATCCCTTAGTACACATCATCACCCAGACAACAACACACTGTATTCCCCATCTTTCTCTCTCATCTTGTCATTTTGCTCTTCTTCTACCCATTCCAACTCTTTGCCTCTCTCGTTCCCGCCTCTCTCAGTCCTTATTTCCGTCCCTCCGTCCACCCCTCATTATACCGTCATCTCCATTCCTCCTCTCTTCTAGTTATGACGGTACATTTCTAGCTAAGCTCCGCCCACTTTCTTGCGCATGTTGAAATCAAGTTGAACCATTGATATCTGAATTTCCATGAATATAAATTTGAATGTAAGCTGTTGGATATTTTGAAACTAATTTGACTGGCTCATTTTTGTGAGGAGATACGTCATTTTAATTGTGACGTATTTTCTTATGGCGTCAGATACTTGAGTGACAGATCGAATCCTCTATTGTTACACCACTGTTGAGTTGTTTCAGGAACTACCATGGTGTGCCCAAACACAGATAGTTCCTGTTTGACACATACCATGCATAGATCAATCAAATGTCGTTAATAGTTCGTGTGCCTTACAGCATATGCTTAAGCCAGAGTTGTCTGCCCATTCTTAGTATCTTTTTCCTTGTGACAAAGTTAGCGCTTCAACCAGTCCACGTATCGGAAATTGCATCTTAACAATTTGAGTGATAAATGGCTTTTCGTGCGGTGCCATTCTGCGTTATAGCGACCTTATTCCTGATAATATAGCATAATAAAGACATGATATATTATGTCGTCTGCTGGCTACAATTCATCTCCAGAGGACGCCCCGAGAGAGTCTCGTTAAGCGGATTAATCTGCCTGTTGCTACACCACCAGCCTGTTGTCAGGTCACTCACACCAATCTCAAATTGAAGCCATCACAGTGTAAAATATGAAATGAAATAAGGATCGCTTAACGTTTGGATATTGCATACGAGTCTGTGAATAGCGAATAGGTAGATTTGCCAAGCCCATATGGAATGCTTCTCAGAATGCCTATTTGAGAATATTTCACCCACTTGCCCCACCCTACAAGCTTCTGCCATAGTAGTATCTAAATTCCGGCCATGATTGATTTAGGTGCACGCGGTGGGCTTACAAAACTTAATCTCTGCTCTATGGCTCGATCGGATCCATTACATATAAGGGCACATTTTCTTTCCCATAAGTAAAGATCGCTTCCTAGCGCCATTAGTATGTTGTCAGTGATAGACTAAGATTCTACTGTTATTCTGTCACAATGTCGAATGGTAATGTCACGGAGAACTTGATATAAAAGCGATTTCCTTATATGTCTTACTCGTGGCGTTATCCAAGCATTGTAAATGGGATGTTCTGATGGGCTAGAATTAGAACGCTGGAGTTGGGGTCGGGTGGCGTTCGGCGATTCTTCCCCGAAGGATTTTGAAATCCTGTTGCTCTCAAAGAATATTGACCACGTTTAAATGAGAAAACAACTAGTTTTGTCGGTATGTAAGGGTATTCTAACATGCTAAACCGCACCATTGGCCACACCACTGAATCATAATCATCTTGGATGACACCAAGGTTGATCTCGTATGACAAGGTCAAGTGGTCAACGATGACGGCTAGAGCAACACTAGTTCCCTATACAATTTTGCTCCATCTACCAATCCATCAATTCACACATACATCCATCCATTCACCCATCTAACCGCCCGTTCTTCCAATTCATCCGGTCAAACAATCCATCTATCCGTCCATTCATCCATATGCTTATCCAGCCATCTGTCCAAGGCTGTCCTCGGAAACAACTGATACAAATTGACTCATGTTTGAATACATTTTATTCACGCAGGCTAGGACTTCCAACTGTCATGATCTGGAGACAAGTCCTAACCAACATTCAATGTTCAGTCGCTAGGACCTCTCAACGTTGGTCTCTATACAAGTTAAATAAGAGTTATGAATGCTTGTGTTCATCCTACCGTGTCTATTTGTAAGTGTGCAGTTGTCAGAAGTCCAATAGCTCCCACTTCAAACAGTAGAACTAGCGTAATAACCAGCAGCCATGGACAGAACATATAGCGCTGGTCCTGAAATGAGAGAATGGTACAGATATACTATGAATCCGTCACATGATCATATTTATATTCCATTGTATAACACTCATTAAACCATTACATATATAGAAGATCTGGAACTATGGCAAACCGAGTAGCAAATTATCACATTGCACTAGATAAACCTTCAGTAAACGAATATTTTGACAAATTCCTCAATAAAGCCGATCCTTGAAACACGTTTGAACGCGCCATTAGAAACCAATGCGCTATAAAGAATAACTGCAAACCAAACATCGTTACTTCGGACTTGAAATTATTTTTAACGTTTAAAATTTCTGCGTCTATCATGCAAATTTACAAACGAATTTCATAACTAGGTAGTATATATATGCTCTCTGGTATATTCTTGGTAAGTGATTACATTGTGGAAGAAACGTTATTGATTTAAATTTATTACAAAATTTAAATAAATAACGTTTCTTCCACAATGTAATCACTTACCAAGAATATACCAGAGAGCATAATCAGAGAGATGATATCCCAGAATGCATCACGTACCAAGAATATACCCGGGAGCATAATCAAAGAGTTGATATCCCAGAATACATCACTTATCAAGAATATACCAGGGAGCACAATCAGAGAGATGATATCCATGAATGCATCACTTACCAAGAATATACCAGAGAGCATAATCAGAGAGATGATATCCCAGAATGCATCACTTACCAAGAATATACCAGGGAGCATAATCAGAGAGCTGATAACCCAGAATGCATCACTTAAAAAGAATATACCAGGAAGCATAATAAGAGAGATGATATCCCAGAATGCATCATTTAATAAGAATACACCAGAGAGCATAATCAGAGAGATAATATCCCAGAATGCATCACTTACCAAGAATATATCAGGAAGCATTATCAGAGAGATGATATCCCAGAATAGATCACTTAATAAGAATATACCAGTAAGCATACTCAGAGAGATGATATCCCAGAATAGATCACTTAATAAGAATATACCAGGGAGCATACTCAGAGAGATGATATCCCAGAATAGATCACCTACCAAGAATATACCTGGGAGCATACTCAGAGAGATGATATCCCAGAATACATCACCTACCAAGAATATACCCGGGAGCATAATCAGAGGGATTATATCCCAAGATGCATCACTTACCAAGAATATACCCAGGAGTATAATCAGAGAGATAATATCCCAGAATGCATCACTTACCAAGAATATACCAGGAAGCATAATCAGAGAGCTGCTATCCCAGAATACATCACTTACCAAGAATATACCAGGAAGCATAATCGGTTAGCTGATATCCCAGAATGCACCACTTACCAAGAATATACCAGGAAGCTTAATCAGAGAGCTGATATCCCAGAATGCATCACTTACCAAGAATATACCTGGGAGCATAATTAGAGAGCAGATAATAGTCAGGCAGTACACACCGAATGCTGCAAAAGTTATCGCTCTAAATTCTGCCAATAAATAAATACAATAAGTAAATAAATAAATGAATGAATGAATGAATGAATGAATGAATGAATGAATGAATGAATGAATGAATGAATGAATGAATGAATGAATGAATTTTCTTTGTATTCACCAAAGGAATGAATGAATGAAAGCATAGGCTACTTTTCCATCTCTCTCTCACACACACACACGCACGCACGCACGCACGCACGCACGCACGCACGCACGCACGCACGCACGCACGCACGCACGCACGCACGCACGCACGCACGCACGCACGCACACTCTCTGTCTCTGTCTCTCTCTCTCTCGCTCTCTCTCTCTCTCTCTCATTTTCTGTTTTCCTGTTTGTTTTTCTCAAATTTGTGCACAGTCGCATGCACGAACGCGACACATGCGTGCACTCTTACACACGCACACACATCGCATGTAAACATGCTTCCAAGCACACAGCTATCTACCTGAAGCATCGTCTATCCGCCCCATGGAGATGTACCGCACCAGATACCATGTAAGTCCTATAGCAGAGACAGCCTGAAATAATTAACAATACAAATACATTGGGCCGTCCGATTTCTTATGTCACATTTACAAGAAAAATTATTTTACTTTACGATATCCTAGATGTCCAGCGTCGGCTAGGCATCTATTTTTTTTCTCAAGGTTTTGTGACATCACTCTAGTATTGGCAGTAGAAAAGGATGTTGCTCTTCGTTTGATGAGGTTCCTGTAATTGATTTGACATTTTTCAATGACGAAACTAATATGTTCACATATATGGGCATTTGATTGGTCTTGAATTCGAAGCTCATGGGGTAATGTATCCAACCATCTAAACTGGATTCCTCCATTCTATCATCACTGTCTCTGTTACAATAACAACAACTTACTGTCAGAGATGTTATCATAAAGACGTCTTTATTATTATTAATAATAATAATAATAATAATAATAATAATAATAATAATAATCTTTATTTACAGAGGGTAAACCGTCAGCTAACTGTTCTTCCAGTGGCCCTCGCAAAAATAAATCGATATAGGCCTATTTATATAAATGTACAAATATATATATATATATATATATATATATATATATATATATATATATATATATATATATATATATATATATCTGCAAAAATACAAACAGATTATTACAATGGAAATATAAAAACTAAAAAGAGGATGTAGACTAATATTATTATCTTTAATTTATTATCACCTATCACTTATTATCATTATTATCACTATTATAATCATTATTCTTATCGTCATCATCATTGTCGTCGCCGTCGTTGCAACAATTCTTATAATTTCTGTCTGTCGGTCGGTCAGTTGGTCTGATGATATGTGAGTCAACTCTTGCCAAAGCACCTAATACCTGGTAGTTACTGCGTTTACCATTACCTTATCATAAGAATAAGCATGCACACGCCCCCTCACACAATCATGTTGTAAATATGGGTGTACAACCAGAACCAGCCTGAATTTGCATTCGGTTTCCCAAGGATGGTGTCATACCAAAACTGAAAATCTTTTTAAAATAAATGATTTGTAACATAGAAAGCATTGCATTAATTTTTTGAAATACCAACTGGAAGATAATGTCATGGCCAGAGATATCCGAGTATTAATCAGACCCATAAAGGCATATTAGTCATCTTCGCAGATTAGACAACTAACTATCCCTGCGATCTGTGCAAATATTCACGCTTTTTGATAATAAAAATTGAAGGATTATCTAGATGGCTGATCATAAACCTTATCCACAGATATATGATTTCTTCACTTTAGTAAAATGCTCCCAGACAGATAAATGGATTAAATCCCTGGTTGTGACGCCAATATAGCAATGCAAATTTATGATTATCTCGTTCATTGTAGACATAACTGCATATCAATAAGATATGACGACGAATGGGTGAATGATCGGTAAACAAATTGTTTCCTATTCTAGGGCAATGCGAAATTATGATTTGTGTGCATTATCGTAGATGAGATTGGTTCATTGTAGACAAATCGGATTAAGTGATTGCAATGGTCAATATCTTGCACTGTATATCAATAAGATATGATGAATGAGTAAATGCTTGGTAAACAGAGTTGTTTACTATTCTATGACAACGAGAAACTCGAGAGATCACCCAAAGTTTGCCATGGTTTGTGTGCCATACTGTAAGCCATAAATTTAAATGATTTTCAAGTAAAAAGGTCTTTCGCTTTACATCTTTTGGCCATTTAACACCAAATTAAAAACTTGCAGAAGAACATTTGCTCTCTTGAGTCAGTTTTTGCATTAGAACTGGTAGAAATGTTGGGTATATATTTAGCTGATATTTAACTGATATCGACTTGTATTAGATTCTGGATTGTGGCAATTTTGCTTGTAAATTTACTGATTTTATGAAACATATTAAAACCATTTAACCAGTCTGCTTGTTCAACTAATCTTCACTAATTGAATCAAAGAGAAGGAAACTATTCATCCCTTTCATTCCAGAGAATCTTCACGAATTGTGCTAGGCCCACCAACTACACAAATAATCAATCTAGTCCACCCTTGTACGATTGATGGCGAGCTGAGTTGCGATATTGAAGAGTTGACCCCGGTGACATGATAAAAGGTTAATGTTTTCTTCACTGGCAAGCGCACCAGGATTGGTTCAAAGAAGTTCAAGACATCTCAGCTTAGAGAGAAGCAGAATCTAGACTGGGGCCACTTCAACCTGGACTGATGTCCGTGAAGAGCATGATGGCTTCCTTCAATCGGATGACAGAAGAACTAAGGATGAGAGTGACTAACAGGACAGAGCAATCCATGGAGAGGGAAAGTCAATGTTTAACGAGGGAACACCTCCATCACCATGTGCGTGACGCAACTATGGGATGGGTGCATACCTGCTGAAGTGCGAGAGTACTTGTAGTCGTGTCAGTGCACCTTGCATTCCATGAAACCAGTTCACCCCAGAGACGTTGCTTATCTACTGAGCTGGACCACCAGAAGTCAACTGCATAAAGAGGATGAGAAGTTCCTCTCTACTCAATAACATGACAACATATCAAATATTTCGTAAGCGTGAACGAAAGTGAGCATCTGAAATATGAACTCGAATCAGCCAAACAAAAGAGAGGGGAGACAATCAATTCCTGCCATGGGCAGTTCCAAACAATGGCTATCAAGGCATACATGGACGACAATGTGCGAGAGTACTTAGAGTCCTGTCAGTGCACCTTGAATTCCATGAAACCAGTTTGCCCCGGAGACGTTGCTTATCTACTGAGCTGGACCACCAGAGGTCAGCTGCATAAAGAAGTTGAGCAGTTTCTCTCTACTCAAGAAAGTGACAATGTAACCATGAATTCCGTGACCACATCATCAAATATTTCGTAAGCATGAATGAAAGTGAACATCTGAAATATGAACTCAAGTCAGCCAAACAAAAGAAAGGGGAGATGACCAATTCTTTCCACCGGCGGTTCTGAGCAATGGCTAGCAAGGCATACATGGACGACAATGCCTACAGTCGCCGCCTGATACTGCGAGCCTATATCTGTGCCCTTTCCAACACATAGCTGGTGCGGCATGTTGTGTATAAGAAATATGACACTCTTGAAATGGCCGTCAAATTTACAGAGGAGCAAGGAGATCTGAAGGCACTTGTTGACGCAATGACTCTCTCAAACAGTAGATAGCGAGAGATAGAACCCATGGACATAGAGGCGGTGGAGCATGGGATCAGTAACTGATCAAATTTCGCACAGATGATACAAGACCTCGAATTGTGCACGATCACTTGTCAAGAGAAAATGTCTAAAGACGTCTTCAAGACAATAAAATGGAGGCAGCAAGAAATGATGCGGTTAGTATTCAATGAATGAGTACATTGTTTTGGCTGTGGATAATTATGGCACACTAAGAATCAGTGTTATAAGAACAATGGTCAGTCACGACCGAGGCAAACATGTAAAGCTAAAAGTATGAACACTTGTTACAGTTGCAACCAGACTGGTCATATTGCAAGAAATTGTCCAGTAACAATGAACCACACGTGAATGGCCAACAGAAACCATGGCCACAGAAAGTATGGGCCACTGAGACTTGCTATACATGCCAACATCCAGGGCATTACCAGAACGCATGCCCCCAGAAGTAACAAGTTGGAGAATGTGACCAATCCTGTCGAGAAATGTCGGTGGAAGTCAATGGAGTCCACACTACATGGGGATCCCAAAATGTGCAGAGAGCATCCAGGAATCAATGTCGATGAGATAACAGATACATCAACTATAATGGTTTCAATGTGACCGAATCTGACACCGATGCATATGGTAGACAACATGGAAATGGTTAAGATGCGTATGGTGGATGAAATGGTTATGGGGACGAATGACCCAGCAACAAGCAAGTCATGTCCAATGGTGGATGCAAGATCAAATGGTCAGCAGCTGGAGCAATTGGGTGGTTGGGAAACACAAATGCAGGCAGCCTGCGACAGAACAGATCCTTGTGCATCTCATATTAGACTCTTATGGTTGCAATATTGATACTGGTAAGCGTAGCATTAACATCCTAATAGATACTTGTGCCAGTACTTCCCTAGTTAGATAGTTAGAAATTATATTTGGAAGAGCATATTAGGGGCAAGATCTTTATGGAAAGCACAGATGCTATTAGCCTTGAATGGATCTGCGATTGATGTGTTCAGTGAGACTGAAGTGAAGTTTCAGAATGCATGACCGACACCCGTCATGATTGTATGAAGAATGAGAGCTTGATTGGGGCATATGCATTGCATGTGGGTGGAGTGGTTATTGATTATAAAAAGGGAGAAATGGAGATGCTTGGGGAGGTCTACAAGCTATACATTCTGTTTAGGCACCAAAATGACTACTACGCTGAAGCAAGTATCAAAGAAATGATTGGGTCTAAAGTTATCGACAAAGTCCTGAATGACTATGCTGATAATTTTGACACCGGATGTCCAAATGGGTTAGGTAGGAGTCTGTTGGTAGAATGTACTAACTATCACTACTTCTGCTCCATGGATACGTTAACATCTGTATCGTATGCCATTGATGAAGGCACACATTGTGCGAGAACAAATTAGCGAAATGTTAGAAGCGGTCCTGAGATGCCCTTCATCATCTCTGTGGGCATTGTCTATCACGTTGGTTCCCAAGGAAGATGGGACTATGTGCTTCTGCATGCTTCTGCACAGATAATGCTAACGATGACGAGAGTGGGATTGGACACGAGGGCGGGTGGTACTTCACACCAGAAAGATGAGGAGGAACGAATCCACGAGTTTGTAAGGGCAACATTATGATGAAGCCAACATACCTACCATGCGAAGTCAATGTAATATCCAACATCACAAATCCGGCATGAAAGTAAAGCTAATTAAGAGGAGCGATGCTATGAGTAGAATACTACAGGCAGAAAACGTTGGTATTGTGTTTCAAACTTTTGGCAAAGCGGTGGCCATTCATTGTGTCAGCTGGCCTGTTTGTCCTGAAACCAAGAAACTGTTCCTACAGTGGATCAGAATGGAAGTTTTCGTGGGTTAAAACATACGCCAATGAGTATCTAATGACTGCTGACGTGACAAACATGAGTTCATTTCGGCTACTGGTGGTGTTAAATGAAATCAAGGCCATTGCACGTTTACAATCACATCAGTTGGGGCCCCTAGAAACGATCCAATACGCGCCCCGCCCCCTTCGGAAAGCTTAAGGAACAGAGCGTGGTGGACATAAGCACCATCGACAACAACGGAGTGATAACATACATCATGCTTGCCGTAGTGAGCATTCTCATATTGGCTTTCACCATGCATGTTCTGAACATGCGCTATAAGTGTGTTAATCGATGGGTTAAACACAGGCCTCAAAGATTCCAACATGTCGATATCAAGGACGCGAACACGGACGGTGATATCCCCGAGTTCATTGAGATGACCAGGTTTGAAAGAAATTATCCCCATGCGAAACAATTGCTATAATCGCGTCACTGAAAACCATTTAAAAATTCGCTGGTGAACATACCAACCCTTAGATCTGAGAATGTAGAAAATGCTGAAAACACAAGCGCTCAGCCACGCACACGCACGGGAGTAAACAGGAAAGTTGGTACATAAACAACCAACTCGCACAAACCAGCAAATTCTCACAAAGCCGCCAGCACCAGTCCTGGCAGGATAAGCCACGTGGCCCTTTAGTACAGGTTGACTGACAGAGAGGCTTACTATGAGGACGAACGTGAAAGGTGCAATGTTGCAGGCGGACGTCAAAGACCATCATTGTTGTCACCACAAAGCTGGGCGGGTGGTCGCATTAAGGAAAGTGTGATGAGTGCGTTGGAACCGACGGACAGACACAATAAGGCCCATAAAACTGACCACAGGAACTAAGACACGGAGGCAGAGCCAGCGAATTGGGAAGCACAGCTAAAGTAGCATCCTACCTGTATGAAAATGTCTGTATAAACATCTGTTCTAAAACTAGGTGGTCGCTAACGCAGTGGATACAGGGATATAGATATGTGATCCTATGAGACTATTGTTCCATTCAGAATCACCACTCAGAACGGCAATCTGCTGTCGAGTAATACAAGTGGGCTAGACGAGTCTGCAACAAAACATGAACGTCCAAGACGTACGTCACGTTACTTATTCAGTGGTTCTGTAAGGAGAAGTGGCCTATAGACCGCCACGTCAGATAACTGTACAGAGGATGGCGCCATTCAGAGTTCACTAGCAAACCAGCTGGACACAACAAATTGAGTAGCCCTAATTACAGACGATCACCATTAGACAATCCATGGGTATGCATGGTGGTTCGATAAGATGTGGTCCTGGGAGCAAGGTGACAAGCATTTGCTTAACAGATGCCACATCCTCGTATAATTCTAAAATTATCACGCTACTATAAGTCTTATGTAACGCGTATAATAGTTTATTTTGCAGTATGTAGCGCTTGCGATGCACATGCGATTATCAGTTGATGAACAGTATTTCAATAAGTTGAGGACGAATTATTTCTAACAAAAGCTGTAACCTATATTATTCCACTTTGCTAATAACATGAATAAATAATTAACTTATTCAATCAGCGTCCTGTATTTCCGCTTACGTTGTGGTCATCAAAATTAACACTTGAAGAATTATGTTGCCTTGTGTTCAATAAGCTTTGCTAAGACTTGATATTCGTGCTAAAGCTGTGCTGCAAGAACCTGTTGCTAAGACGGCAACATATAAAACATACCCAGGAACCATCATCGCGTTGACAGATTTGACAGGAGCGAGATGGACCACAGAGGTGGTGGGGTGTGATGACGTAGATTACTTCGAACGTAAGCATTTCTGTATTGACCATTATCTACACCCATTGAACACACGTTATTTATGAGTTAAACAGCGTGATAAACATTAGCATGACAAATCTCAAGGGACTGATATCAAGAATTGAATGACGGAAATTTGGATATATACGAAAATATATTTGCTCCACTTCCCCCTCCCCCAACCGACCGATCCGATGGACACGGAACTCGAGTGAACTGGGACCAGTTCAGGTTACGGCCCAGGCCGGGTCCTCAGGAACTACCTCCGGCCTATGAGCCTGCCGGCATATCAGACGAGGATGAAGATGGACAACGATACATATATATGTGCTGGACATTTACTGTGAAATGCGCATGCTGCACAAATTTATGGAAATATTTGAACGTGAAATAGAAGACAAGTTTTCCCGTTCTAAGTACATATGGGCAGAAATAGGACATTATAATTATAAATACATAGATATACGTGTTTTCATACCACATATTAATAGTATAGGCCGATATGCATATCGCCTAAGATCGTGTTTATTTTATTGTTTTAGGCGATATAAACAGGGCCTAGTTACCACATAGGATATAAATTTCAATAATATTTTTCTATTTTCCGGTAGGCAAAACACGTATGTTCATTTTCAATACCACATTTACAAATTTCGAAAACACACAACGCAGTACTGAGATTGCATCTGTAGACCAGGTAGTGGATATTTATAAGCACTAAATTTATTTTAGGGTTTATTTTTATTCTTATGTATGTTTTATTTCAGTCAATGTTTTGTAATTACAAAATTGACAAAATTTGTTGATAAAATTCCTACTCTTATATTAAATCAACGAAAATATGCTTACACCCTCGAACACCCATTATCCGATGATACAGATTCTGGTGATTTTGCCTGTAAATGTACTGATTTTATGAAACATATTAAAAGCGTTTAACCAGTCGGCTTGTTCAAGTAACCTTCAATAATTGAATCAAAGAGAAGGGAACTATTCATCCCTTTCCGTTCCAGAGAATCTTCCCGTATTGCGTTAGGCCCAGCAACTATACACATAATCAATCTAGTCCACCCTTGTACGATTGATGGCGAGCTGAGCTGTTAGAACCCGGTGACATGATAGAGGGGTCACGTTTTCTTCAATGTTTACTCACACTCACTCGCTCACATACACGAATACACCCACTCACGCACTCACATAGATACTCGCGCACTCACACATTTATATAAATTGCAATAAGCAATTTAAATAATAGTTATCATGTTTCACGTTTTACTTGTTTACACATAACCATCTCAACACTGAACTCCCAGTATTAACATTCAAATGCAACCTAACAGGTAAGTTCTTGCATAATTTGAAAATAATTTGGCTGAAATTTGTCGGTGCCTATCTTCCTTCAGTCAAGTATCTATTTGAACCATGGATATAAAGTTTGCACCTTTAAACAAGGGTCATAACTCTGGTTCATTAAGTCTTAAGCTATTGAATCCTATGCCCTATGGTAAAAATTCATTTGTTTCGTCAACTGTTGACGGATTAAAACCAAATTTAGCAGATATGTTTCTTCAGTTAAATATCTATTTGCCCTATGAATATGCAGAAGCCACAACTTCAAATAAGGGCGATAACGCTGGCTCTTTAAGACGTTTTTAAGTATTGAATACTATGGAGAAAGTTATCTGTGTAACGCTCGATACACACGACACAACCAGTTATATACACCATGTTGTAAGTGAGTACACACGATTAAACAAGTTGTATACAACTTATCCGTAGTTAGTTGTTCTTTTAATCGTTTGCAAACTTTCAAAATTACAGCGCATAGCAACTTTACTACCTATACCAATATGAAGATCATTCACATATAGAATAAATAGGAGAGGTAGCAACACAACCTTGTGGTACCCCTATACTTACAGGCAAATTGTCAGAAACCTTATCAGAGATGGCTACATACTGATGTCGGGTTTCTAAGTAAGATGAGAACCATTTTAGCGTAAGCGAATCAAATTGATAAATGCCGAACCTTTCTAATAATATACTACGATTAACTAAGTCAAACGCTTTCTTGAAATCTAGTAAAATAGCCCCAACAAACTCGCCATTATCGATCGCAAATCGCCATTGTTCGACTAACTTAAATAGTGCAGTCTCGCATGAATGTTTCGGCCTGAATCCTGATTGTGATTCATTCAGTAAATCATAATTACTAAGAAATTTGTATAAATGATTGTGAACATGTCGCTCAATAATTTTGGACAGAATCGGTAAAATAGATATTGGCCTCTAGTTACTAATATCTCCTTTGTCGTCCGATTTGTATAGCGGTTTCACCGTAGCAAACTTTCACGTTGTTGGAAAATACTGGTGCAGCTAATTTTAGGAAATGCGCACTCCCCCTCCCCCCACCCTATTCCCAACCCCACCCCACCCCACCCTCCACCCCAACCCGTCAAAGCCAGCAGACCTTTTTGTTTTTAAGCGGCTACAGTCTTCGTAGACGTAATTAACTGTTATTCTCTGTATCTAATGATATCGCCAATACACTATCTTTGCTCATTAAGGATGTGTTCAAGAATTCTTGGATTCTACGAACACGAGCTCCGTGAATATGAATTCCATAGGCATCGACATAGCTTTAATTTGATTCTATGGCTCGATTGTAAGTTGCTGCTGACCATGAGAGCAACTGAGGCAGCAACCACTTACACGTAAAATTATGTTTAAAATTTCAACAATTTAACCGTATCAATTGTTGTTTGGACATCAAGATATCCCTGCTGGATTTTCACGGTTGAAATGGTTTAATGTTTATTATAAATCACTCAGGCATAGCAAACCTCGGGACAGAAAAAATATAATTTAGATTTATATTATAATAATTAATATCTGCCAATGGCCACTCGATTGGCGACTTACCCCCTGGTCATTTCGAAATATTAGACAAAGCATCAATTTTGTGCAAAGGTACGATAAAAACCTAATTTCCTCTCTAGAATGATAATAAAATGCATTTGGTGTAGGCCGTAGCCACCCCTCCACCAGTCCGCCCCGCCCCCACCCCTCCAAGTCGCAGACCTTTGATAAATAGATATACAAAGTGGAAGTATATAAGACATGAATAGAGGGACCCATTTCTATTTCTGCTCTGCCAATTTCTAGCTCTGCCCCGCCAATTTATAGTTCCGCCCCTCCCATTTCTCGTTCTGCCCGCCCATTTCTCGTTCCGCCCCTTTCATTTCTAGTTCCGCCCTCCCATTTCTAGTTCCGCCCCTCCTATTTCTAGTTCCGCCCCTCCCATTTCTGGTTCTGCCCCGCCCATTTCTAGTTCTACCCCGCCCATTTCTAGCTAAGCTCCGACCACATTTTTATAAGTGATGGAATCGATATGCAAGTGTGTTACCAAAGTGATGCACGGGTAGATTTAGGGGCGTGTCTATGAGTGGTCGATTGGTAATGTCCTGCCGAAAATGACTCGCGGAGTGGGGTGGGGTGCGAGGGGAGGGGTCCTCCCAAAGAAAATGTGGTAATATAGATCCTGTGAGATATCCAGCGTGCATTTCTGTAGGTTAAAATGTACGTTCATTTAAATGTAACATGATTCTATTTTATCAATTTTCATCATCAGTTTTGTGATTTTGTAAGGGAAGGGTCCACTGAGAAAAAAGGGCACATACCATAGGCTTACCTGGAGTGGGTTCAAGATGGGTGCCGCAATCCTGCCAGGAGTGTGCGTGGGTGGGTGGGGTGGGGGGGGGCTGGTGGTGGTGAGTGAGTGCGTGTGTGTGTGCGCGCGTGCGTGCATGTGTGTTAGGGGCTTGATCCAGGATCTTTACATGTACATACCCTGGACTATCAGAAATTGTATTGTCTGATTTTGGAGACAATAATAGTTGAAATATTACTGGAATAGGCTATATGTTAGAGGAGAATGTGCACACTGCTCATACCGCGGAATTTGTTTTAGAATTTAGATGCTCTCTTAGTGTCTCCCTAATCTCGAGATGATGATGATGATGATGATGATGATGATGATGATGATCACGAAAATGTACCGTTCTCGAGATATATGACATATTATACTCGATTGCGACCATCTTTTTTATACATTATTTCTAAGCCCTAAATAGACAAAATAAAAGTGGTTTCATTACTGTTGCAATTAGTGGTGGGTCAAACCCTAATTTGACTGGACTACTAGCAAGTTGATGTTGTGGCATCCTTTGCGTGCCTGATACATGCTTGTCCCTACCACTGCAAATTTGGGCGCTTTCTGAGCAGGCGTAATTTCAGGCATTCGAAGAACATTGTCCGAACATAGACCCTCGTTGTTGCGCTTACACTCACGCAAAGCGGCTGTGAGTTACACAGCTTGTATATACTGTGTGGCCAGCGATGATTTATAATGGCTCGTAGATGTTTGGGGTGACATGCATCAAGTTATTTCAAGATGGCATTTTGAGCTGTCTAGCTGTTGCAATTGTATAGCATTATGGAAACGCATCATATAGTTGCATGTTGACTTTCATGAGGATCTTAGAGCGGTATTTCCCGTTACGCTGCGAGCTCCATTGTCGATAGAGCTGCAGAAGAGGGGAACCAGGATTCTGCTTTTTCTCCTGTTCTTATTGGCCCGAGTGGGAGTGGGGGGGTGGGGTCAGGGGGGGGGGGGTGGGGTGGTGGTGTGGTTGGGTTGCCGTCATCATTCATTTCTCTGATGGTGGATATAGAGGAGGAGGAGGAGGAGGAGGAGGAGGGGGGGGGGGGGGGAGGGGAGGAGGAGGAAAGATGGGTTCAAATAATGGACCTTTCCATTTTAGCTATGCCCCGCCCATCACTAGCTAAGCTTCACCCGCACATCGCCATGTTGGGATTGATCGATCCCCAAATGCCATAGCTATCAATTTCCTGAAAACTATACAGGGAAGCTGTTGAATATTTTGTAACTAATTTGACTGGGTGCTGTTGCTGCCTATGGCAGCAACAGCGCCCAGTCAATTAGTTTCAAAAGATTCAACATAATATTTATTAAATAGTAAAAGCAAACAATGTGTACAACAACGCACAGACCGTCTTCAAATATGCGTTCGTGACGTACTTATCGACGTCATCCATAACGTCATTCATTATGATGTCACTGTACACATCACGCGGTTCATTATGACGCCATATGATGGGTGGGTACTCTGGAAAGGTGAATTACAGTTAAAACTAACTGAAATATGTGTAAATATTGAATGAGCAATGTTTCTCCTGCACCTCTGGAGTTAATATAATTTCAAGTCTTAAGTTGAATAATTATGTTTCGATATTTGGGGAGAAAGGGCGGACTGGCCCCTTACCCACACACAGTCAATTTGTTTGAATTAGGTTGTCTCAATGAGGCTCGTGCATTTATGGAAAAAATATCATTTGAAATACTACTGGAATATGTTTAGGTATTTAGATAAGAAAGAACACATCACACACAAGATTAGATGCTCTACGAGCGTGTCTCCTTCATTTCTTGAGGTAAAATCAGTAGACATATTATTGAATACGTGTAGGTGTTGAAGGAGAACTGTTACGTATGGCCGCTCCCCAAGAGAATCTTGTGAAATCTAGATGGGTTCATAAAGTTTCTTCTACATTTCTGGAGGTAATCTCAGTTGAAGAAAACTTTCTAGAACATGTGCAGGAATTGGGAGAAGAAAGGGAACAATGGTCTTCTCCGGAAATTATATTTTTTTCAGATTTAGATGATGTGGAAGAGGAGGAAGAGGAGGAGGAGGAGGAGGAGGAGGAGGAGGAGGAGGAAGAGGAGGAGGAGGAGGAGCAGGAGGCGGAGGTGGAGGAGGGGGAGGATGAGGGGGAGGAGGAGGAGGAGGGGGAGGAGGAGGAGATGGAGGAGGAGGAGGTGGAGGAGGAGGAGGCGGAGGCGAGGAGGAATAGGAGGAAGAGGCGGCGGTGAAGGAGGAGGTGGAGTAGGATGAGGAGGAGTAGGAGGAGGGGGGGGGGGGAGGGAGGAGGATGTTGATGATGAGGAGGAGGCGGAGGAGGAGGGTAGGAGGAGGATGTGGAGGAGGAGGAGAAGGTGGAGGAGGAGGAGGAGTAGGAGGAGGGGGAGGAGGAGGAGGAGGAGGATGAGGAAGAGGAGGCGAGGAGGAGGAGGAGGGCAGGTGGAGTAGGAGGAGGAACAGGAGGAGGAGGAGGGCGAGATGGAGGAAGAGAAGGAGGAAGGAGGGTAAGGGAGGAGGAGCAGGTGGAGTAGGAGGAGGAAGAGGAGGAACAGGAAAAGGAGGAGGAGTAGAGGTGGAGGAAGAGAAGGAGGAAGGAGGGTAAGGGAGGAGGAGGAGCAGGAGGAGCAGGAGGTGGAGGAGGAGAGGGACATCAGGCGGGGTCGTGCATCTATTTTGGGTGTAGGAGGAGAAGGGGAGGAGGAGGATGATAAGGAGGAGGAGGAGGGGAGGAGGAGGTGGAGGAGGATGAGGAGGCGGAGAAATAGGAGGAGGAGGAGGAAAAGGAGCAGGAGGCGCAGGAGGAGTATGATGAGGAGGAGTAGGAGGATGAGGAAGAGGAGGGGGGGGAGGTGGTGGAGGAGGAGGATGAGGAGTAGGAGGTAGAGGAGGAGGACAATGAGGGGAGAAGGTGGAGGAGGAGGAGGAGGAGGAGGAGGAGGAGGAGGAGGAAGAGTAGTAGGAGGAGGTTGAGGAGGAGGAAGAGGAGGAGGAGGAGGACGGGGGATGAGTTGGTGGAAGAAGAGGAGTGGGAGGAGGAGGTGCAGGATGGGAGGAGGAGGAGCATGAGGAGGAGGAGGTGGAGGAGGACGTTGAGGAGGAGAAGGAGGAGGACGGGGGATGAGGAGGAGGTGGAGGAAGAGGGGGGAGGAGGAGATGGAGGAGGAATAGGAGGAGGAGTAGGAGGAGGAGGAGGAGGAGGGGAGGAGGCGGTGGATGAGGAATAGGGGTAGGAGGAGGATGAGGCGGTGGGGGAGGAATAGGCGGAGGAGGAAGAGGAGGAGGAGGAGGCGGCGATGGCCGAGGAGGAGGAGAAGAAGTAGGATGAGGAGGAGGGGTAGGGGGTAGGAGGAGGACGAGGAGGAGGAGGAGGTCGAGGAAGAGGAGAATGTGGAGGCGGAGAAGGATGAGAAAGAGGAGGAAGAGGAGGAAGAGAAGGAGGAGGAGAAGGATGAGGAGGAGGAGGAGGAAGAGGAGGAGGAGGAGGAAGAGGAGGAAGAAAGAGGGTAGGGGAGGAAGAGCAGGAGGAGCAGGCGGAGCAGAGGGATGATGAGGAGGGGAGGAGAGGCACATCAGGCGGGGTCGGGCATCTATGTTTGGGTGTATGAGGAGGAGGGGAGGAGGAGGATGAGAAGGAGGAGGTGGAGGAGAAGGAGGAGGAGGTGGCGTATGAGGAGGAGGAGGAGGAGGAGGAGGCGGAGGACGAGGCGGAAGAGGAGGCTGAGGCGGAGGAAGAGGAGGAACAGGAGCAGGAGGAGGAGGAAGAGGAGGAGGGGAGGTGGAGGAAGAGGAGGAGGACGAGGAGAAGGAGGAAGGAGGAGAGTAAGGGAGGAAGAGGCGAAGGACAAGGGAAAGGGATAGGAGGAGGATGAGGAGGAGGGGCAGAGGAATAGGTGGAGGATGAGGAGGAGGAGGAAGAGGAGGGTGGAGGAGGTGGAGGGGAGGAGGAGGCAGAGGAACATCGTCGTGTCGT